>JAWIIS010000048.1:2520992-3120992 GCA_033682625.1 Helicoverpa zea x Helicoverpa armigera | reverse complement strand
TAAGGTTGTCGTTAAAGTTTCAGTTAGCTATCTACTTAATGCTATCTGCTAGATAAATGCTGCTTATAATTTCTGAGACTTTTTATGTAACCGATGAAACTGGGTATTACATTCACATTTAGATGTACATTGTTGGGAAGGGCACAAAAGGGAATAAACCTTTGCGTTTGTAATTCAATTTAAAAAATACATACAATAGTAATAAACAATACAGAAAAACAAATGACATACGACAAAATAGAAGAGAACTCCGCAAAGCCTAAGGGTGAGTATAGACTACAACATTTACTTGTAACAGACCAACGAGCCGCTCCATGAGATGTTATAGTGTATCAACCTTTTACGAACAAAACATCAAGAACGCTCGCCTGTTTGTTACAAACCAACGAGCATATTGGTGTAACATTTCGTCGAGCGTATTGGTGTAACACTTCGTCGAGCCAAGTGTGGGCGATGCGCGTTTGCGGGGTGACGCGGAAGGAGAGCGACGAAAGACTCGCTCGCTGTGAGCATTTACCCGTAACATAACGCCGAGCATTAGCATGAACGTTACATTACACGGAAATTGTTTGGAGACTGAGCTTTTGCCTGTATTGTACCATTCGGTAGAATGTTACATTACACAGAAATGCTCGAGAAAAGGTTGTAGTCTATACTCACCCTAAGAAAAAAGATAAAGATAAACTCACCAGTAATAACCGGCTTGCTAAGCCGTTTAAAGAAGTCGATGTCGAATATAGTGCACAGCATGCCTTCCATGATGCCGATCTGACTGCCGAGCCCCAAGGACAGCAGCATCATGAAGAAGATGATCGACCAGAACGGCGCGGGAGTCAGCTTGAGGATCGCTTGTGTGAAGACGATAAATGCAAGACCCGTGCCTTCTGCTGCCTGGAGAGAGTGAGAGGAATAGTTTATAAATTAGGTCTTTATTTTCCTGCCGGGGCGGTGGTATTGTTCGTAAGAATTACCTCTATTATTTATTTTTAGAAATTAAAGGATACTAGAACCTAGAAAGAGCTCGTGGCTAAGGAAAAGCCGATCGATCATAGGGATAAGCAACGTTCGGCGCGTTAGATCCATGAATGGGTCATCTTATCGTGACAGATTCTTCTGTGTTTCGAAAAGCTCGTTAAATTGGTTGATCTCGGCTGTAATTTGAACATCTTTGGAAGTCGTTACGGTAATCAGGAGACAGAAAGTCTGCTAACTGGTTTGAGACGATCAGATAGGCAGTCGTTCCATGTAAGACACTAGCACAGCTACATGCTGTTAGAATGGAAGCCGGCGACCCCAACATACATGGGACGTGGCTCGGCAGAAGACATGGTGTACACATTTCCATTGAACAATGACCAACTTATTTCTAATATCATTCTCCTCACCTCCTCAAGTTGTCGGCTCATGGAGCATCCAGTGAGGTTGTACTTGACCACGAAGCTCTCGTTGATGAGGGGGAACTCCTGGCGATAGTAGTCGTGGCTGGAGTTCGGAGTGAAGCCTGATATGTTCAGGTTTGCTAGGATCTTGATCTCCCTGGAAAGGTGGTCAAGATATTTGTAATTATGACGTTGATTCATGCTTAATAGGTACCTCTAGGTGCTCTCGTTTCATAAATGCGGGTTAGGTATACTTGTATGTGTAAATGTACATGAACAATGTCTTTGTATGCGTAAGCTCGTGAGAACTTAGTAGTGGGCCACTACAGTGATTGGATGTGATTATCATTCGATGACTCGGCTACTAGTATTGCCCTAGTCTAGTCAGTCGTCGAATCATACTAAACATAATGGTGCATGAAGACATTTATTTACACGCACGAGTATAGTTCACCCGTTTTTGCAAAATGAAACACTTATATTTCTTAAAGCAGAGTTGTATGTGTTGTCCTACCATCATAGTACATTCTTGTGAGACAGTTTTACTTTTGTAAGACCCTCCGTAAATGCGAGTAAATTTAAATTAGTAATAAGTATGTATAGCAAAATAAAAGAAACACTATTATTGTGTACTATTATGTATTATTATATACTACCTATGCAGTTATGGAATTAATTTGAATTGGATATTGAATTGTGTTATAGACCCCAAAAATCCAGGTCATCTATTTTTTTTAAGACCTTCATCCTTATGCTTCGCTATAAAGATCAATAGTTTACAGCTCAACCTTCAAATAACCCCAGAGGCCGATACAAGAGTATTTAATTTAAAATATTCACCCTCTCACCTTGCACCGTATTGCGAGCGAAGGCCGTTACGAGCAGATAAGAGAGAACAATCACTGTTGATTGATGCGATCAACGAGCTTTATTTAGACCTTATCAATTGCTCTGAATCAGATGTCTACTTGATTTGTTGATTTCTATAATATATCTATCAACTGTTTTGCGATTAAAGTTTAAAATTCGATATAATTTACATGGAATATGGTCTTGACACTGTAATCGCAAATCAACTAATAGATCGGGTATAGAATGCAGAAAAGCGCTTTCAAATATATTTCACCTACTCCAACAACTGTCTCCTTACCTATTTAAGATAATATCAAAAAGGTTTTATAAAGAATCGAAATTCAGGTTAAAATGAATTGTCATAACTATTTAATAAGTTATTTTTGTAAGTTGGCTCTTAATCTCAATAACGTTTCCTAATTTGTCAGTTCGTCTTTGAAGTAAATAGCTATCTATGGAGTCATTTCATTTTATTTCTTTTTAGAATTTTCCTTCTTCTAAAAATCGATTATGCAAATACAAACAATAAAGTTAATCTGATGTTTGACACGTAACACGTTACGGTATCAAACTCGTATCAAAATTAAAGTACCTATAAATAATTTGAAAGAATCCTTAGTGTACTTACTTGGTCATACAAGTCTCCACCATAGTATAAGCCTTGAAACCCAAAATGCTAAAGATGACCACAGACGCGTAAATAGCTGTTAAGGCGTTACAGACGGACACGAGCAACACGTCGCGAACACAGTTGTTATTCGGCGGGTTGTAGGAGCCGAATGCGATGAGAGACCCGAAGGCAAGGCCAAAAGAGTAGAAGACTTGAGTAGCTGCGTCCAGCCAGACGGTTGGGTCTAGGAGTTTTTCCAGCTGAAAATAAAGTGGTACAGTTAGGTTATATTAACTTTGCTGTGCTGTAGTCGGCTGTAAGTGAATGCAAAACTGTCAAAATATATGAAGAAATCACTGGGCCTAAGTTAAATTATGATACCTGTGGTTCGTAAAGGCTGAATAAAATGTGATGTGAAAGTGAGTTTGTTTTTCATGCTTTTGTGATAAAACGGCTCCACTGATTTGTGGTGTGGTGTGGTGTGGTGTGGTGCGCAATAAGGAAATCAGTGGCACCCGGAGATCACGCCTTAACGGATGAAACGGATTTTGATCAACTCAAGAGTAGGCAATAAAGCTTATTCTTAGTCTTCTGTAGTTCTTGGGACACGGGTGAAACCGCGGACGGCGCGAAAGGTGATATTTATCAAACAATTTTCAAAATGTAAGTTAAAATCCTCCTACCCTTTTTAAAAATGTTTCCTTTTTATCAAAGGACGTAAAGGTAGAATTCCGTGGGTCGCAGCTGACGGAGCCGCGCGCGACTGTCGCGGGCCTCGGCAGCGGTGCCATACATTTTCATAGGTTGACTATTGTCGCGCGCGGCCGACTCGGCCGCGCGCGTCCTACGATGTTGCGATGGACGGAATTCTACCTTAAAATCTGCGACGTTGTATACGATAATATTTAGCATAAAGCGATCTCGTCTCATTAACTATGTGAATGAACAATGGTTTAATGCGTTGCCATCGTTAATACTTTAATATACCATGTCGACGGAAAGATACGCTGTACTATAAGACTTCATTGTAACTACCGCTTGAGTATTGGGAAATAATCTTATTAGCACAGTAAACACAAACATTAGTATTATATTACTAAAATTGATTTCAGAGCTCGATTAAAATAAAATTGATTTCAAAATCGATTATTGAAATTGGGAGACTCTTTTTCATGTCATTTATCGGTACAAAGACTGGGGGTCATATTGTCCGATCGAACGCTTGAACCCTCGCAACAGACTGCAGATTATACTATCGGCCGATATTTTGAACGTACTTGTGAATTCAATTGCAACTTTTTAGTCGATCCGATACCGTGATATCCAATAAGAACCAACCTCTCGAGTATGAGGGCGCGGGTTCGATTCCAGGTCAGGCAAGTACCAATGCAACTTTTCTAAGTTTGTATGTACTTTCTGAGTATATCTGAAACACGGGCATTGGTGTCTACACCAATGACCGTGTTTCAGATGGCACGTTAAACTGTAGGTCCTGGCTGTCATTGAACATCGTTGGCAGTCGTTACGGGTAGTCAGAAGCCAGTAAGACACCAGTCTAACCAAGGGGTATTGGGTTGCCCGGGTAACTTATGGGTAACTAACGGGCCCGGGTTGAGGGGGTCAGACAGGGCAGTCGCTCCTTGTAAAGCCTGGAAGCCGACCCCAACATGGTTGGGAAAAAGGCTCGGAAGATGATGAGTCGACGACTGAGAAGTCTACAGTGAGCGGAGTGATGCTCTTAAGTTAATTTAATCTGTATCTAAAACAAAAATGCACATAATGCGAGTTCGAAATCGCTTAACCAAAATAAAGTTTCAGTCAACACTCGTGGTCCTTTTGTACGAGAGGTCTTTGACCTTCATTGTGACAAAAATAGGCCTTTCAGTTCAGGTCCACATTAGCCATTCAGACAAATAGTGATTAGACGACAGTTAATAAAGTAGGTATTGAACTGCGGTCGATATTCTTTACTACAAGTTCTTTTCCACAGTTTTGTTCGTAGGAGGAAATTATTTATTTACTTATTCATTATATATTTCACCATTCATTATATAACACCAGTTTCCGCCAGCGGTTTCAGACGCGACTGGAGAAAATTATTCCACGCAACCGGAAAAAAGTAGCCTGTACCTTCCAAGGATCTTACTCGTGGTGAATGGTTTTTCAAATCGCGTTGAGGCAAACAAAGAAACGAAATATTCAGCTCTTTAATATTTGAAGAATGTTTTTCGCATATCTTCGCAAAAAGTTGACGATTGTGATTTTTCAGTGAAAAAAGACACCCATGCAAACAGACTTTTACTTGTATAAGTGTTAACGTTTTTAATACATATTACTTAGTCAAGAGCATGTAGAATCAGTACAGGTTAACGTACTCGATAAACCCGAGTTCAAATACCCAATACAATAGAATATTCTATTACCTGCCTACATACCAAAAAATCTATACAAATTACAATATAGACTGCTCATATTCAAACAAGGTCACATTTACCCAAGAGTTTCATAAATGTACAAACATAAAACACTGGGTATCTTTTGCATAACGAAACATCAAAAAGAGTATTTTTAGCTCACCACACTGCAAACTTTTAGTCGGCCGATACTTAGTTTGTTTTGCGCTCATAAAGCCATGTATTCACTGAGAAACAATTGTTTATAAACACTGTTTCAGAAACAATATCTACGTGTTTCTGAAACAAATAATTTTGTTTCAGAAACATATAATTTTGTTTCTGTGGACGATGTGGTCGGCAGAGTTTCCGAAACATTGTTGCTGTAAACATCTACGTGATGTTTCAGAAACTATGTATCTGAAATATTGTTTCCCAGTGAATACATGGCTTAAGTCAATATGAAGATGAATGATAGTACGCACATTATAAAGATCAGGTATTTTTATCCGGTATCAGACCGACTGAAAACTTTGATTGGATTTAAGATTTTGTTTAAATGGAGACCACGGAATAGCAAGCGCAGCGTAGGACGTCCACCAACAAGGTGGACAGACGATCTTATAAAGTCGCCGGAAGATGCTGGATGCAGGTCGCCTCCAACAGGTATCTGTGGAGATCTAAGGGGGAGGCCTATGTTCAGCAGTAGACGTCCTATGGCTGAGATGATGATGATGATGAAAAAAAATGTGCCGAAAATCGGGTCAATTGTTGGCCGACTATTTTGTCTGCAGTGTGCTGCAAACATGAAACACTGGGTTTCTTTTGCATAACGAAACACCAAAAAGAGTATTTTTAGCTCCCTTTGAGACAAAAGAAAAGGTTTCGTTTGGTATATATCTTGTAGGGCGGTAATTATTCTATGAAATCAGGCTTTCTTGAGATGTGAATTTGTTTATTTATTTTTTGTTTTTCTTTTGTTTGCTCTTTCTTAGTAAACCAATGTTTCTCGCGGTTTTACCCCCTTGCTGAAGTAATGTATACGCTTATGTAAATAATATGTGTACATTTGTTTATTTCATAAAACAGTATTTCCTTAGATATACTTAGTGTATAAGCCAAGTTTCATCAAAATTCACTAACTCATTTTCACGTAAAGATGTGTGTAACTTATGCAGATTTCAGCGTAGTATTTGCCAGACTTAGGAGAAAAATTAAGGTATATTATTGAAGTCGTATTTTATTATAATAAGTTTTTTAAATACATGTATTTTCTTTCTTAATATTCTTAATCTATTATTATCATTGTCACACTAACCTTAGGCTTATACATATGTATGATGCCATCAGTAGACCCTGGCAGCGTGACTCCTCGGATGAAGAAGATCGTCAGCACCACGTACGGGAACAGCGACGTGAAGTATACCACCTGAAACAATAGCAGTTATGTTAGTTGTGAAGAAGAAGGTATTTGGTTAAGTCGGCTTTTGCTGTGGTCTTTTAATTAAGTAAAGTGACATTAAAGAGTGAGATTCCTTATATCTCAAAACGAAAATATCTCGTTTTGTATTCTTTATGTTACCTTAACTTATTTGGGAGTATGTGGTTTAGCTACCAATTATTTTCATCACACTTATTAATGCGCAAATTGAAATACAAGCGTGATAAATAAAAACTAAGTATATGAAAAATCCTTTTCCTTATTCGTAATAAGCGTGAGAGCTTGTGATTTCTTCGATTTAGCTTACTACTGAAAAATGGCCTCTCACTCTCTCTTTTTATTGCCTTCTCTTTTCAGCTTAAAGAAAGAAGAATGTACATATTTAAAAACTGACCTTACCTTTTTAAACAACCAATAGATAGAATTTCTCCACTCTACGCTCTAGGTACTACTGATTGGGCGGAGTCGAGTTGTTTGAATATCGAAATTCTATTGGCTAACCCCGCATTGTTAGAGTCTGGGTCTAAAACAAATGAAAATCTACTGCACTAACCTTGCCACTGCTCTGTATCCCCTTCATGACGATAAAGAAGACGATGATCCAGGCCAGCAGCAGGTACAGCACGATCCACCAGCGCGGCACTCCCGGCTCCTCGATGCTGGGAGACGCGTCTAGTGCCTCTCGGTACCAGAAGTAGACGGTGGACGAGGCTTTGTTGCACTCGGCTTCGCGGGTCCCGTTGTCGGCGGGGCAGTGAGCCCAGGGTAGGGAGTCCGCTGATAGCTGTGGAAGTTGGATGATTCTAGAAAATTCTGGGAGGATTTCGACTATAGAGAAATCTGAGGGAGTAACTAATATAATAGGCATGATGACAGTAATTAAAAATCATTAAAATATTATACTTGTTAAATTAAAGTTGAAGCTTGGAATATAAAACGCGCATTGTTTTCTTTTTTAATAATGTGATTAATATTTATTTTTATAAAATAAAACTACGAAATAAGGCAATCCGCCATGATATCTTGAACACCAATCAGAGCGCGTGACGTCACCTTTTGGTCGACGCATTAAAAACTCGCACAAACGTCACATTTCGTATTGTAAACTTCCTCTGCGAATCTCTGTGTTTTCATTAATTAATTGTTTATAACGAGTACTATTTGAATGTAAATGTTATTAAAATCGAATATAAAATAACACGAATCATGAAGCAAGGATTGATTAGGCAAACAACGCTAATTTGCCTAGAATCGATATATGCTAGGAGAGTTTTTGGCATCAAATAAAGATATCTTTAGGATGCAAAAAAGATGTATTATGTCTATGTGTAAACTAAAAGTAACAGACAGTTGTGCACCTTTTTAGGGTTCCGTACCCAAAAGGTAAAACGGGACCCTATTGTTTTCGCTCCTCTGTCCGTCCGTCCATCCGTCCGTCCGTCCGTCCGTCCATGTTGGATTTTTCACAGATGATATATTTCTGTTGCCGTTATAACAACAAATACTGAAAATTTGAATAAAATAAATAATTTGGGTGGCTCCCATACAACAAACGTGATTTTTTTTTATGGTACGGAACCCTTCGTGGGTAAGTCCGAGTCGCACTTGGCCGGTTTTTTACCATTTAGACCTCGTACAAAACCTATATTATACTAGAATCTAGAAAACTATGTAAAAACTTACATCAAAGTGATCTTCACAAAAATAATGGTGTGGGTAAAAAATACTGGGCAATATTGGTTTTGAATCTCGCCTTGCAAGTTTAAGCCACTTTTTTCGTATTTTTTAGGGTTCCGTAGCCAAAATGGCAAAAACGGAACCCTTATAGTTTCGTCATGTCCGTCTGTCCGTCTGTCCGTCTGTCCGTCTGTCACAGCCGATTTACTCGGAAACTATAAGTACTACAGTGATGAAATTTGATGGGAATATGTGTTGTATGAACCGCTACAAAAATATGACACTAAATAGTAAAAAAAAGAATTGGGGGTGGGGCCCCCCATACATGTAACTGAGGGATGAAATTTTTTTTTTCGATGTACATACCCGTGTGGGGTATCAATGGAAAGGTCTTTTAAAATGATATAAAGTTTTCTAAAAAACATTTTTCTTAAAGTGAACGGTTTTTGAGATATCAGCTCTCAAAGTCGTAAAAAGTATGTCCCCCCCCCCTCTATTTTTATAACTACGGGGTATAAAATTCTAAAAAAAATAGAGGTGATGCATGCTAATTAACTCTTTCAACGATTTTTGGTTTGATCAAAGTATCTCTTATAGTTTTTGAGATAGGTTGATTTAACTGTAATTTACGGAACCCTTCGTGCACGAGTCCGACTCGCACTTGGCCGGTTTTTAATGTGAGAAACCAGAGAAACGTACACAAATAAGTTAAAATGAGTTGTTATGGATGTGTTCTTACACTGGGGGACCCCACACCATAAATACACTTTCGAATTCATTATTTAATAATACAAAAAAATTTAATTATTGAACGAGCGTTGTTTACTTGCATCTTGTCAACCCAAGGCGTGACGTCACAAGTGACGGCATGACACTGACAAGCGTTTTCGCGCCGGATTCAAAGTGGACAGAGAAAAATGCAATTATTTGACAAAAAAACTTCGCATTTTTTTAAAATTAATGATTTTCCGTATAAAATAGACGTATACCTACATCATACAAAGGAATTTAAAAATTTGTCATCATGCCTATTTACTGTATTCCTTGTTTGAATAAATTATACGAAAAACTTAGAACTTAATAAATATGCTTGCAACAAAAGTGCCGCTTTAAAAATGATTTTCAGAAGTTTATTTAGGGCCGATTTATTCAATCGAAGATAACTTTAATTTGAATAATATGTTAAAAAATATGTCAACAGCTATATTTACTCTTCTTGAAAAACCGGCTCTAAGAACACAGCTTTTTATCAGACAGACGAGCCATGACGGCTAAGCCTTGATAACTTATTTTTAAAATGCAATTAGGACCTACATACAAAATAACCGATCCAACTCACCCGAATACTATTAAACAGGTAAAAGAACACCCATGTAATAATGACATTGTAGTACAAAGCCACGAAGAGGGTCACCATGCAACTGGAGATGCCGATGCCGCCCAACCATGGATGTATGGTGTTCCATACGCCGAGGGAGCCGAGACGCATCTTCTGGCCGATCGCCATCTCGATCAGGAAGAGGGGGATGCCTTCGAGGATTAACATGATGAGGAATGGGATTAGGAAGGCTCCTGTAACAAGAGCGTGGTATTAGGTTGTATTATCGCAATTTTTTCAAAAAATAAATAAATAAGAAGTCTCCTAAAATATGTCACTCTTTATGTATTTGTTTTTAATACCTAGCTAAAAGGCATCTGGTATGAAAAATCTATATTAAGGAACTGAAAATACAGAAACAATACAATTGGGGACTTTAACACACAATATAGCTAGAAATTATTGTAACGTCCTGAATCACTTTAATGATATGCTTACTCTGACGTTTTCTGGAGAATCACTGTCTCCTAAGTCACAGGCACATGCCTGGTTTAAGAGCCAGAGTTTAATATTTAGCGAAAGCTACAATTTATGCCTATTAGTTTTTATGGATATTATTATTTACTAGCTTCCGCCAGCGGCTTCGCCCGCGTGGTGTGTTGATAAAAAGTAGCCTATGTGTTAATCCAGGGTATCACCTCTCTACATACCAAATTTCAATCAAATCGGTCCAGCCGTTTTTGCGTGATTGAATAACAAACATACATCCATACATTCTCACAAACTTTCACATTTATAATATAAGTAGGATTTTGGTGTTATTTATTATAGAAGGTCGCAAAACTGTGAGGTTACTCGAAAACTTTTCTTCCTTAGTCCCAACTTTAATGAAAAGTTGGTAAAGTGTGAATATCAAAGAATCAACTACCTGAAATAAGCACCCTATCAAAAGACACACTTGACGAATTTCAATTGCCACTAAAAGCTAGTGCAAAAAAAACTTAAATTGGTTTTTAAAAAGCTTCATCGACAAAATTGGTTGTTGATGCATGATTCAATTTGGCAAAGAGCCAGAGCGCAATTTTAATATACCTACCTAACTAGTATTTTAAGTTTTCATTTAATTTTATGACGTCATTTTATGTGCTGAAAGCTATTTCAACAAGGTCACGAACTAGTGGTATCAATTTAATTGCTTTCAAGTGATTTTCAACCAATATTAAACAATAGCTTAGACCAGCGGCTTCATTCGTGTCCTGTGAGAACTACTCCACGCACGTCGATAAAAGCCTTAAGTCACAGATTACTAAACAGTTACTACGTTAGGTTAGAGTCCTTGTTTAATAAATACACTATCTAACACTGAAGGAATCGGTTAAAATTTGTCTATAGCCTCTTCCTCGATATGTGGGCTGATATTGAAATATTTCAAATCAGTAGGTACCTAGTTCCTGAGTTTAGCGCGTTCAAACAAACATGAGCTTCAGCTTATAACAGTTTTATCCACTTCACATGTAATTACAGTCATAAAAAAACATTTGTATACGTATAACTGTGAGTGAACCTCAAAGCGGTCATATTGGAGCACGTCGTCAACTGTTTGCTGTGAACGTCAGCCACATTACACATTACAGGGCTGCCTCAAACGCGAGCTTTGTTTAAAGTGGCTTAAGTTTAAAAAAAAATCGGTAAAAAAACTTTTAAGTTAAACGGTTTTATCTTATGTGCACTGAAAACTAGAAAAAAAAAAAACTGTTACTTACCTTAAACCTACGTAGGTGGTCCCGGTCATATTAGACTAAAATAAAAACGTGGGGCCTATTACCTAACTATTGCTGTAACACTTTCTTCTAGAGGTATAATAGGTGTGGATTGCATCGACTTACTATAATCGTAACTGGAGATTTTGACAATCAATAATCAGCCGTAGCGGCTTCACCAGCGAACGCCGAGCTCACGATCTACCAAAGTATAAAGATATGCTTTCAGGTAGGATTTCAGAGGGCCCCACGTTTTTATTTTAGTCTAATATGACTGGGACCACCTACGTAGGTTTAAGGTAAGTAACAGTTTTTTTTTTTCTAGTTTTCAGTGCACATAAGATAAAACCGTTTAACTTAAAAGTTTTTTTACCGATTTTTTATTTCCTAGTTTTTAGTATTTAATGAAAATACCGAATATTCTATATATGGGTCAGCAACGGTGAGGGAGTGCCAAACTCTTACTGACTAAAAAACCGTTGTGTTTCGTCGTAGGCCTTTTATATACCAAGACCACGGTAACTCTTTCGAACAATCCCCCAGCCCAGGCAGGCCTTGGCCTTGTTGGGCCCCGCTGGGGTTGCTGACAGTATTCTACTTGACTAGCCCTTTCATTTGATACCCATATTGAGGGGGTTGTGGAAAAAATATGTAATCCGCCATTTTGTACCGGCGGCCATCTTGGATTTACAATGTTATTGATATTACTATATTGTATTGTCATCGGAATTCAAGGTGTGTACCAAATTTCAGATCAATCTGACAACAGGAAGATACTTAAATTTGAATTACTAAATTTGACCCAAGAAAGAATAAAACAAACAGGGTGAGCTAAATAAAACCGTTTAAAAACTTAGAGTTCACACCAATTAAGTAATACTGAAGTTAGCTATTTAATATTTTTTGACCGTTGTGAAGTCAACAGTAGTTAACTTCAGAGAAGTAACGCGTCTTGACAAGATTTATACGAAAGAATGCCTAAGTAGCCCAATAGTTGACTTCAGAAATGCTATGTTGATTGTACAAACTTTATTCATTTACAATTAGACCAAATTCAGTTTAATATAACCCTAGATACTTTACATGTAATTAAACTCATGAACATGCATACAAACAAACATTTATACACCTATATATAAAACTGTGAGTGAACCTCAAAGCGGCCATATTGGAGCACGTCGTCCAACTATTTGCTGTGAACGTCAGCCACATTACACATTACAGGGCTGCCTCAAACGCGGGCTTTCTATAAAGTAGCTTATGTTAAATACATACATACTAATTTCGTTCTGTGTGAAACAATCAATCAGTGGCTTTAGTTGAAATAAAAACATGGTGTCATTGCAGTTAAACATGCACAACATTCAGAAATCTAAGGCTAGGTTTTTTTTCAACCGACTTCCTAAAAACGGATGTTTTGTCACTCTTTTTATATTCCCAAAAAACAGGATTCTAGCGTTAGTCCACTTTAATATGCAGCAAGCGTATGCCATATAAATGCAGTGTCCAGTGTTCTCCATATATTGAATTTATTCAACATGTTCAAAAAAAAGTCATCCTTTTATCAGGTTTTCCAAAAAACAAGAATTCGGCGTTATTCCCCTTTAACATGCAGTGAGCGTTTGCAATAAATACAATGTCCAGTCCAGTGGCAATGTTTGAACAAGTCGCTTGTTTGCCAACACCGGTTTACGAGTATTGCACTCTCTCTGCTCTTTGAAATTATACAGAGCTTGTATTCGTAAAACGTAGGTAAAATACTTATAAGTACATACATTCATTTGTTTTTAAAGCTCAATCATAATTTTTAATCGTGAAAAGGAAGCCAAATCTTACTTACTTTAGCTACATACTTTTTAGTCAGAATGTTATCAAAATCGGCTAAACTGTGTCAGAGATTGCCGAAGCACACCAATTATTTACAAAACGCGATCAAAATGTAATGATTACCAATGCGAGAAGCCGAAAATCGATCTCAGTGGCGTACACTTGGAGAGGCCTGTGTCCAGCAGTGGACTGCGATAGGCTGATGATGATGATGATGAATCAAAATGTATGCATGACGCAATTGAAAAAGACGTAAAACAGCGTAGTATTACATAATAAAATACCCTTCTAAAATATTCCCAACTTATTATTACCCCAAACGTACATACTACGACGAACGTCACACAAATAAAAATACCTCCACATTTAAATCATTTGACCTTTTCAAAACAATTATGTCGCGTACAAAAAGGGCTTTCAAAAACAAGGAAGGACTAGATATTAAACCTCAACCTATATTAGGTGCCATAAACAATCAGTTTCTATTTTTAGAATCGCCGCTTCGTCTGGGCTGAGCGCTATCGATTTTTAAATTGCTACGGAGCTACGAAATTGCGTCGTAGCTAGCGTAGACATTGCTACGGTAACCTTTGCTCTTTTGCTACGAATGCACCGTAGTAGGTGGTTGTTATAGTTAGATTGTACAATCTTGATCATTTATGAATTAGAATTGATTTAAAATATGCCATATTTATTTTAGTAAGAAATGAAATGAATAATAATAGGTTTTTTACTAAGTTAATTTTCATGAACATTTTATTGAAATAAATTTATAATATCTGATATTTTCATAGTTACCATCATTCATAAAACCATTTAAAAAATAGAATTGTTTAAAATAGACTCAAAATTATACGCAGTCTTATAGTAAATACGTAGGTATATACATATTTAATGAGCCACCGTAAGCCTTCTATCAAAAGGCATGAATATACTTAGGTTTTGTTTTGAAACCTAAAAAGGTGAGTATATTTGGGAAAGGTTACAGTATTTATAAAGGTACAACTTCTCAGAATAGACTTTAATGGGCTTACACACGTGACGTTTCACGTCAGACTAGTGTTGTCTACCTACATATTATAATACTGTCTGTTTCCCACGGTTTCTCTTGCATTCCGGGGAACTTCTTTGGGTACTCGGACAAAATATAGCCTGTTATGTGTTACGAGTATATATGTATTACTCGGGAATAGTCTAGCTTAATAATAGTGAAAATTTTTTTTTAATCGGTTAAGCAGTTTGGGAGTCTAAAAAACAAGTGTTTGGTATATTAGCATAGATATACTATAAAGTAGAAGAGTTTATTTGGTTTAACGCGGTAAAACTGGTCAAATTAGAAAAATTCTTTCAATTTTTAAATAGCGGATTTATCGGCGCTTCTTTCTATACGGACGCGTGAAGTAGCTCTCACGGGACGCAAGTGAAACCGCTGGCAGAAACCAATGAAAGTATAATTTCTGAGAATAGAATGTAATGAGTACCTACACACATGACGCTTCACGTCAGACTTTTGTTATTAGAATATAATTGTGGAGTGTACGTATTCCGATATGAAACTGTTTCATCATGATACGACATAAATAGAAAATCATTAATGTGGTTTGTTGGAATGATGCCTTTTGTATTCGTTGGTGTTGTTTTAACTTTACTTTGTTCTTGGATATCTGTTTCTTAGAGGCTCCGAATATTTTAAGCTATTCGTCTATTATAATATGATCGGGCTTATAAATCAGTAAAGCATCATCTTAACGGGAAAAACTCGGAAATGCAATTTTAGTTTATTTTTTATTGCATTTCTAGTATGAAAATCTCGCTTGCTATTTGTTCCTCCTGAAAAATTAAAAAAAAAAGTTATCTCTTACGAGGTTTTCACTCTAAGATATCTAAATAGTAGTGCGGACATTACAAAGCTTAGGTATTTGGTTGGTATCAGACCGACAAAAACCACTGTTACCTTCGTTCATTAGTATGATCGGGCCAACTACCGACTGACTGTAGTTTAAGTTCAGTATGCACTTGCTTACCATAACTTAGTCTTAAACCCACCTCTAAAAAATAATTAGAAACAGCTTTCAATAAACAAACACGCCCTCATATTTACCCTATAAATAGTCCTCATCTCAATCCACTCATTCAAAATCTCTTCACCAATCGATCGGACAGGTAATACACCACTACCTATACTATAATCGTCTGTCAGTGGTTCTCATACAGGATTTTAAACCTTATATTCATATAGTTGAGGTTCAAAATCATCTGTCAGTGGATGCAGTAGCTCTGCCCGGGCCGCCGGTAGCCACGCAGGTGCAAACTGCGTTTCCCCGGGCATGGAATGCAGACGAAACTGAAGTATGTATACCTGTAGTAGTATTATGTAGTGAGGGTAGTATATAGGTATATTATGTAGTGTGTGCCAAGGATTATGAAGAAATGGAGTGTTCAGGGGCAATGTTTGGTGGTACCGTGACGTGGGAAAATTGGGAATGTTAAGAGTGGAGTGTGAATGTTGTGTCGGGAAGAGTATTTCAACTGGATATTAGTGTGAGGATTAAGATTGCACATGTGCAAGTTGTATCGAATAATTTATTGTAGATAGAACAAGATAAGGAATGAAAAAAAGCTTAAAAAATATATACTATTTTCAACCCTTATTAACCACAACTTACAAAATTTTACTAATTACCCAACCACACAATAAATTATACAAACACGTTTCCAGCACTCCATATTAAAATTCATAACTCCACGTCACGTAATTACATTTTGATCCTCACCCCGTCCAGACACACACGCACACACACACACGCACATATACAAGTGTACGATAGAGAGGGGTATAACCCTTTAATCTCCCCTAGGATATCATAAACGGAACCGGGAAACTGTTTGACTGAACGGTGATAATTCTCTTTTGAGTGTTTTTGATGACCACTGTTTGTGAAAGGGAGGCCTGTATACTTTATATTATGAAGCTCAAGATTTTTTTATGGGTTAATTTCAGGAACTACTGAAACTTACGATTGAATTTATTTTAGTCTTAAGGTTATGGCACATTATAGCGGCACCGCAACAGCACGGCTCCACACCAGCATTTAAGTTGTCATTCAATTTAGAGCATTAAATCGTGTATATTATAATATATTTCGTAATGTCAATATGAAAAAGCCAGCGGCGAGCAGTCAGCGTGCTTGCCGCTTCCACACAACTCGACTCGCCGCCCGCGTGCTGCAAGCGAGCGGTCCTCATGCGTGCAGCGCGCCGACGGCGTGCTAATTGCGCGCCGACTCCGAGCCGGCAGCGAAACAACGTCATTACGTCGTGTTCAATTATAACATCAATCATAATCGTCTTAAAATAATATTGAGTTTGCGGTGACAGCAAGCTTACACCTCGCGGCCAGCGCGCCGACGGCGAGCGGACAGCGCGTGGTTGGCGCGCTGGCAGCTAGCCGTAGTCTTAATTCGAGGCGACGCCGTGCTGCAGCCGTGCTGTTGCGGTGCTGCTATAATGTGCCACAAGCTTGTAATAGCCCATTTATCGAGAAAGGTTAATTTTTATCCGGATGCGTAGAGTGCAAATATAACCAAGTCCGTTCTAATAAGTAGGTATAAGGAGACTTTGTTTGTTATGCTTTCACGCTTAACTACTGATCCGAATGAGCATATTTGGCACGGAGATTTTTATTCAGATGCAAGACGTAGTGCGTTGATGATTAATTTCTTACTACGTAGTGTCTCGGACGCGCCTCGGGAATTACGACTAAGAGCCCCACACAACACTATATCAGATGTGTAGTTGTAATATGCGCACTGGAAATGTTATCTCCATACCTCTCAATACTATTTTATGAGCCCCATCATACTATTGAACCACTTAGAGCGCGCACACACTATTTGGTCGGCCCTTGGTAGGTTTTTTTTTGTAAGATAATCATGAATTCAAACAAAGTTTTTAATCGGTCAGATACTGAAAAAAATACCTAATCGTTATTAAGTGTGTACTTTCATTCGTCTTCATACTGATTTATGAGCCCAATCAAACCATTGAACCACTGAAAGTTTGCAGTGTGTAGCTATTACCACCACATCTTCATAAAATAACATAAACGCAACTCAACAAACAGTGAGAGTATTATTCGTACGAACGATTGCAGTTAGCATGACGTTGTAGCGCTCTATAAAATCAATACTTTATGACTGCATACAGAACTTTCTGGTCTTAGGCTGCATCTTCACGGTGCAAGTAGCTTGCGCATGTTGAGGCACATACGCAGGTTACATGCATGTCAAAAACGTGCGCGTCCAGCGACTCGCGCATGTACAAAGCAAAATATTCACCCGCGTGCTCTTGTCACTTGTGCATGTTAACTTCCTCCAGCTACATGCACCGTGTAGATGCACCCTTATGCTCGATGTCGTTATAAGTGATTGCTTTTGATAATCTATGTAATGGTCCTGTCTTTGCCGTTTATTTACTGTGTAAAGTATAAATGTAAGTAAGTATTGTGTGGTTAGAGTCTTGCCCCCTTACTTATAAAATCTCTGATCACCTTCTAAGCAACATTTTAACTAATCACTACTTAAAGTCTTAAGTAGTGATTAAATGTTAGTTAAGACATGCTTAAGCAACGTTTATAAGTAAGAATTTTTTTAAACCGCCCTTAAGTATTACTTATATTTAATTCACGTTTATAAGTAAGGCTGCTAGAGTATAAGTCATTTGATTGAGACCGGTAGCGTTAACCGATTGATTTACAAAGAAATTATATGCTAAATAAGGTGATTACAAAAAGTTTATATGCCAGGAATAGTTCTTAAACGATGGTTGTTTAATAACAGCCTTTAACCAAAGAACAAATCCGAGTTTGATAGATAAGGAAAAACACACGGATCTAAATTGAAAAACATAACTAAGGCTCTTATTATAATGTGGTCTACGTAAATATTGTTGCACCATTTATAAAACAAATTATGTCTCATACTAAAATCAGCTTCAAATCAAATTCTATAAACTGTGACTGACTTCACGTCTAATGGTACAATGCCACGCGAACTTAACGACAATTTTATTGTGGAAACATGCAATTTCTGAAAATCAAGTTCAATGCTAGAAATTGCTCGAATGTAAATATTTAAAATTATATCTGATAAAGGTTGTTCGCACCTATATCAGATATAATCTTGAAGTCGTGGTGGCCTAGTGGGCAAAGAACCAACCTCTCGAGTAAGAGGGCGCGGGTTCGATTCCAGGTCAGGCAAGTACCAATGCAACTTTTCTAAGTTTGTATGTACTTTCTAAAATATACCTTAGACACCAATGACTGTGTTTCGGATGGCACGTTAAACTGTAGGTCCCGGCTGTCATTGAACATCCTTGGCAGTCGTTACGGGTAGTCAGAAGCCAGTAAGTCTGACACCAGTCTAATCAAGGGGTATCGGGTTGCCCGGGTAACTGGGTTGAGGAGGTCAGATAGGCAGTCGCTTCTTGTAAAGCACTGGTACTCAGCTGCATCCGGTAAGACTGGAAGCCGACCCCAACATGATTGGGAAAAAGGCTCGGAGGATGATATTGTTTATAGGCGCGGTTTATTGCCGTTCTAATTACAATATTTAAAGAACTCGCGGACAAACAAAATGAAAATACACGTGTAGGTATGTACATATGTATTGTTACTTTATACTAATATTATAAAGCTGAAGAGTTTGTTTGATCGAGCTAATATTGAGAACTACCGGACGGATTTTAAAAAATCATTCAGTGTTAGATAGCTCATTTATTGAGAAAGGCTATAGGCAACTTTTCTAACCGGATGCGCGGAGTAGTTTTTACAAGACGCGGGTGAAATCGCAAGTATTACTATACTCTGATAATACGAAAATAATGTTACCGCTCTGTTCTTTTCCTTAACCAAATGTACCTACTGCAGATTTGTATAGGACTGTAGATTGAAACAAAATTTCGAAGAGAAACATAACTACCTGTATGGAAAGTAAGGAAATGGAAAATTTATTGAACATATTGCGTAAGGAACATCCCTGAGGATACTTTCTATTTTCATAGGCTATAGAAAACAGCTAGTTTACCATATAATTATATAATTACGGATATATAAGGCCACACTAATTAATTTAACAAACCACCGATGGCCTTTATAAATTAGAACGCTATTGAAAGCCTAAACCACAAGTTTAATCAATACATGTATGAAAGTATAGGAAACCGCGCCATTATTTATAATTACTTATTTATGTCGATGCTGTTAATTAGGTAAAAGCTTTGCTGCTAGAAATAATGAAAAACTCAATGAGCTTTTTTAAATAAATTGGTAATTGAAAAAGATTTGCGGGTTCGTAGAGCAAGTTAAAGAAGTACTTTCATAGATTTCATAGATATTTAAAAAATATTTGGAGGTTCTAAAGGACTCTTACTAAGGTACGTAATACATACTACCGAGGCCCGATGACTCGTTGTTTCAAAAGTAGTTTGAAATATTAATCCTCGCCAGTTTGATGAATTTAGAACAAATTAAAAGAGCCTTTCTTTTGTCTTCAAATACCCATGTATGGTTTTATTTCACACATCTTAAGTTCTTTTTTAGGTCTAAAAATATTTACAACAAAAGTTATAACAACAATCATCGGTATCGTCGTTCCGTTGTCATTCTTTAAACTAATTCCTACTATTTCCTACTAAAAATAGAAAAAAAATCTAACCTCCTCCATTCTGCTGGCACAAATACGGGAACCGCCATATATTGCCGAGTCCCACGGAATATCCAATGATTGACAAGAAGAACTGCAGCTTCCCTGACCACGCCGCGCGGTCTTCATCAGGGGCCTCGCGTTGTAAAGACCCCCTAGACCCTTGCAGCACGATCGTGACCCCATGAGGCCTCTCGCTACCATCAGCCCTCGCGTTCAGAGGCGCCAACTCATGCCCGTTCCTTGGCCCAATAGCTTCAGCCTTTCCCGCCATTTTGAACGTCAAAATCCCTTTTTTATCTATGGTTACTCAGTTACTTTAGTCGATTTATTTTAATCAATAAGATTTTTCTACTTAAAATTATTAATTGTTTTCTTCACTTTTTATATTTTATTGTCTTTTTAATGTTTAAGTTTAACAAGATTATTAGAATGGTTACCTATGAATATGTTCATAATACGCTATTGATGTATTTCGTAATCGTACGTGAAGTATCGTATGGCGTCTTTTTTTACGAATTCCACTACTTTAAAATACGTTGTTGTTCTTTGTAGTAGTTTTTGTCGTAATTTTAATGAATCCCTGAACACGTTGACGGTTTCTCTGTGCATATGAGACAGTTATTTTGCCGTCAATATGAATACAACATAACGAAACTGCCGAGTTTGAAATTAGAACGGTGCTATTTTATTCTGGACATCTTTGCTGTCTATGGAAGAAGACCAGGCATCTGAAACAATTGAAAATAAACACGTTAAATTCACATTTGCGTTTGACAAATACACAACGAAATCTAACCCTTCACAAAAAAAATCGACGTCAATAATGCTCATACCTAAAACCTGAAAACCCCATAAAACTATGATCAGCCGTAAGTTAGACCCACCCAAAACAAAAATGTGAAAGACTGCCAAGTTCGATAATATGGGAATGCTTCGCCTATAAAAGAAGTGAGATCTGAATAAGTACCAAGTTCCATACACATACCTCAGTTAAAAATAGTTACTTTTTAATGATGTTACTTGGCAAGTTTTCACGCACCTTGTTATAAACCGACTAAACGCAATGAATCAAGTATTTAATTTTCTATTAAAACTTGCCAAGTAACATCATTAAAAAGTAACTATTTTTAACTGAGGTATGTGTATGGAACTTGGTACTTATTCAGATCTCACTTCTTTTATAGGCGAAGCATTCCCATATTATCGAACTTGGCAGTCTTTCACATTTTTGTTTTGGGTGGGATTTCATTTATTTTTGTAAGGTTGTTTATTTTATTTTTTTCTTATGATTAAGTTAGTTAAGGAAATGGTTCATTTATACTATCTTTTAGATTTTTAAATATGCACTATGCTTCTTACAAAGAAATGAACTAGATTAACTAAATGGACTAGATTTACCAACTGACTGACATGACGTTATCATTTATTATGTTCGTGGATCAAAGTTACACATTCGTTATTTTCGAAAGTGATTCACACTTTGCCGTTTTCAGATTTTTACTTTACTTTGACTAAATACAAACCTTTGTACCATTCGAAGGTATATTATATAAATATAGATTTTAGTTCGTTTTAGTTCCTTAGGGGTATAAATTTACACCGGGTATAAAACACCTTCATTATTTTGAAACCGACTCACACTTGGCCATTTTCAGATTTTTTCCTTTACCTTGACATAAAGACCTACCTCCATGCCAAATTTCAAGTCAATACGACCATTGGAAGTGGTCTAGGTTTTTGATGAGTGAGTCAGTGAATCAGTCAGTCAGTGAGTGTATAGTAAAAATAGCGATTTTCTGACGTCAATATCTCAAGACCTACAATAGGTATATTAATGAAATTTTGTATTTTAGATAAGTGAGGGGGTCTCAACAGATACTAGAAATTTGATATGCGTAAATAAAATAGATTTTGAGTTACAGGGGGGTCGAATTTGGTCCGAAATGGTTCGTGTAATATAACCCACGGCCGGTGTGTCTCTTTTTTTTTGCTCGAACTTGGCGGACACACTGCCGTGTGTCTAGATAATCGCTCACCAACTTACATACATACAGGTCAAAATTCAACCTCCTTTATTTAAAAATTCGGTGAATAGAAAACCGAAAAAGGAAGAAAATACCTTAATATTTATATACCGTAGACTGAATCGTTATAGGCTATTTCATTAGTGCGTGCCTTAAGCCCATCCGATATGTCGGTCGGTTCAGCAATATGTACGAGTAGGTCCGTGATAAATGTACCAATTCTACAATCAAGGTTTTACGAATTAATACATTGTAAAAGGTAAAGGTAGATCGTATTTTTATGTAATTTTACTAGAAAAAATATTTCCATTTTCTGACTAGCAGTTCCTCGCGATACCTATGTCCCGATAACTACGTCCTACCCCGGATAAAATTAATCTATAGCCATTCACTGAAATAAATTTTCATATCGGTCCAACAGTTCTTAAGTTTAGCAGATTCAAACAAACAAACACTTCTGCTTCTTTGTATAAGTATAGGTAAGTATAGATTTTATCGAAATTGTACCTTCAGATCTATGAAGCGATAGTCACGGCATGGTTAAATCATCGGGTTCGTCAAAGGTCCGATCAAATTGAAGCTTTGGTATTAGATAGATGTCAATTAATGGTAACTATGCTTTCACGAGTATTCGAATAATTGCTTCCAAAACTAGCACATTTTCGAACTGTCAAAAGATAAGCTAGTAATTTGCATAAAGGTTTAGGCACGTTCCGGGAAAGCAACTTTTCACAACCGGGTAAACATTAGCGTATATACTTCCGCCGGTTCTAGACTATTATACGAAAAAAATCATTTATGTATAAATCAGTTCAGTAGTTAATGGCCCGAAAGCGCGACACACAAAAAGACTGACCAACAGATTTACTTATTTGCTTTTTATTAAGGATTTTATTTACCCTAAAAATTATAGGTAAGTAGGTCGGTATATAACACCATATATCCACGTATTTAACATTTTACACTAAAAATGGAGTTTGGACCTCCATAAACACCAATTTTACCATCGTTTGGTATTAGGACAGATTTGCATAACGTTATTGTTGTAACGGTTACAGTAAGATTACTGGGAACGTGACCAGCAGCCGTGCACAAGTCTTAAGCTTTGCACGTGCGAGCCGCGACGAAGCAATGCCGAAACAAGGATTTGTACCAAATTATTCCGTTGATTTATTCGATATATTTGTAAATATACTTTGTGCTAATATTATATAGCTTGTTCTTCACCCTACTTATCGAGTCAGCTGCTGGTTACAAGCTAGTGTCAGAATTGTCTCAAATCCACCTTGTTTTCTCGATCGTGATCACGAGCTAATAAGCCCGAATAAAAGTTTGACTTTGACTTTAAGCTACAGGACTGCGTTAAATATTCTTTCAGTTTTAGTAACCTATCCCAATTATAGAGGTATGCTTTTGGCTACTTTTTATACGGGAGCGCGTAGAGTTCCCGAAACCACTATTGGAATCTAGAAGTAGTTTAATTCACGTTAATTTAACTTAAGTGTAGTTATGTATAATTTTCACTAGGTATTTCCAAGTTTTTACCATTTTAATTTCCTTATTGCATCATATCCATAACCAAAAACCAGTTAAATAAAACCTTCCTTTACACAAACAAATATTGGTTAAACTTATTGCGATAGGTAAGTAATACTAAAATAGTAACAATAATTAATGTGAAAGGGTATTTACAGCTATTTTGACGTCCCCACCGTGGTTATGACTTAGCTACGGACATAATTTATTACTAACCATAGACTGTAGAATGGGTAGAAGTCCCACAGTATTTTTTTAGCTTAGGTAGTGTGCTTAGATTATTCGGGGCCGCAGGATTATTTTAAAGAGTTACCGCGGCCTTCATACATAAAAGGCCAACGAAGGAATATGATGGTTTTTGGTCAGTAATGAGTCTGACACTCCCCTCACGCGGCTAACCCAAAGCGGGAGTTGTGATTTGATGATTTCCCATAAAAAATAACAATCAGAATCATAACTTTTCGTTTAAACAAGACGTATTTATTTTAGTAGAAAAATAAATCCACAGAAAAAAAGTCCTAGATAAAAAAAAACAACTTATATGGAACTTCTGCATTCCCTTCCATTATTAACCGGTTCAATCCAGTTTGATCTGATAAAAGCCAGAAGCGAAGTGTGTCAAGGTTACATACGGAAGGGATGTACCCTCCGTTGGCAGTCGTTTGCATGGGGAGAGGTACAAGGGGTGAGATCTGAATGCAGAGATTTGTATGAAGTCTGGTTTGGTCTGGTTATTATTCGCGATTTTAACTGAATGTTTAATTGGTATATTTTGCTGTTTAAAAGGCGAGTTTGTGAGGGCAGTAAATTGTTATTTGAAATCGGGATCTGCAATGGACGTTATAAAATAAGTCTTTTTATAAGGAGTCATGTAAGGGTGAAGATTGAGATCCAGACACGTCAGTTTTCTGAAAATAACTTGAACTATGAATTTTCACATTCAATTTTCAAACTAAATAAGTAGTTGTTTAAAGAAAAACGGGCGTTTATATGTATTGTTGTTGATGAACTTGAGCCTGAGAAGTGTTACTGAAAAATTGTATATAAAAAAATTACTAACCTAGGAATGAAACTCACGTCCTCATACCGACAGTTGAAAATAACTATCATCGAACAAAATAAATAGGTACTATGAACAAACTCATTATTACACTACGAAATACATATGTTTGTATGTAAAGACCTTCAACAACAAAAGTTCTATTAAAAAAGTTTTATCGATAAAAGTAGTGATCGGGTTAGAAAATAGATTTCAACAAAGTTACCTAATTCATTTTGTTGATGTTTATGATTATGATAATTATAATCTTTTTAGATGTCTATTGTTAGTCCATTCAAAATTGATTAATTACGCTTTGAATACCTATATATGTCTATTTTTTCTTGATGGTAAAAGCAGCTTTATTTTTGAATACCGCGGTAAAGTATTTTTGTCGTCATCTTTGACAACGAAAATAAACTTAGGTATACATATTAACGTATATCCTATAAGTAAGCGTTAATAAATTGCGAAAACTGACATAAAGAAATATTACTTTTCCAATGATTTTATTGAACTTGCTTCAGTAAAAATTATTGAAATTCCGGGTGCTACACTTATTGGACCTGCCTCCAATATCACGGTCGACCACAAACGAATCGGAATCGAGTCACGTTATCGAGAAGACGATATCGATTTGATTCAATCGCCAACCATTTTGAAATCACTGCAATAACGGGAAAATATCTAGATTGCTTATTGAGGAAGGCTGTAGGCTACTTTTTCAACTGATAGCGGAAGCTAGTCTATAAAAATATGATGAAGAGGATATATATTTTTTTCTTTTTTTGTTTTAACAAATTAGAAAAATTGTTTGATACTCTAAAGGCTTCGAAACTGGAACCGATTAGAAAAACGTTTCACTGTTGGAAAGCTACACTCTTACCGAGTAACACAAGCTATATTTTATCCCGGTACGCGAAGAAATACCCCCGGAACGCGGGTGAAACAGCGGGAAAACACCTAGTAATACTATAAAGAAACATAAACTACAAATCTGAACAAAAATCACGAATATAATGATGGAAAACAAATACAGAACATCGGAATTCGCAACCTCTCTCTGTTTTGGGAAGTCGGTTAAAAAACAGAAGAGTACACATTAATATCATTGGCTGTATAATGCTATCGATCTGTGCCGACCCACTGACCGCTATTGTGTTTGACAGCTGCCTTATGTGACATGTCCGGGGAAGGTTGGGATAAGGAGGCTTTAACTAAATGTCATTGTGGTAAAAACGCGGGATTAGTTATTTTTGTAGGCTGTCATTTATAGTTTTTGTTTCACTTATAAATTAATATTAAAACAGGATTTTTAGTTTAGTTGGTTTTACTATGAAGGCTCCGGAAGTATTGAACTGATTTGAAATGAGGCGAGTTGACTTGAATTTCACGGAATTAGCGCGATTAATGCTCAATCCTTCTCCGTGCGAGAGGAGGCCTGAGCCCAGCAGTGGCACAATAAAAAGGCTGTAACAGTAACAGCGCGTTCAAAGAAACAAATTCAAATTGTCATATTAATACCTTCATTAGATATATTAGCGTTTTTTTCTTTAATTTTAGACATAGAAGTGTATAATTTCTATATTTACCGTCTAAATTAGGGCATGAATCGCTTCAAAAATATCGGACTAATCAATTTCACACTGAGTGGGTCGTGAACGTGATCTTTTGGTTTTTCGCCGACGATGGTCCCTTGTTCTAAAATCTAGATCGGTAAAAGAGTACCTACTTATCTATATGTATTTATGTATTTTAAAGTTGCAGATTTTTTTGTATGAATAATGTTACTACTGATCTGTTGTGAAATACATAGATATCTTTCAGGGTTGTTTCATTTATCGAGAAAGGCTATCGAGTGCTTTTTATTCGGATTCTCGAAGTAATTTTCGCAAGCTACGGGTGCAACTACAGCTACCTAAGTTATACAATCCCCCACGAGTCTCTGTACCAGGTGTGAATCCGAACGCATTCTGAAATCCCCTTTCCCTCCACTTTCGAAAATGGAACGTTGAAAGAAAACTGGTTTTATTGTGATCAGCAATTTTTTGTATTGTACCTATTGATCGATTTGCAAATAAAGTTTTAGCTACACAAGTTTCAACTAATTTGTAATCCATTTCGACACACATTTAAATGTTGAGTTTTTGAATTTTGCTTGAAGGCAGGATGAATTTTGCTTAGTCTCAGACAGGAATTGTCTGATTTAAAATACTCTTTTTCTTAATATTTGTTCGAAGAAGGTGACAGCATATCCAGATGCGTGAAGTAGTGACAATAACTTCTAACATAAATATAATCAGGTAAGTCGGTTGCAGCAGCCGACTTTGAAACGCTCCAACCGTGGCAGTAAGCCATTTTAAAATGGTGGTGGTTGAATTCGGTTGACAGTTGACAGTTGCATGACAATTAACATCCTTTTACGTCTTTCACAACGCAAGTAAAACCGCAGAGCAATATCTAGTTTTAAAAACAAAAATACAAATAAAACCGACCAGCTGTTAACACAACAACGTTGTTGCTTTGTTCACCATTTTACAAACTTGTATGGAAAATTCAAGAAAACTTCGCTCTTAGCGGGAACTTTTGCAATTTTACACTTTCATAAGAGATTGAAGCTATAATCGGTATTGTATACAACTTTGTGTAGCTGGGTAATGTGGGAGGAAAAACTTTTAGCCTTTTATCTGAAGCAGGTGCGAGATATTGTAGAAAGAGTTCGTTAATGCTTCTATTCTGTGGTAATAGTAGAAATGTAATTGCTTATTGTACTAAGTAGGTGATTGGAATTAAACAATTTTGTCTATTTTTTAGTTCCTCTGTGTTTTTTTTTTTTACTTTCTTAATATAACAGAGTTGACTTGGAAATATTTTCCCTATTGCAATATGACCTCGCCATTTGATGGAAATATTATCTATAATTGGCAAATCAATGAATTGAAAAAAAAAAGAAGAAATAGTAACAAAAATTGTAATTTAGTTATTCTCCTTAATACCTACAAAGAATAATTTGCTTTTCATACAAATCTTCATACAAAAAAAAAAACAATAGTCTATACTCTACAGTACCCACTGTGTGTTTTAGCTTGCGACAATTTAAATAAATTCAATATAATTTTAACGACTGTCACATTTGCAAAACTACCACGTTTTTGCAACTAACTATCTACAAAAAAGTGTTCGAAACAAACTTCTAATTTAAAATAAAGCAAATTGCAATAAATAGACAAGACACGCGATATCCTAGCTAGTACCACCATAGTCTATGGTACCGAACACTCGCTGTGTACTTGCACTCTGACATTCTGGCGGTAAAAATGCTAAGCTATGGTACATACAGTCATTCAAGGTTATTCTGATGAGTAAGCTATGGGTGGTAAGTACACTCAAGGATGGTAAAATTTGGCTAGTTTTCATGGATTTTTATGTTACCTACTAAGAGTGCCTTACAAAAAATCTAGTATATTTTTCATGGTCGATTTTCCTAAGTGATTTTCATGTATCTCCGAGGAAAATTATTGTTCAGCAAAAAGAAAACCAGCAAATTGTAGGCTCAAGTGTCTTTTACGAATATTTATACCTACTTGAACCTTTAATTCTGGAATAAGTGTAAAGAAACCGACGTAAGAAATAAATTACAGAATTTTGATCATCTTTAGAAAGGTGCAACTTCTTACAAAAGTATACCCTTTGTAAAAACGAGAAAAATATATTTTTTGTAAGTAGTGTATTTATGCAAGTCTCTAAAAAATTTCATATTACTTTTCTCTACCATTTTTCCAACTTCCAGGCAAGTAACCACTCTTTATAATTGGTTCAAAATTAGCCCATGGCTGTCTCAGAGTCTTCTCCAAACTAAACAAATTATAACTTCGCTGCCCCATAACATCAAATGTGAATTATGAGATACACACCTACTGTTTACCTATTGTGTCTGCTGGACACTGAAGTGGTTGAACCAGTATTTACAATATTATCAAGGAAGTCAAGTTGTCAAGTTATCAAGTTAGGATATCAAAGCTAACTATGTTTGTCGGGTCATCGTGTTTAACGAGGGCGCGTGTCTGCCGCGGAAACTTTACGCTGTTGTCACTTTCAGTTACGTCACCACGGTTTGGGACCCACCCTTGAGATGCCTCTGTAATTTCGTTTTGTAATTTTTTTATGTATTAGTTAATGTTATTTTTGTTTGTACCCCAAAGACTCCGAAATTACATTACTATTTGAAACATTATTTCACTGTTGGAAAGTTACACTCTGTAACATAGGTTATATTTTATCCCGGTAATTCCCGCGGGAGGCGGGTGAAACGGGTTGTGTATATTAGTCAATGTAATTTGCATATGTACTAAGAGGAATCGGCGTGCCAGCCGTACTCGAACCAAATGGCTTGGCACGCGACGATGGCAAGAGACCAGACGGCATGTCGCTATTTCCGTGGAAGGTGGGTAGGACTTTAGTGTGGGACATGCGTCGACACTCTTGCGCCATCTCACCTTCCCGGAACTGCATGTTGTGCTGGCTCCGCCGCTGCACAAGCAGAGAACCTCAAGCGGCGCAAATATAGTAACCTTATAGGCAATTACATGTTTGAGCCGTTTGGGGTTGAAACTCTGGGGCCGTGGGGTCCGAGGGCGCACCTTCTTGCCAGGGATATTTCCCAGCGCCTGGTTGACACTTCCCGGGACCCAAAGGCTGGCTTTTATTTCGCACAGAGGTTGAGCATTGCCATCCAACGTGGCAATGCTGCCAGTCTTTTGGGTACATTACCCAGTGACAGCGATGAGGAGCAATTTTTTGATGCACTGTATTAGTTTTAAGTTGTATATATATATAAGTTTATTTTATTTTATTTTCAATTAATGTAAATATATTGTGAATAAATAAAAACTTAAGTACTAAGAGGATATTTGGATGGATATATTAATATTATAAAGATAAAGGGTTTGTTTCTTTTTTACAACGCGTTAATCCAAGGAACTGTTGATTTTAAAAAAATAAAGATTTACAGCAATTAAAACAGAAATATCAATAGAGGTATAACGATGAAGAGTATATTTGTTATTCTTGAGAGAAATTACAAAAACTCATCAACCTATTTGAAAAACAACGAGTTTTTTCAGTGTTAAATACGAATGTTTTTTGTCCGGATGCGCTAAATCATAGATTACACACTAATACTGCCGCTAAATAATTCCCACGGGACAGGTGAAAGCCATGCATTTGTACCACTCAAATCAAATATCTTGTATTCAGGAGCAGGTAAATATTGTAAACTATTGTCTACCTCTACCAGTATTACGGATATACAATGTTACCTCTGCACCTGAACATTGATTTAGAATTCACCTGCAAGGCTGAAACCTTGACTGGGCATTACCGGACGCCATTTGCAAATGGAGCGTTCACATTGAAAACTGAACTTATATTGCGAGGAAATCAATTTAAGTTCGTTTTCAGGACGTGGGTGAATCTATTAGAAACACTTAGTTTATAATGTTAGGGTATTTTCCTGAATATTTTTAAATGGTATAGATTCGATATTGTAATAAGGCTTGCTGCTTTCAGTCGTCAATTGAGGACTGTTTCCACCATCCTTTTTGAAAATAATTGAAACAATAGTTTTTTTGTTACATAGCTGTTATTTTTTGTATGTGTTTAAAACATCCATGGTGATGGTGTGAAAGCGATCAAAAATTCTTAACTCAATAATGACTAATGATGTCAAAAAAATCATCCTTTTAGCCAGCGCTTTCGAACTAACGAATTTTGCTGCGCGTGTACACTTATTTTGTCCTCCATGCGTTAAAACATCTGTCAAGTGTGAACGCGCTTTCGGGAGCATCGCTTAAACTGGTAGTTGTCAATTGTTTAGGCACGTCGTTATCGAAGCTCATAGGAAAAATAAAATGCTCTACTTTGAAAGAAAATACAATAACATTGACTTTAACAACATCATAAGACCTCACGACCTTCGTTTTACTAGTATAATCGATCAAATTCAGTTATCCTCATCTCGTAACCGCAATCCATCACTTTATTTGAAGCTAAGATGTGTAGAACATCTATCATACTAGGATATCTAGTGTGAGGCAATTTTATTCAATAGGAATTTATTGTTTGTTCTTAGCTTATCTTTTATCTTTTGCTAGAGACGTAATATAATACTGCGGGGGTGTGTGATTGTTGGTATGTTACGAAAATTGCACTAAAATTATTTTGTATAATTTATTAGTAAATTTTTAGCTCAATTTGTATTGTATAACATTCTCAGGACTAGATAGAAAACTGTATGTTTGTAATTATTTTTATTTCTTTTAAAAAGAGTGTCCATGGAGTTTCTTGCCGGTTCTTCTCCATGAGACCAACTCTTTGGAACCGTGCACCTAACTTTGACGTTTCGAAAGAGCTTTAATAGGCCTATTTGAAATAAAAAAATTTGAGTTTGAGTTTGAGTTTGATAGTTACTTTATACACGACAAAATAGGGACATACTATAGTCCACGAGCATTTGCGCAGACATAGTTGCCTCTATTCCTTCACTCTCTTAGCCCGATAGGACGGCAATCGGGCGGATTAGGGGTAAGAACGACATTAACGTGCTCTGCGAATCCCAATTTCACATTCATAATGTTATATGTTGACTGACTTACTTTTCAATTTTGGACATCAATTACTGTGAGGACATTAAACTGTAGGTCCCGGCTGTCATTGAACATCATTGGCAGTCGTTACGGGTACTCAGAAGCCAGTAAGTCTGACAATCAGTCTAACCAAGGGGTACAGGGTTGCCCGGGTTGAGGGGTCAGATAGGGCAATCGCTCCTTGTAAAGCACTGGTACCCAGCTGCATCCTGTTAGACTGGAAGCCGACCCCAACATAGTTGTGAAAAGGCTCGGCAGATGACATCACATGTTAATTAATGCAATTATGCAGTAAATTAGCGAGGCGTATCAACTCGTATCATGGCTATTTCAGCTCCATTCACAACGCGTAGGCTTCACACAATCAGTGGTCATTGTGCCAGGTGCTATTTATAAAGCCATTGTTTCACGCCCTTGATTTTCTGCTATTCTTTTTGCGGTTTAAATTGGTTTTTTGATGCATTTTCTGATTAATAGGTAATGTGGTCTCCTGAATTAAGTTTTTCTAGTGTGTGGTACGTCGTGAAAATGAGCGGGCTTTTATTAATGGCCTATGGCCCGTTATATGGGATAGTAGGTAATGCAAGATACGTTCTGGCCGAATGTACTGATACCTAATAACTTTTGTTGAAGATGACTTACGGTTATTTTAATTAAAACCTTGCAGTAGCAAACAAAAACAGACCTGAAGGTTTTTTTATGTTTATGTTCGATCTACATGTAAATATACGCATACTTGGGACTGCTAATTGAGTGAATGGATTCAGACAGGGAAACAGGGAACCAGTAGTTATCAATTCTGCTTTGCCTAGATAGATACTTATTCGGTAAAGTTATACTTTTGTTGCTTTTAAATGAAGTTTTAAGTAGAAAATGAGTAATTCGAGATCCAGTGAATATTGACGAGACAAAATCGAAGTATTGCTAATACTTATGTGCTCAAGAAGTAAAATAAATACTTATTAAATTACATCATATTTTCATATTAATTTACTTACACATAATCATACACTTAAGTAAAGGCACGCTCGAGAAAACAAAGAATATAACCTGAATAGTTTCCGTGAAGGAATTTATTTATTGGATCAGTAATTTCAGATGCCTACATAACTAAGTACTTACTTACTTATGTTAAAAATATTCGCTCTTTAGGTATATAAAAGCACAAAAAAAACAAAAGCGTAGATAACTTAAGACTTTTATGTTTCTTTACAAACACAATTTTTTGAATTTTTTTAAACTTTTTGCAAAAAAATCTTGAAAAATTTGGAAAATGTTTCTCAATCTCTTTTCGTAGGTACACCTGAATAAGCCACGTGCAATATTCACGTGAGCCAACCTTCCTGACCTTCCCCATGGCTCCTATGCGCATCCCCTTCCTCCCCCCCTCCCGCAAGCAGCCCCCTCCCCGCCCGCAATCAATAAATACACCTTTCAACATGTGGACTACAGCCTATTTATTTATAACCTCTTTTCTATTAGGCTGAATAGACTTACATTTGCATAAAAAAGAACAGCTTAAAAGAAGAACGTGCGTTATTTTTTTGTCTTTGGTTCTTTTTTGAAAAGAGGTTGGTCTTGTTCTTGATTATATTTACATAACATAAGAAGGTTTTTGCTGTACATAATGTTTTTTTTACAGTAATTTTCAGTACCTGAATCATATACTTGTGATGTAGTGGGAGCCAATTTATTGAATGCGGAACGGTGTTGGGCTTTCAAAATTGCGGGACTTTTTATTTAATTTACAAAACCACTTTTTTGCAAAATTTTCAGATGCGGAAGTAATAGCTATAAACATACACGTTCCTAATTAAATTAAACTTACGTAAAATTTAATAAATAGGTATTCAATAAAAGTGGAAACTTACAAAATTTAAACTTCACGCTAAATCACTGAACAAACTTTTTTTAAATAAAAAACAAGATAAATAAATAAAAAATTAAGATTATTTCCGTATTTTTTTTCCGAAATTCCTTTTTCAGGAAGGTTCGCGGCGCGCGCACTTATGCGTCGGGCGATCTCCACTGACTGCCGACATCGACAATGTACTAGAGATGGGACACTTTGGTTTTAAGGATATCGATATTTTTTGCTGTTTTCAGTAGCCAACGGATTCCGTATATTTTTTTATTGTCCTTTTAAAAACAATGTTTTGGTCACGTTAAAAACTTCGCGTAGCCGTAAGTTATGCAAATTCATAATCGTAATTGTTAAGAGATTTTCCGTGAAATTTTAGCGTAAAATTATTTTTTGCTGTATCATCATGACAATGAATTCCTCTATTTTTTAAAATATTTATGTTATTTAACTTAAATACATTTTTGTCTAAAAACTTTTGGGCATATCATTATACGTTTACGTAAGTTGTAAGTACCAACCTACGTTCTTAAAGAAATCGGTAATATCTATCTACATTGTGCAATAAGAATGCACAGGGTACTCCATAATTGTATTAATAGACCGCGTCAGGTACCGGCACCTGACCTCTGGCGCTATATCTTAATTACTAATAACGGCTCGCCTCGTGGCTCTACGTATGTCCTAGAGCTACCTTGTTAATTTTCATTTAAAAAAAATCGAGTAATTGCAATAACAAGTGATACAACATTCTGAGAGTCGAGATTGTTTGACAAAAAAAAAACAGTTTTAGTTTGTCAAAAATTTGACAGGAACCTAAAAATTACAAATAAGCACAAAGATCTAAATAGGTACCTATATGTAACTCGATAGCACAAAAGGGTCATAGTATTGTTGTAGATAAAAAGTGAAAAATATAGAGGAAAAGAGAGACATACATAGGATAATAAATTAAACATATGAAAATTATATTAAAGCTTTACTGTACAATTATCTGTACTAATATATATAATGTAATTAATTCTACTCATCAAACAACATACAAACGTACATCTTATTACTTATCTGTAAAAGTATCCAAGCGTATAATTAACTAATTAATAAGTAATAAAAACTAATCGATTCATTGCTACGGATAGTAATAACAATAACACTAGCCGGTTGTGTCTGGTTATAACCGGTGTTCTAAACATCTTGTATAACAACAATGAATTAGGAATGTCACGCTTATTTACATAGTTTTTTCAGCAAACCGTTTTCAATAACCGATCTATTTGTGATTTTGCGATAAGTTATTGAAATTGGACATAATTTACATGATAGACCGGTAGTTGAAATCCGCATTTAAAGTTATTTTTTTTAAGAAAAAATCTTTTGATAGGTCGTTAATCCCATACATACACGTGTATGAACCTGTATGAACCTATTTTATAATAATCAATTGTTTGTGTTTGTTCAGCTTTAATGATTTAATCAAATATTTCGTTTTTAATTGTTCAATTAATAAATGATATTTATTTATCATCGAATCACCTGTGATTTCTGTGAGTTCCAACGATCGGGCAGTAATTTATGTATAAGTATTATTTATTTTGCTACGTAACTATAGAATACAATTTTGCCGCCACGGTAACAAAAAAAAATTAGGCGTTACAAAAATTTTCCTTACATATATACATTTGGTACTACTAGGTACTTATCAGGTAACCTTAAAGTTTAAGGTTACCTGATTATCAGGTACTATAGTTTAAGGGTTAAACTATAGTACTACGTATATCAACAAACAAACAGGTAACAAGGTTAAAAATAATAAATTCTGCGGACAAATTGGCTCTCATCGGAAGCTATTTTTATGCTCATAACTCTTCGCTATCTTAATTATAATGTTTACGAAGACGACGGCCTATCACTAACATGCGTACGTACTTCGAAATTGATCGCTGAGTAGTAAGTATAGTGAGCCTTTATCAAATTGATATGTTGGTATAGACTTTGACATATAGAGGCACCTTAATGAACTTCATTGTCAATGTTATCTACTAGTTTTTGCTTATTATTATTTAAAAACCACATTTAAATCGGTTTAGCCAAACGCGAGATAATCGGGCACAAACATACACATACGTGTCAGACTGAGAAACCCCCTCGTTGAATTTGTATAAAAAATGCTTTAGTTTTTCGTATTTTATACAAACCATTCATCTATATATCTAGGTAAAAATATTGTCATCATCATCATCCTCCGAGCCTTTTTCCCAATCATGTTGGGGTCGGCTTCCAATCTAACCGGATTCAGCTGAGTACCAGTGCTTTACAAGAAGCGACTGCCTATCTGACCTCCTCAACCCAGTTACCCGGGCAACCCGATACCCCTTGGTTAGACTGGTGTCAGACTTACTGGCTTCTGACTACCCGAGATTCTGAGTAAAAATATTGTATTTAATAAATATTAAAGCAAAATTCAATTAAATTGTCAATTTTCCAATGCATCAAAACATCGATAACACATAAGGGATGTTGTCACTTTCCCATCCCTAAAAATGTGACGTCACTCCAACAAGGGGTGAGCATGCGCGGGAAACCTTACGCCATCTTGTTCCTGTTCGCACGAGTTCGTAAAACTTCGGTTATTTCCGTGCCATGAGGTCACATACAACGGTCGCATATTCTGAAACCAACACTGCAAACGAATTTGAACTTTGTAACGTAAATGTAAGGTTTTAAATTGATTAGTAAGGTGTATGAATTGGTGCAATGAAAGATTTTCTATCTATAATGGGTTCCTATGAATTTGCGTCATACAATTTTAACATTTATTACGTTGTATAGTTGGTACAATGTCAAGGCTTAATGCGACGATATAATCTATCATTGTATGTAAAAATTAATGACACTTTTCATTGTAGTTTTATATCTCAAGAACGGGATCACGTATCCAAGCCAAATGTTTAGGCTTTATTCGGACTATTTAGAAGATGGTTTATGTGAAACACAAAATCGGTCGAGCGGTTCTTCATTTATCACATTTTTTTACCTAACAAAAAATATTTTTATACGTAGCGAAACACACACCCCGGGCCACTAGTCGTATTATGTAATCCATTTTACGTTGGGAAAGCTGGTTCTATGTATAAAGTACTGAAACTATCTTTCCTTCCTCCGTGGACTGAAAGTTCTATTATGTGTGTACTTATGTATTATGCATAAGCCCGAGGTGCATTTTCCATTCAACTTAGCCATAGTTGGGTATGGTCATGGATAGACAAGTAGACTATAAATAAAACATGATATTAGGAACTGAAAATCAACGTACAGTTAATCATCTGCCTAGCCTTTTCCCAACTATGTTGGAGTCGGCTTCCAGTCTAACGAGATGCAGCTCCACAACACAGTTAAATGTTGTAACACGGAAGGAACTTACCTAAGTCTGGCAAAATACGAAGGTTCTTGTCAAAAGAGGCTAAAAATGTAAATGGCAAGACGTAGGCAATTTGTAGTCAAAAGAATAAAGCCTGCGGCCATTTGCTTTCACTTCAAGCCGGTAGCTAAATATGTAGCATATATTTTTCTATTACACATTTCTATCATCCTCTTTCAAGACTAGTTTAATGGACTTCTGCTAGTTCCAAAGTGAAAAGTATCCATCGTACCGCGTAGGCGTTTCTTTATTTTCTCTTTATTTTCATAAAAAGGAAAAAAATGATTTTGTTTCTATCATAAAAGCTCCGAAGCGACTGAACTGATTTGAAAATATCTTTCACTGTTGGGAAGCTACACTGTTCCCAAGTAACATAGGGTATATTTTATCCCGGTACGGGCAGTAGTTCCCACGGGACGCGGGTGAAACCGCGGGAAATCAGCTAGGTACTAAAGTATAAAATTGCGCATCGATCGGGGGTGTGAATTAAAAAGCTATCGATAGTCAGTTGTTCGTACAATACAAGCCAATAAATGTGTTGTACATCTCATCAATATGTAAATACAATTCTATTGTATGTGTACCAGCGAAGAGCCGCGGTTTTATAAGCAGAAAGCTTATTTTACTATGGAAAAATTCATATACGGTGCAAATGGGGTGTAGGTTGTATTTTTATGAACATGATATTCGTTACTGTAGGGCTGGTTATTATTTTAATAGGTTGACCAAAAACATGGATTTGTATGAAGTTTACATTATTAGCGAGTCACAATGCTATGAGAATTCTACAATATATGGAGTAATTTTATCCAAAAAGAAGATATAAGTAGTAGTTTTCATACGTTCGCTACCACAGCTCTCTTAAAACTTATAGGTAGAATTCTAATGAAATACTCATGGCTGTTCAACACACTATACTGAATTGAAAGAATGATGACAATCCATAGCGTGATGGGATAAATAGCACAAAGCGTGGGTTTAGCAAAGACGAGGCCTGCCCTTTGACTCCACACCATCAGCACTATGTAATACTACTAGTCTCTATTATATGAGTCACACCTCATTCGGTTAGGAGCATCAATGATCTCATTTTTAAAGGTACTTATATAGAGAATTGCATATAGGTAGTTATCGCGCATTAGGTAAATGGAGAAGGGATGAGAAGTGAATTTTCCAGTTATGCAGGTAACAGCAGTCTTTACATCTGTACTAATATTATAAAGCTGAAGACAGCCCCGGATCTTCAATTTTTTTTAGGCGGGGCAAAATCTGCAAAATGCCGCCCCGCCTACCTACTTATGTTTATTTTCACCTTTATCATCCATATAATTTTAGCTATCAATATGTAGGCAGGCAGGGCCGTCTCTAGCTCATGTAGCGCCTGGCTGCAATCATCACCCAAGCGCCACCTATGTACTGAAGTACTTAGAGTAGTTACAAGGAATATAAATAAGAACGTTCGAATGAAGTGCACTATTTGGTAGGTAAAGGACTTTAAAAAATGTTTCCAATTCATTGTAGGCTCTTTAAGTTATGAAAGTCGAGACAGAACGATTGTAAAAAGCAGCGCGAACGAAGTGAGCGCGCAAATTTTTTAATTTGGGACACAAAAAGTTAATTATATAGTTTAAAAAAGCGCTGTAACAAGCAGCAAGCAAACTTTTTTGTTTTTGAGGACTCCATAAATATATATTTTTTACTAGCTGTTGCCCGCAACTTCGTCTGCGTGGGCAATATAGAATCGCCAAAATACTACTTATCCCGTAGGTGCATTCTTTCACGTGACAGTATAATTAGGATTAGCACTTGGCAGTCGCATAGATTCATTGATCAAGGTTGTGTTGTGGATGTGACCATTTATCTAAACAAAAGAAGTAAAGTTTGTGACGTTGTTCAGCCAATTTGGAAAATTATTACGTATGGTGCGTAAGTAATTTTCACAGGAAACAGCTATAATCTATGTCTACATGCTTTGAGTCTGACAAAGCTGTCATTTGTACATTTTCTGAATGATTTTCTGCAGCTGCTGCGACTAATCAGAAGCCAGAAAGTCTGTCAGTCTTACCATGGATATCGTCTTGTGTAGTTGACTGGATTGTAGATAGGTAGTCGCTCCAAGCAAAATATTGGTACTCAAACAGATTCGGTGACTGGAAGCCAAGACCAACATAGTTGGGGAATAGCTGGATGGATGATAAAATGAGTCATCATCATCAGCAGGCGCATAGGGTAGGATAGTTTCACTTACTCACTATGGTAAGGCTGACCCCACATTAGGCGTGCGCGATCCTCGGGCGTGTGAGTAGCGCGGGCGTCGCGAGCGCGCTGCGTGAACGTCGCGTTTTGCTGCCCTGCGGCATGTGTGAAGAGTGCAAGCGACGCGCTCGCGGCGAGTACGCGGCGCTCAAGTTGCGTTCTTACCCCTTCGCCCGCTATCGCTGCCGCCCGCTAAACGCCTTAGCAGCTAAACGTCAAGGAGAGCGGCGCGTGCGCGCCGCGAGCGCGCTGCAAATGCCGCAGGGCAGCAAAACGCGACATTCACGCAAAGCGCTCGCGACGCACGCGCGGCGCCCGCGCTACTCACACGCCCGAGGATCGCGCACGCCTAATGTGGGGGAGGCCTAAGCCGGGACTCCACCGAAATGTTTGCATTAGTTCACGAATAGGCAAAATGTACGTATCTGTGAGAGTCCACTTCATGTGTTCGTACTTGAAACCTGCAGTTTTGCCAAGATTTTCAGAATGTACGCTCGCAATTTGTCATTTCTTGGTGGAGCCAGCAAATCAAAAGAAACATAAGTGTTGTATACTGTGCGTCACTACCGCACACCGGGAAAATTTCGCTCTTGCGGAGGACGTTTATATACCATATTTTGTGTCACACGTAAACAGAACGACAGTAAGTATCCACCGGAACACTTTCAAAGATCTGATGAACGGACAAATCAGACCTGACTTGGTCACCTGGGGCCAATCAGAGCTCTATGAAGCTATAATACGCTTTGGCTCCGACTGTTATTGTGGTTTCTGAAAATTTATTCACCTCATTCAACAATTGAATGTAATTCTGATGGTACTATTAAGAACACTTGCTTAGCGCAGAAGCTGACGTTGGCAGGTCAACTCTTTTGACTTCTCGAATAGGATACCATTGGTTTTTGTGCAATGCACACCTGCAATGCATTCTGGATTAGGATAGGATATAGGTGGATAGGATTTGCAACAGAGAACAATTCTGTCTTTGTGATTAAATGACATCAAACGGAGTTTTATATAAAAGGTGTTTTTTAGGGTTTTTAGACTTGGCTCGGGTCTTACTGAGACTGTTCGTAATCGTGAACAGTGTATTTGCGATCAGAAGTTGAAAGTAAGCATGTCTCTGGTATGCGGCGCATAATTTGTACGTTTTCAGACGCATAAAGCATTTTACGTGTGTATGGTATTAAATGGAGAGAGCTCCCATTTCTTATCTGCACTTTGTATCTGGGCTTGTTTTTAAAGCTACAGAATCCTACATTACCTACCTCACGCTTAGCAGCGCTTGCGAGAGATAGATCCTCATTTCTTCGAGGATTAAGTTTACATATTTTGCATCAGAAAAAATAATTAAGGTCTACTTAATACTACTCACTCAAAGTAATTTGTTTTAAGGCCACCACATTAGTGGAAGATAAGCTAAACTATGTTTATGAAAAAATCCTGATATGAACTCCATCTGTAACTTTAAATGATAATTAATTGTTCCACTAAAGTCATCATTTTTGACATAATGTTCAAAAAATAATTTAAATGGCACCGTTTTAAATTTGGCTGAGAACTATTAATTTTGTTTTCATCAAGGTAAAAATTATAATTGGATTTTGATGTGGCACGGCAAACTGACAAACACTATTGAAATGTCTATCGAAAAATTACACTACGTGTTAAAATATGGTGAATTACGGAAAATACACAACTTCATCTGTTGAAATAATAATTAAGAATCAAACGAACTTACCTGGTGAAGTTTGATTCCAATTATGCGAGGGTCTCAACCGAAGACGATTACATTTTACTTGCAGCATTACATGATATGATGCTATCTTCGTCACACCTTTAAAGCTATAATATCTAAAAAAAAGAAACCTGTATCTTCTGTCTCACTCCCCCCTACTCCCGAGTGCGCGCGCCACTGCTTGTCATTATTTAGAGTACTTTTTGTGTTATTGCAAATATTTATTTTTTATTTTTCTGGGTAGGGTGGGATGGGATGTAATCGTCTTCGGTTGAGACCCTCGCATAATTGGAATCAAACTTCACCAGGTAAGTTCGTTTGATTCTTAATTATCCTTCGGGTCTCAACCGAAGACGATTACATTTTACTTGCAGATGTTTAGAGCAACGTAAATCAAAAAAAAAAAAAAAAATACGTTAGAAAATTAGGAAAATTTTAATTGAAGAACAAAATTGCTAGATTTTGTACAGCTTAATCATATAACATAAGAACATTTATTACCAGACAATATACATTTATCGTTTTCTTAACATAATTTGTTAATAAAATAAATGCAATTGATACTGCAGTTACGAGCTATATTATCACAATTATTTACGTGCCGAATAAGGCATTTACAAAATCATTATTATTACTGTTAGCAGTATCCCTACGGTAGTATTTAAAAAATACGTTGGAGGTATTACTCCAACCCGCGGCCTTGCGGACCACCTCTAGATTAACTCCAGATCGGTAAGCGGCAGATGTGGAAGCCGAGCGGGTACTGTGAGCTCCAAATACGGAAATATCTATGCCGCTTGCCTGCAACACTGTTTTAACCCAGCGTGCTAACGTCTGAGAACAAACTTTTTTATGAGGTCTACGCACTCCAATAAACAAGTGTTCCTCAGGCAAATTATGCCGCAAATCTCTGGTCTTTTCAATATATGTTTCAACTGCCAGAGCCGGACAAATACTGGGGTTTGTGCGAATAAAGGGCAATCTGATGAGTGGTTGGCAAGCCCCGGGCTTTGAAGTTTTAACTAAATCGCTAATTTTAATCACAATTTCATTGTCATGTTTTGATATATTTTTTAATTTTATAAGACTAATAGTTTGCATCCTTTGCGCAGATGCAATTGCTAAAAGAGAACAAGTTTTGTGTGATAAATCAACTAAATCAATATTATCATAGGGATACATTGTTGAAAGATAGTTCAGCACTATATTTGTGTCCCACGTAGTACTATATTTTGGAGTTGGAGGAGCTAGCCTATACACGCCCTTGAGGAAACGATTGACACAGTCATTAACCGTAACATGAGTGCCTAATATAATTGATAAAGCAGACCTGTGTGTATTTAAACTACTATAGCTCGCACCTTCTTCAAATTTTAATGTTAAAAAGGACAAAACTTTGGAACTATCAGCTTCGAAAATATCCAAATTTTTGTCTTTACAATATATCCACCAAGATTTAAAAGAACTACTATATTGATTTAAAGTACTAGCTGCAAAGGAAGCTATCATTATGTCTAAGGACGCTGGTGGAACGCCGCGCTTAATCATTGATTGCCTGACAATCTGGCTGCCACCAGGATAAGACTCGTATGGAGTGGATGGTGAATTCTGAAAGGAGAAAGTAGTAAGAATTTATCTGGTCCGAAGTACATTTTTTCGGATACAACAAGCCTGGACCATAAAGGGTACCAAGGCTGGGATGGCCAATAAGGTACCACAACGATACCTATTGCTTTTTCCGTTATAATTTTTTCGAGCACTCTTGTGATCAAGCAAAACGGGGGGAATGCGTAAAAGTTTATATTTTTCCAACAAATTGTGAATGCGTCTACAACCTCAGAATAAGGGTCAAGTTTCCACGACGCGTATCTTCTACATTTATAATTTTGAGCACTAGCAAAGAGATCAAATTCTGGTTCTCCTAAGGACTTGATAATTTGCGAAAAGACATAATCTGAAACTTCCCATTCCGTATCGATATTGATTCGCCGAGATTCTCGATCTGCTAAAATATTATCAGACGACTTGACATAAGATGCAAATACGAAGATCCTTTTTGACTCACACCATTGCCATATCTTTCGTGCAAGATCATTTAAATGTGGGTATTGAATGCCCCCCATTCGATTTATGTATGAAATGGCCGTTGTGTTGTCAATTCGTAATAAAATATTGCATTCTTGTAAGTTAGTAGTAAATATTTTTAGCCCATAAAATGCGGCTTGTAACTCCTTTTCATTTATGTGAAGGGCCAATTCGTTTGATGACCAGTTGCCATTAGCACATTGATTGCCGCATGCCGCACCCCAGCCAGTACTTGAGGCGTCAGTGAAAATTTCCAATAAATAATAGTCATTTTTACGAATAGGTGAAAAAGAAGTCATAATTTTATTTGTCCACCATAAAAGATCATGTTTAAGGCTTTCCTCTAATTTCATAAGTTTGTTATAGTTGTCTGTATAATCTAACGCCAAGAATTTTTCTCTTTCAAACAATTTAGTGTACATCCAGCCGTAACTGACAGCTGGGCATGCGGCAGTCAAAAGTCCTATGAATTCGGCAAAAAACCTAATGGTACATCTAGTTTTACCTAAGATCTCCGATGCTCGATTTTTTATCCGAATTTTCTTCTCGTCTGGTAATTTAATAGTCATGTCCGTGGTGTTAAAGATAAAACCTAAGAATTTACAAGTCTGAGTAGGTACCATGACACTTTTCTTAATATTGATGATGAACCCTAAAGATTCCAGAAGAGCACAGGTATTGCTGACGTTTTTTAAGCAGTCAGAGTACGAGCTGGCCAGGCATAAAAAATCATCAAGATAATTGACTGATAGAAAACCAGATAAACGTAGGTATTCTAAGACGGGCTTGAGAATTTTTGTGAAAACCAACGGTGCTGTGCAAAGGCCGAACGGAAGGACGTTAAATTCGTATAATTGTGACTTCCATCGAAATCGTAACTTTTTTCTGTCAGGTTTATTTATTCTAATCAAAAAATATGCATCTTTAATATCTATTGTAGCCATGAAATCATTTCGATTCAATAGTCTGAGTGCCGTCCGGTAATCCTCCATTTTAAAATGATCAGTTTTAATAAATTTATTAAGTTCTTTTAAATTCAATATGAAACGATGAGTTCCGTTCGGCTTAGGCACTGTGAAAATTGGCGATACAAACTGGTTTTCACAAAACTCGCAAGGTGATATGAACTCAGCACTTAGTAGTTGAGAAACACATTGATCAATTATTTTAATTTGTGATTGCGAGTTACATGCATTATTTTGTGGCTCCGATGTTTGTGAGGGTTCTACAATGAAGGGTATTTTATACCCCTGAATCCAACTCAAAATGATCTGATCTTTAGTAATGTCATGCCATTTATCATAAAAATATGATAAGCGGCCTGCAACAGGTACCTGTCTGACGTCCTCTTCGTCTATCGTCTCCGCGTCTGATGCCGCGCGTTGCTGGTGGGGCGGCGGACTCGCGGCGCCTCCTGTCGGCGGTCCCTCGGTGGTCGACGCGGTGCTGGGGTCGGCCGCGGCTGGACCGCTGCTGCTACGTGCGGCGGCGCCCCCCTCGAGTTTAAAGCACCCCTAGTTTGTGTTGCTGACAGGGTCCTATACTGAGGACGCTGAATTTTTTGTTTAATTTCAGAACCAGTCTTGTTTATGGCTTTCGAGGTCTTAATATGTTCTGATAATGCAGATCCAAACAGATGCTCATCGATGTTTGTATTTTTGACGGTATCTTTAATGCTTCTATTGAGAGTACTAAGCGCTGCATAACGCCGAGATAGCGACTCTTTATAATGGCTATCACATACGAGCCGACCGGCATCGCTGAGGGATTTAATAATATCCTGAGGTACTGTATTATTAGATGACAAGGCCCAATTCAAAGCTCGTCCTATAGCTGCAAGACTATTAGCAAGTTGATTTTGTTTGCTTTGACTGTATAGATCTTTCTTAATATTAACATCTGACAGAGCTGCCTTGATTTCTAAATTTAATTTAGGAGCTTTCATGTTGGGACAATTTTCTGGTGGTAAGTAGCATTTCATTAGCTCCATTTGTGTTTCCTTAGATAACCCGTTGACTAATATATGCGTCCACCTTGACGCAATGTCTTTATGAAGACTATCTCCATAATTTTTTTGATTGGTAGGGTCCTCGCCTAGTAGTTGTAGAATATCTGGATCTAATGTAAATATATTCTCATCTACCGTCGGTGATGCTTGGGCTTCTTCTGCAATCGTTATCGACTGGCCAGCCTGCGCAGGTGCTACCGATTCTGCTGTAGGCACAGTAGGTGGTGCCGTCACTGAAACCAGTGTAGACGGTCCGGCGATTGGTTCTGCTGGGTCCGACGGAGAATCATCGTGGATGTTTATGACCTCATTTGCGGTATCTTCTCCTAAGGGGAAGCAATACAATAAACGAAATCAGATCTCAGACAATCAGATTAATGCAAATGCTGGGTTAACGTGGAAATACACCCTCGACACCGCTTTGCGTGGGAGTGATGCCTCAACATGCTATAGGTACATGGAGATGATGCCTCAACACGTTTTACGTGGAGAAATTGCCTCAACACGATTTACGTGGAGAAAGAAAAAACACCTCAACACGATTTACGTGGAGAAAAAGAAGAAACACCTCAACACGATTTACGTGGAGAAATAAAAGCCTCGACACAATTTATGTGGAGAAGTAGCCTCAACACGAATGTGGAGAGAACACGAACAAGTCTCGACACGATGTACGCGGAGAAAAAACTAATACACAGTTTTCACAGTGATAGTACTTACACGATTTACGTGAAGTAAATATTTCCTCATCATGGTGCACATGGAGCTACCAGTGGGTACTTATGATTATTTATCATTATGTAGGAATGGCTAACTATATACGACGATCAAATTGCTCACAAAATTAAATATTACAATTTGTGGGTACTTGGTAATCACTAAATTATATTTGCATGAAAACTGACCAAATTTATAAGTATTATGCACTTGTAATAAGGTTTTTATTTACCTGGCATATCCGCGTATTGTTCATATTCATCATAATAACGAACCGCGTGGTCGCTTTCTTCCGATGATGATAAACGCTGTCTTTTCCTTAATTTTGATTCCAACTTCTTAACTTTCCGCAAAATACTATTATAATCACTATCTCTCGACCTTGACCGCTTTCTTTTTCCCATTTTTCAAATTACTGAAAGCCGTTACGAAAGTAGGTGTGATTCCGATAACACAAAAACACGTAATGACAAGCAGTGGCGCGCGCACTCGGGAGTAGGGGGGAGTGAGACAGAAGATACAGGTTTCTTTTTTTTAGATATTATAGCTTTAAAGGTGTGACGAAGATAGCATCATATCATGTAATGCTGCAAGTAAAATGTAATCGTCTTCGGTTGAGACCCGAAGGATAATCCTCTATAAAGAATGTATGGTAATATTGTCATTTACCACCTCGTTCCTTTGACAAATTTGATGTATTTTATTTACCACAGATGGAGCTTTAACTGGAACTTTAACCTTGGCTAAACAAAATTTTCATATTTTTTTTTCTTCCGAAGTTACTTATAAAGGTGTGATTTTCTGTGTAAAGATTAATAATAGGCCAATCGACTAATATAAGTACAACATTCAAAATGTACAGTTTTGACAAATAGATTGCGTGTCGTAATATTTTACATCTTGAATTCACAAAATTAATCATATCTTTTGATAGAGTGAATCGATTTCGATGAAACAAAAACTAAGTAATACCCCAAGTTACGTAGAATTTTTGTATATAAGCATTGTCTGCATTTAATTCGTAGATTTTACGTGAATCGCGAACAAACAAACAGATAAACAGACAAACAGACAAAAATGATAGAAATGGGTTCTGTTAGCTATCCTTTAAAATGCTGGCTATTTTTTTGTCAATTTCTTCAATGTACAAAAATTACTTTTCTACAGATTTATTATATGTATGTATAGACTACATTTGACCAGTGGCGGCGTAGCATCGGGTGGCACCCGGGACGGACTACTTATCGAGCATCCCCCACCTCCCCAAAAAAAACGACAGAATATAATCACGTAGTAAAAAAAAACCTACAGTGAGCCCCAGAAATATTCGAGATGTAGGACACAAAAGATCCCAATTAAAAAAAAAAACGGTAAATGAATCCGCGGACATAGCGAGTGCGAAATTTTTGAGTTTGTTAACACAAAAGTACCCAAACAAGTTTGATAAAAAGCACTGTACAGTGAAAGTCCTCAACCTCCGCTTACAAATAGCGCCTAAACAACTTAAAAATAACCACTGTAAAGTGATTTTTTTTTAATTGTTACTTTTGAGGACTGTAATTTAACTCTGAATTAAGCACAAATAAAAAGAAACCGTGACTGAAGCGAGCGTCAGTTGTTTTTGCTACTTCGGTGCTTTAAATTTTTGTTAGATTGAGTACTCAAAAAGCAAGGGCAGAACAAAATAGAAATTAAGAAGATTTTTTTTTTTCTAACTTTCAGGAATTAATTTAAGTAATCAGATAAAGCAAACATATAAGAGAGGGGTGACAGTCGGACTGAGAGGGGTGACCGCCTCGACGTCTCGCGCATGCTCTGTCGTAGTTTTGTTTAAAATTTGAATATAAATAAAATGAAACAGTAAATGGTAGTGAACCTAAGCTTCGCAGATAAGAATGTGACTTGTCCCTTCTGCCCGCGCCATCCTGGTCATGCAGATATGTGTCGACCAAGATGGCACCCCCCGAGATGTGGTACCCGGGGCGCCCTCCGCCCCCCGCTTACGCCGCTACTGCATTTGACTTATAAAAGTTAAGGCAGTGTGGCCTTGACTTATGAAGTCATTGATGCAATGCTTGTATAATATTGCGCGAGCGAAGCGAACGCGAAATTTTTTGAGCCCGCGACACAAAAGTACCTGATAAAGGACATCGTAAAGCAACAAGTAGCCGCGAGCGTAGCGAGCGCGAATTTTTTTAAATTATTTGTTTGAAGACTCACAAATTAAACTGGGAATTATGTACAAATAAAAAGAAAACGTCATTAGAGACTGAATCAATGACCGACGACCGAGTCAATAAAAATAATAAACAATCAGATAAACAGCCGCGTTGTCATTTAGCCGCGAGCGTAGCGAGCAAGAATTTTTTCACTTAGTTGGAGGATGTTAAAAGTAAAAAATAATAAAAATGATCAATCAAACAAAGCGAAGGCGACTTTTTTAGAAACTTTGCTTGTCAGTATCGAAATGTAATTTCATCGAAATTTCCTGGTGGTGGGGCGTTCCGTGGCGCCCCTAAAACCGAGCAAGGCGCCCAGGTCATGCGCACACCCTGCACCATAGGTTAAGATGGCGCTGTAGGTACCTAACCATTACAGTAATCTGTGATGTAGGATTTAAAATAAAAATAAATATATGCGATAAGCGTTCCTGGCTCATAGATGATCGCAAATAATTTTTAATCAGTTTTAGTTTGCTAAAACTTCGCCTCGTGAATAATAAATGTTTGTGCAGTGGTGCAGGGTATCGGTCAAGTTGATATGGCCATGAAATTGCTGTACTTGTGCTATTATTTATTCCGTGGTCAAAGTTAAATAAATGATGAGTTATCCATCTATCTACTACTCTGAACCTACAACACGTTATCCATTGGTCTGTGAAGTGTGAATTTGGCAGCCGCCTGATTTTGCCGCCCGGGGCACAGACCCCGGCTTGCCCCCCCTAGATCCGGGGCTGGCTGAAGAGTTTGTTTGTTTGTTTGAACGCGCTAATCTCAGGAACCGGGTCCGATTTGAACAATTCTTTCGGTGTTAGATAGCCCATTTATCGAGGAAGGCTATAGGCTACTTTTTATCCAGGTTCGTGCAGAGGTTCCCACGGGATGCGGGTGAAACCGCTGGCAGAAGCTAGTTTATTATATTATTAAAGTTTGTTTATGTTTAAAGGCGCTAATCTCTAAAACTATCAGTCGATTGGATCAGCAAGCCTTTGGAAGATAGATTCCTTTGAAGCTTTAGTTAGAACAATCCCTCCAGCGTGTTGTTTTATTCAAATAGACTTGGTTCGTCTCGTTACCTGTATTATGTAGGTTCCTGTAGCTTTGCCGACTTTCGGAAGCCGACGTTCAGAATAACAATAGGAATTGAATCTATGGAACTAGGTACAGATAGTTTCGGAATAGGTTCACTGAAATCTGCTCTACACTTACCTAAGTGTTTATTTGAATTTAAAAAATAATATAAATACACAATACGCAATAATGTAGCAATGTTTCCAAATAAAACATCCAGTCGTAGGTACATGACTCTTTCACGATAAAACGGCTGAACATATTTGAATTTTATATGGAGTTTTGCGGTTACCGCGTGATATATCCATGTTGCTAAAGGTTTGATTAAATCTCTCTCCATTTAGAACATCACTTCACCTATTTGTATGGGAAGCATTAAAACAAACTCCAATCATATTCGCATTTCAAAGGCATCGTGTATTTTTATTTACATAGATCTTTACAATACATATAAAAAACTATAGTTTTCTATATGTATAACCCTCGGGTCATGGGGTCCGAATGCCCACACCCTATTTAAAGATCTATCTAGGTGGCTGGTTGAGGCTTCTCGTGACCAAATGGCTGGCTATTACCTCGGACAAAGGATCAGCATGGCCATCATCATGGGTACCCTCCCAGTTGACAGCGATGGTTATAGTGTTTTTTTTTTATTGGATAATCATTTCAGACAAATAAAATAAAAATAAAAAAGCCTTTATTAATTTCAAATACATAGATATTAAAAGAAAAGAAAATCAACTACATAACAATACAGCCTCTATGTACGTTCAAAGTGTTGCTTAACACAACCTCTGTGGATGTTCAATTCCATAGTGCTGCTAAATGATTCAGGCAGCACATGGTACGGGCAGGTCGACTGACTGCAAGTGGCTGCATTATTGAAGATGTGTCAACATTTTACACGAAGTTACCGACGCGACGCCGGTCGAAGTTGGGTTGAAAATTGTACCACGCTGGGAGTCGAGTTGGAGGGTTGTAACCAAATGTTAATGCTTTTAGTACTTTTGTAAGCTCCGTGAATTTTCCGTTAACAATCCGGATTATTTCAGGCAGTCGCTTCTTGTAGAGCACTGGTACTCAGCTGAATCCGGTTAGACTGGAAGCCCACCCCAACATAGTTGGAAAAAAGGCTCGGAGGATGATGATGATGATCCGGATTATTTCAGTTACCATTAGTTAATCGGTTTAATGTTTTGTTCTGATGAAAGATTACTACTTATTTAAATAGGTTAGCTTCCGCCGTCGATTTCATCCGCGCCCGATAGGATCTCCGATTCCGATACATTCAAAAATCTATTGAGGAGTACGGTAACAAAAATATTATTATAAATCATTTATTTTTTGTACATCGATACAAACTACTATAGAATACCGATAGAACCGTTGTAGCAATGATCCTACCTACTAACCTATCCTAACATTACTGGCTGGTTTAAAGCACCCAACTGCTAATCGAACTCCCTAATAGCAAAACCTTGTTACAGACACCTAGACAAACTCGTATGTTCTTTGAATATGCAGTTATCTGAAGCTGAAGCACCAATGACATGCAAATGTTAGTGAAACGCTATGTAAATGTTACCGCGCACCTGTTACCCTATCTATGTGGAATTCAGCTTTTGTCTAATTCCTTAACTCTCTGGATTCAAGCATTTAAATTGTATCTACCTAAAATAGTTATACGAAAAAGATATGCATTACCTATAAACTGAAATAAAAGTCGCAGTGGCCTAGTGGGTAAAGGACCAACCTCTCAAGTATGAGGGCGCGGGTTCGATCCCAGGTCTGGCAAGTACCAATGCAACTTTTCTAAGTTTGTATGTACCTTCTAAGTATATCTTAGACATGGTGTCTGAGGATTGTGTTTCGGATGGCACGTTAAACTGTAGGTCCCGGCTGTCATTGAAAATCCTTGGCAGTCGTGACGGGTAGTCAGAAGCCAGTAAGTCTGACACCAGTCTAACCAAGGGGTATCGGGTTGCCCGGGTAACTGGGTTGAGGAGGTCAGATAGGCAGTCGCTTCTTGTAAAGCACTGGTACTCAGCTGAATCCGGTGAGACTGGAAGCCGACCCCAACATGATTGGGAAAAGGCTCGGAGGATGATGACCTATAAACTGAAATAAATTGTTTCCCGTATTTTCATCTCAGTCGACTCAAAAGTTTCATGGTGTAGCAAATCCTAATACCAGTATGTTTTTCATCCCTAAAGTCTAAAGCAACGTAGGCCTTAACGCTCCCCTCATCAGTATCAGGGGCGTAGCTACCGCAGTATCTGCCGCTACGCCACTGATCAGGATTTGCAATGAGTTTAACAGTCTTTGTAAATTAACAAACACCGACATTCATGTTCGTTCCATTAAAAAAAATTGAAAAACTGTCTCAGAGATATGGGAATGCAATAAATATTAAAATAGTCAAAATAGTTTATTTTAGTTCCTAAGTCACACTTGCTCAAAAATACTAATAACGTTTGTTAACTATTAATAGTGTTGTTGTTATAAATGATGTGTATTCCTGTAATAGACAAACAATGTAATTTGTAATGTATATTTTATAACTTCTGTGTATGTATTGCTGTAGGTGTACCTATTAAATAAATAAATTAATTCATTTTCGTTTTTTGACTTCCAAATCTAATAAGATGATTAATATCTGTGTAACATTGGTCAGGTGTTTTAACCCATGCCCATCCTTGCATAAACTAAGTACCTATCGATTAAACAACAATACTATTAATTATAATATCTGCTAAACTGAACGTAGGTCTCCCCCAAGAAACGCCTACCTTCAACGCCAACTTCTTCAAATCATTGGTCCTCCGTGCAGCATAGATATATGAATACTGTTATCATACTTATATCGCTTAATTCTTCCATCTAATTACTTTATGTGCTCTCTTCCATGATTCCAATTCGTGAAAGCTTTTATGGGTGGTTTGCACCTCTTAACTATAACGACAACCAAACCTCGCCAAGTCATATGGCTGGTATGACCAATACAATTTCACGAGTGGTTATGATTTCGTTATCGTCATATGGTGCAACCCACCCTTAAAATCTTACACGAGCCTGAAACTTACAAAGTAGCACTTAACATACCTAATTTGATGGAGAAATTCAATCCAGTGAATGTAATTGGCCGTGGGCCAATCTTCTCGCACTCTTGAGATACCAAGACGCCCACAACTTGCATTTTTGCATTTATTGATCTCAGGCAATAATACCGCATACATTTTGTCCAATAATTGGTGGGGTAATGGGGTTGGGTACTCGTGTAAGTTATACGAATGAAGAAATGGGTTTCTTTAGTACCTAAATCATAATATTCTTATTGTGATCATCAAAGTTGAGATATTAATTAATCTGCATGTTCTTCAAGGTTTCATACTCTGCGTTTCGAGGTACCTAAACTGCTTCCCACACCTTGACAAAGAGTAGCCTTTGTGTTTTCTCAGGCTATATCTAGCAGAAGAAAGAAAGAAACACCTACATAAATACATGCATAGGCTACACAGTCTGACAGCAGAGTTACTTTCTCATTTATAATGCATACTAGTTTTTGCCCGCGACTTCGTTCGCATGGAATAGTGACTTCCGGCATATTTTTGGTTTGACCAATAGATGGCGCTATATATCCGGAATATTTTTTTTTTATTTTTTTTGAAATAAAAACTATCCTATGTCCTTTCTCAAGTTCCAAACTATGTCTGTACCAAATTTCACACAAATCGGTTCAGTAGTTTAGGCGTGAAGAAAAGACAGACAGACAGACAGAGTTACTTTCACATTTATAATATTAGTTAGGATTATAGTGTATGAGCGAGAGGTAAATACAGCTGTCGCGATTTCTAATCCCATTCTTTATCGGCATGGGTAGTACTAGTATTTTACAAGGAGCGAGCATATTAGTACCTAAGGATTGCTTTAACATTGTTTCAGCTTTTGTTTCAGCTTTGTTTACCTACCTGCAACTTATACAGTTAGGTGCTTTCAATATCACTAGGTACATAGTATAAAACAGAGTCGCCTTTTCTGTCCCTTTGTACGCTTGAATCTTCAAAATTACGGAACGGATTTTCATGCGGTTTATTTTAGGTAATAGATAAAGTCCAACAATTTCCTGCAACTCATTGCGGGGAGAATGGACGCTGACAGCTCTTTCATGGAGTACTGGACAAAACAGCATGTCAGGTGTTCCTGATCCAGTATGATGTATTGTTAATTTTTGTGCTAATTATTGTTTATGTATGTGTTAATAATTGTGTATGTATGTGTTAATAATTGTTTTGTGTTAATATTTTATTAATGTATGGACTCTGTCTGAAATAAAAAAAAAAAGAAAATAAAAAAATAAGTGATTAAAGAGGTAGGTTTGTAACATACATTAAATAGCATTGCAACCGTGTGAAGCCCGGCCGGGCTGGTCTATAATAAACCAAAAAAGTAATTTAGGCAACTTCGATAAAGTTGTAGGAAAATACCAGCATACAACCGTTAACCCCGCAGTTTCAACCAAGGCGACATTCACAAAACTTTACGGTCCACGAGACGAAACTTAAAAGCAAGCACTAAGCACTAGGTACTAAAACCAGCTATGTAGCCTGACCTTGGGCCTGGGCTGGCTTGTCGCCAAAAATGGGTAAAATCGATGCACTGGAACCGTGGCGTGCCAGCACCTATGTTTGGTATATGCACCGAGGAGGATCGATATGGGTTGTATTTTTAGGATTAGGTCCGATGAGGTTCTATCTGATGGTAGGGGTAGGATAATGTAGTAGTTTGCTGTTTGTTGGGAGACTTAGGAGAAACCTGTATTGAAGGTTAGAATGTAGCTAATTGACTGTGTTTTTAGACAGTGTGAGTTAACTACAATTTGCACATCCATATCAAAATGAGGGAATGATTCCTAAAAATAGTTGAAAAACCTGAACATATAGGAGTAATGCATTCAGGAATTGGATAATTGAGTATGATTTCTCCCAAATAGGAAAACACTTAAGTACCTAGGTATATAATATGTTCCTTCAGTTCACATATTAGGTGAGTCCTAACTAATTTGTCGCGAAAATGCTCGTAAAAGTTAAAAATAGTCTAACAAAACCCCATATAACGAAAGCACGATTACGTAGGTAAAACGTTTATTGGGAAAGCAGGAACTTGGTTGCTAATTTTAGCGTTGATTGCGTCGTAACTTGTTAATTTACGAAAGTGACTGAAAACGCTTGTCACGAGGTGGAAGGTGTGTCGAACGTCATGTAACAAGGTAGGTACTTACTAGCGTTGGGTTTTGGGTACCTATTGGGAAATGCTAGTCCCTGTTTTCAGGGGTCCGAACCAAAAGTTTGAGAAAGGAACCGTTTATAATAAGTTGATAATTTTACTTACCCTTGCTTTCTAACTAAACTGCCTCGTTGGATTAGATAGGGTCAGTTCGCCTGTTCGCGTCCATCGCCCAGTTCGCGTCCATTTTGCCGATCTCCTATTAAAAAACCTCGAAAACAAGTCAATTAACACACTAATCAAACGAAAGATCATTACTGCTAATACGTTAATGTATAAGAGGCACGTACAGATAGACAAAAGTTCTGTGCGTCCAACCAATCCTTAATCCTATTTTACGTATTTCAAAGATCGTATATTTAAAAGAGTTTCTGTGATTGGTCGAACCATATAAAATCTTACGAATAGATATTCGTTAGTTTATAAATTTACCTTTTTATTTATGACCTATTTATTTATGACGTCGGAAATTGATAAATTTACGATAATGTGGACGTAAAATATTACAATTTATCTCCCGTTTAGAATCTTACGAAAGTTTATAAACTTCCTAGTAAATTGATAAACTTACGGATCTTGTTATTTTCCGGTGACAGATATATCTCGTGTAGCGCAACTTCTGTGCACGAGGTCGTGGGTTCAATTTCTGGGCCGGGCCGAAATTGCCGTAACAGCGTAACTTTTTCTGATAACTAACTTCTTTAGAAATAACGAGGAACCTATAAATATGGAATCAGAATATCTACTTACCTACGTACTGAACCATCGGTGCTCTAGCTAGTCCATCACATTTTAGGTATTTCGCAACAATTTACACTCTGAACTCGGTCCGGTAAAAGTTTTATTTTCAGCGATAAAAAGTTTCGTAACTCGTTGCTAAGGTTTCAAACCTACGTCATTGGTTTGTATTTATTTTTATTGTATGAACTTCGACAGGATTAATTACCTAAGAGGGAAGGTGTAAGCGACTGAGACCTCCTATATTATCATACTAGCTTCCGCCCACGGCTTCGCCCGCGTAGAGTTCGGTTATATCGCGTTTCCAAGAGAATTCTTCAAAAATCCGTGATAAAAACTATCCTATGTTCTTTCTCGAGGTCAACTCTATCTCTGTGCCAAATTTCATTAAAATCGGTTCAGTGGTTTAGTCGTGAAAGCGTAACAGACAGACAGACAGAGTTGCTTTCGCATTTATAATATTAGTAGAGATTGTGTGTAGCACTGACACTTTATGTAGGCATCTATTCAACAGTCGATATGAATGTTTTTTTTAAATCACACCAGTAAATGCTGTGATTTAAAAAACCATTTATAGCGACTGAAAATCTTTTTCTTCAGCTTTATAAGTAGGTTAAGGCAAGAATTTTGGTCTGGCCACCCCTGGCTCTCGATCTACAATATTCTGTGTGTGCTGCACACAGAATATATGCGGCAAGCTTTTTAGTCTATGGTTTTTCAAGAGGTTTTCCCCCCTACATTATGCCCGACGGAGGTAAAAAGAAATAAAACAAAATCATACTACTTACAAATGTTTGTTTAATTTAGATTAATTCAAGACCATCCAGATTTACCTACAAGTTACTGGAACCTTACATTAATTTTATTTACATAATTCGCCGAAAAATTATTTCGAATCACTAACTTTATGGCCGGCTTTACACTTATAAGTTTTACTTTACGTAAATTAACTTACAATTTGCAAAGGTAAAATCCCTTCGTAAGTCGTTTACAATAATTTCTTTAAACTAATCACAACTTATATATTGGTTATATCTTCTTTTCTTTTAACACAGTCTATCTGTATCTCTTTTTTATTCTGACTCTGTTATAGTTATCTGCACGGATATTGAGCTCTCGGCGGAAGAGTGGGGATCGCTTTGTGCACTGTACACATAAAGCAATAAACCAATAAATCGCTTCTGCGCAGGTGAAGGTCAGGGCTCAATATCCCTGCCGATGATTATAAACGGGTCTGCTGTTTGAGATAACTTATTAAAAGAATATATTTTCCTAAGTTCTATTTTCCTAAGAAGGAAAATAGAACAAAGGCACAGCTTTTTTATTTAACTGATAAGAATCAGTGTTCTGTGTGTAACTGTACCTACATAAACTGTTAAATAAATAAATAAATTTTACTTACGTAATTTTTACGCCAGTAACTTACAGGTATAAAGTCGGTGTAACAAATTAGACAATTAGAATCGAGATCAAATTTTTAACACAGGGGCCCGATTCTCCTAAGTTAATAATGTCAAAATCGAATAGAAATCGAATCGCAATATGATCGCAATAGCAGTTTTAACCATATCGGGCATTCTGCTACTAATATAAGACCAATCGTATTCCAACGACATTCAATTGGTTTGCGATTGGTCTGCTATTTTGGTGATTTTGGTCTATACCTACGGTAGTTTGCTCTACTATCATATTGCAATCATAAATCATTTGCAGACAAAATGATTCATTATTGAATGACAGTAAAGGATAAAAACGTTTACGTTAACGTAAAAAATAGCGGAATGCCACGTACACTTCAATCGTAATCGAGTCGGGATTGGATCGCAGTCGAATGTGAATCGTATGTTGCTTAAGTAAAATTAGGAGAATCGGGCCCCTGGTGTCATTTTTGAAAAGCTTAGAACATTGATAAAAATAAATATTCATGATACGTTAAAATCTATTGTCAACCGGTATTTAAACATCTCTATAAGACCTAGTTAATTAAGACTAATTATGAAATCTACTGAACAGACTTAGATGCACCTCTAGCCATCTACAATTAACGATAGAATAGAATAGCAAAATAGACCTTTGATTTTAGAAAATATAAGTATTTAATGGCGCGAAATATATTTTTTTACTAATTGACAGAAATCTAAAGCAAAATCTTTTTACATATCCTCATAGATATATGTTATAGGTATGGGTTTTTTTATTTAGGTCATATGATAAATAAACTAATTTTGCGCAATAAAATCACCGCTTTCTTGATAATCCTGCTTTTGATTTTGAATTCAGGACAGAGTTAGCAATAGGGTTTTTGTTATTGATCCAGAATAGGAACTGCTTGAAGTGGAAATGATAATTGCTTGACATTCTTAATATTATTTTATCTAACTTTCGAAAAATCTTAACTGTTTCGTTTATCTGAAATTATGTTTCTTCTTTCATTTATGTAGGTTTTCATACAATTATCTTGATACCACATCATATTATTAAAAGAGAACTATATTTTTTGTGTTGTCGTTATTTACAAAATCAGATATAAAATATTGAATTTATTGTTACAGCAAAAGACTTGTTTAAACTATAATGTCTTCTACAAGTTGTATGAGAAATATACAATATTTCAACTACTTTTGGCCTAATTGATAATTCGGGAACAAAACTGTTAGAATATTTACAAATATATTGTGTTACAAGTAAGATTTATATTATTTTGTTTTTAATATTTTTGGCGAATTATTTTACAAAAATACTCTTGTTGACACACCGAAACTTTTAAATTAACTTAGCTTAATGTAGTTTATTTACATTTTATTATTGCAAATTTTAATCAAAATTGTGGGTATAAGCGGTACTCACAGATAATAATTATTTCAGTGTTAACCTGATATTTTAGGTACTCAAATATATTTTAATATAAGCTCATGATTTGCTTTTGTGTCACAAACATACAACGGAAAAAAACTGGTTCCTGTTAGAATTAATTGATACAACATTTTAACATCTCATCATTTATCTCTCTGCGTATTCATGCTTCCGCTCCGTCAATGGTTTCAACCGTGACCTTAGGAACTACTTCGTGCATCCAAATAAAAAATAAACTTCCTGAAAATAAAGAAACAAACTCTTCAGCTTATATAAATATTTTTCCTGTCCCCATCACACCTTATCAATCTACTTCTCATTATCCTACATCTTAACACTCGGTTTTACGCTTTGACGACCCTTACCTACCAACAACTTAGGGTGCGTTCTGAATACCAGCTGCCGACTGCAACTGCCGATCACACTTGCAGCAACTGCATGAAATCAATTTATATCTGAGGGCGACTGCGCGTACTCCAGCGGGGCCCAGCAGGACTAAGGCCTACCGGGGCTGCGGGATTGTTCGAATGAGTTACTGCGGCCCTGGTACATAAAAGGCCTACGACGGAACACGACGGTTTTTATATAGTCAGTAAGAGTCTGACACTCCCTGACCGCTGCTAACCCACAGCGGGAGGGGTCATTTGATGATTTTTGACGTCGGTACAAAAAAGGGCGACTGCACGTGCTACTGCTGCTTTGAATGGTTTCATGTAAATACACACAAACCAGTAGTACAGCTGTGGCCGACTTCATGCAGTCGAGACACTTGCAGTCGGCAGCTTACATTCAAAACGTACCTTTACCAATATCCTAACTTTATAAATGCGTGCGTTAACTTTGTAAATTCTTGCAAACCCTTAATTTTTCATAACCATAACGCGAATAACGTGAAATGTGCTATCGATAGTAAAAAGCAGTAATATTTCATACATTTTGGCACAACAACATACACATACTGACATACTATATAATATCTATATTTCTAGCGAGGCGGAGATTGAAATAGTATGTACATACCATGAAAATAAATTATAATAATAACATTATTGGCCAGCATCACCGGTTACTGATAAAGCCTCTAATAGCCTATCAGAAACTTATCTGACAGGTAATTATAACACGTAATAACTGCTGTTTTCTCAGGTCTTAAGACAGTAATATATGGCAGAAATTATAGGCAGCCTTTATCTGGCAGACAGCATTAACTATCAGATAACTAACTAACAATTTTTAAGTAACCAGTGAATCCCGGCCTTTATTTTGTAAAGGATATTATAATAGTGCTCAAGCATAAAAAATATAAAATTAAAATAAAATATTTTTTTCAAAAAGAAATAAAAAACTGAAAAAAAGGAAAAGCCAATTAAAATAAAACAAAAAAGGATAAAGTAAATGTACATTTATTTAATTTTTTATAGTTTTAAAAAGGATTTTTCTGTATAAATCAGGCGAAACCGCTGTTTTAAATATTTATCACAACTCTCAGCGGTTAGGAACGAACGCCCGCCATAGCCTCTTCTACTTCTAAAACCAAATATTTTTAAGTTAAAAATACTATTAGTTTCGTGAATAGTTTTCCGTTCAATATAAATTATGCTTGTGTTTGCGTATTCCAAATAAGTCCAAAAATTAATAAAAAAAATAACCGACTTCAAAAAAGGAGGAACTTTTCAACTCAGATGCTCTTTTTTTTAGAAAGTTACAAACATTAACCAGTAATGTCGATAAATAGAATCATGGAAAACGCACCCTAACATAATACACAAATAAAAATTATATATCACCGATAGTAAAAACTAACTTAACGTAAAAACGAGCAACTTCCCACGAAACTAATGCAAATACGTAAATTTCATAATAACTGAAATTTAAACAAAATAAGAGGGAATGGATAGCAAATGTAGATTTTTTGTATTTTTACATTTTGTGGGCACGACACACGGAAAACAATATAATTTGAAATGCCAAAAAAACATATATTTTTTTTCTACAAGTTTATTAAGTTAATAGGCGAAATTTTTTCTAGAATAAAAATACTGTTTTTATAAAACAAATATTTCAGGATAACTGATTTTAATATATATTTTTTTTAAGTGTGTCCGTGCCTTAAATTAAAAAGTATGACATAATTTACATCAGAAACTACTGAACATCACCTAAACGTCTTAATTTAATATTAATTTAATTTACAATAAAAAAAGGAATTTGGCATAAAGAGAATAAAATAAAAATAATATTTTACATCGAATTTCAGACTTCAAAGTCAATTTTTAAATACAAATAAAACAATTAAGGCAATACTAATGTGTGGAATATGTTATATCTCCAAGATAAACGGAGAATATTAAAATAAAAATTATTTAAGAATCGATTTTATACATACAAGTATTTAGTCGATTAGTCCGTGAACTCGAGTTGGCTTTAGTCGAATAGTCGGAATCGACTTAAGTAGCCAGTACACACATTATGGGCATTTTAACCCAGTTACGTAGTTTCCCGATCAAAGGTATATTTTCGTCCATAGTACATAAAGTTCAGAATATTAAAATGTCGAGTTCGTAACACTGTATCACATCACTTCACTGCGTTTGTACTGACGTATCACCGTTATTTTTAAATAGTTATTTAACCGTTACTGTAACAGTTACTCGTAACTGGTTATTTGTTCACTTCGCCCTTGAGTGCTCGTTCGAGGACGACCTTGGAGGCTATTTCTACTGTGACTGTGTTGCTGATGGTGGATAGTTGTCCCTGGTCACTGTGACCGGTGATTTCGGTTAACGGCTCGGTTAAAATGCGAAGTGACGACACTTTGGCTCGCTGGTACGCGCTCACTGTGTTCATGCCGAGGAATCTGTGAAGAAAAAATATTGATTAGTTTTCCAGTGACAAGCTTAACGGTAAATGGAAATGAGTGAAAACCCCGTTTGTTCACCAAAGGGGGCAGCATGAGGTTCGGTCTTAGGCCATAAGCCTGTCAATCTCTTTACCTCCCGATGGCATCCAAGAAGACGATACTACCAAGATAGGCAGCCGGGAGTAGTCTCGTAGCATCCGACGTCCACTACGAACGGGGCGTGATTCCTCTCACTCTGTCTCCCTATACGGAGGCTCACCTGACCACCAGACCAGACCAACACGTAAACAGACCCGTCTGTCTACGTAGCCAGCAGTCTTCTCGAAGCTTCTTCAACTACTCGCTACGAATAAGGCGTGGCCTATCTTTACTAATATTATAAAGCTGAAGAGTTTGTTTGAACGCGCTAATCTCAAGAACTACTGGTCCGATTTGAAAATTTCTTTCAGTGTTAGATAGCCCATTTATCGAGGAAGATTATAGGTTACTTTTTATCCCGGTAAGGGAAGTAATTCCCACGGGATGCGGGTGAAACCGCTGGCAGAAGCTAGTCCCTATATAAAGTCTCACCTGGTGGCTACGTAGCCAGCAGTCACATCTCTTAGCTTCTCCGACAACGTGCTATAAATGGGGCATGGTTTATCGACCTATATAAATTCTGACCAGGTGGCTACATATCCAGCAGTCATCTCCTGGCTCTGTTCGTAGCATCTCCGACTACGCGCTACTAAAGGGGGCGTGGCCTACCCCTATATAAGGGCTCACCTGATAGCCACATAGCACACAAGCAGCGCAGCTCCGGCGGCGAGCACGCGCGCGACGGGCGAGGCGGCCAGCTGCACGCACACCCAGGCGGCCGCGCCCGCGCCGCACATGCAGGCCACGGCCAGGGCCGTGCGCGCCCAGTGCGCTACTGTGAAGCCGCGCTCCCAAACCACTCTACAAATGTTACGTCACCATTGAATTTTAAAACACGCTTCAGAGTAGAAAAAACAATTTAAAAAATTTTCAGCAGCAATTTTGCGGCATTATTATAACTACGTCTCAATCTTCAAAAATAAATGTGACCAAATAGCACACAAAAAAGAGGTTATAGCAAAGTCATATTAGGAAACTGAACTCATGAATTTTACCTGTTAGTTTCCTGAACGATGTAAGGAGTGTTGCACACTTTGCATTTCAATCCATCAGGGCTAGTTGCGCTCTGAAAAAGGAAATACTAAATTAAGCACCTAATAAACACTATACATTACTATGTTTTGGGACAGTAATTTGACAAAAAAGCCTCCTGCGTCTATTCAGATTGCAAACACGAGACTACAGTGCTCAAAAGAGATCAAGTGAACTTCCCACCAGCGAGTCCGTCTTCACAATGTGCAGAACCAGTAGCAATCTGATAGTTACCTCGACCAGCCACCGGCTGAGACAGTCGTGGTGCACGGCGGACACGTCGCCGGTGCAGCGGCAGGGCCGGATCAGCGGCTCGGACCGGGAGCTGTCGTAGCATATCCAGCAGTCGCGGGCCGACCCCACGCTGCCGACCAGCGAGTCCGTCTCCACATTTTGCTGGAAAAGAAAGGTCTTTGTTAACACCTGATAACGGTCTTCTTAAAGCTATGGTGTGCCATAGAAATTGAGGACCTTACAGCAAAAGGGAGGAAAACTTTTAAGGTGTTTATAGTTCGGCCATTCAGAGAATGCGTTCCTGACACGTCGCGATTGAACTGACGACGTAATAACATTCATTGATTATTGATATAATAATGTTGTTTTAATGCTCCTCAATTGTTAAAACGGTAAACAACCAGCAAAAATATTTTTATCGTAACTGCAAAACCATTGCAAAGTTACGTCGTCAGTTCAATCGCGACGTGTCAGGAACGCATTCTCTGAATGGCCGAACTATAGTTACAAAGTTAGACTGGAAGTCGACCCCAGCTTAGTCAGGAAAACGCTAAGCAGGGAGTAAGAGTTTTGCTGCAAGATCCCCAATTTTAGTACACGAGAACTAAACTTAACTGCTGAAAAAGAATGACATCATTGTATATCTTCCTCTATCATATTTCTTGACGAAGTTAAATCCTATTCTATTCTATCATCATAAATACACAGGGACGACCACACCAAAACTCACCGGCTTCCTCTGCAATTCCAACACGGTATCAACATCAGGTTCCCCCTCCGTAACTGGCAAGGGGGGTCTTAACACTTTGAAAATAATCCTTGTGACTAAACAGCGCCAATACCAGACCAATTGGACGACGCACCGAGCCTTCTGGGTCCAAGATATTCTGTAGGACTGTGTTAGACTCTGGGGAGACACCAATAGGGGTTGAAGGCTGGTGTAGCCAAAATGTGATCAACATAGAACGCAGCAACATGTAGCTAAAGACGACCTAATATTAACCAAGTGTGGAGGACACTGAACATGATGTCAGTCTTACTTAGTTATATAGTGTAAGGACTGTTTAATGGGAAAGTCCATAACGTTTGGAAATTCTGTCAAAATTTGGGATATCACAAAAGCGAAAGCATATAAAGCTTGAAGACCACCAACATGAATCATAATGATATACGAATACGGAGTTCGTTTTACAACGAAGTTTCCGATACGAGTACAATACAATATAAATACAACATCGATATGATTTAAAATCAAAATTGACCTCCTGTTTTGAAGTCGGTTAAACAACGCAACTATGTTCCAAACGATGCCAGTAGGGTCTTTTGACCTCACGGCACGATATCTTTTTTATTACTAACGTTATCATAGTAATTGACATAAAGTATGAAAACTTAAAATTTTCGAAAAAGACATTGAAATTCCTATGTTTACACAAAGTGCAACATGCAAACAAAAAGTGCTCGAAACTAACAAAAAAATCCAAATATAGTTTCTAACATCAATAGAAAGGTAAAATACAAGAACCTTTATCAAGGTATATAACATTTGATAGTATAAATTAATTTATCAGAAGTCAACGACTGATCTAACATTCACAGTTTATCTCGCCTCTGTACTACAATAAGAGTTTGTTTATTGTCATTCAACCACGTAATTAGCGACATTTTTAATTGGATAACAACTTAATTATTATATGCTAATAATCTGTCTTCAATAGTTTCCAATGAAACCAAAAAGCTGAGTACCAGTGTTTTACATGGAGGGACTGCCTATCTGACCTTATCAACTCAGTTACCCGAGCAACCCAAAAGGGTATTGGTTATTAGAATTTCTGGCTTCTTTAAATCCTTTTTTTCTTTAAGCGCTTGATTATACATTTTTACTCATCAGCATACAAAATGATAATCTTCCAAAATTCGTAAAACAGAAAAAGCTATATCATATTATTCTACATATCTATCATTTATTATTATATATCGGGTGTGTCTTTCACAATCACATTAAATCATATCGCATATACTTTACGATATTCTATGGCGAATTGTAAAAAAAATAACCTAATCCGTTCAGTGGTTTAACCACAGGAGTCATTTTTCGTTTTTATAATTTACAACATCATGTGTAAAGCAGAGATAAAGTTAGGAGTATCGTATGTTTTGACCAGTTGACAGCTGTCAGTTTTCAAGGGAGAATTTCAGGTGTTTGTAATGACTGACTTTTATATGGTGTTCTAATTTTTGCACATTTTTATTCCATTTACTTTGTTTGAAAAACTATTTTTTTTTTATTTATACGTATTTTTCTTTTAACTTTGTGTTAATCGACATATATTAACCAGTATATTAACGCATTTCATTAAATGTGATTATGAACGACACGCCCGATATAGTAACAATAAGGTGGAAACCTTTGCATTTTATTTTGCTTTGCATTCATAGTTATCGTTCTATTTTATTTATTGCCAGCAATTCAATTAACATAAAGTAATCATGCGGTATAAAACAAAGACCAATGATTATAAAATAATTCTTAGCTTACCCATACTTCTTAGCTTATTGGTTATTTTATTAGAAAAACAAAGAGATTTAAGCAAAACCGCATAGTGAATAAACTTGACACAGTTTCCAGAGTTATGAGTTCATTCCAGTTTTTTAATTAAACACGTAACATTTTGTATTTCCAATATTTTAATTGCGATTGAAACTAACTTCACATTTCCATATTTCATTAAGTTAAATATAAAATATTCGTAGTCTGATAAGGACTGAAATTGACTATTCCAGGGGTGGAACCCCTGCTTTACAGTTAAACTTGTTAAGCTTGATAGGTATACGACTTGTTCCGAATATAAACGTATCAAAAACATTGCCAGTTTGAAATTTTCTGACTATATAACATACCCAGAAATTAATACCATAAGGAATAACTAATTCTCCATTTATAAAATCAACATAACCTGAACTTCAACCTATCTTCCTCTGTACATAACAAAAACATTTCTATCTCACCTTCCTAAGTTACCTTCCTGAACTTCAACTTAACTTAGTCCCTACACAGCAAAAACCACATTATTTTTTCCTCATCTTCCTAAGGTCCCTTACCTTGGCGTCATGATGGTGAGCAAGCAAATCCGCAAGGCGAGCATCGTCGAGCTGCCTCGCCAACAGGCGGCGCGGGTTCAGAAGCCACAGGCGCTCCGGAGCCATGGAGTTCCACAGCACGCAGGGGAACCATAGCGCCACGCCGATCTCCGCCAATCGGAACACGAGGTCGTGCCAGTTGCGGGATACTACTGGCACTCTGGGGGTTGAAAAGGGTATTTTATGTTGAATCCTGGCATGGAAGTATGAGGGGCCAATGTAAGTGACAGCACGTAATGTAAAAATTGCGGGGTAAGTACTACCGGCACTCTGAATGATAAAAAGGTTATGTTATATTTTAGTGTTGGATCCTGATATAATAAACGACAGCACTCCAGACCAGGTCGAGCCAATTACGGGATCCTAACGATCTCCTAGGGGTGGAAGGGGAATTTGTTGCTAGGATGAAATACAAGAGAACGATTTAAAGACTCCAAAATGTTATTTTGAATCCTGTTTTAGACATTCAGAAGTACATTATTTACGGTTTTATTGGTGTATGATACATAACTCATACAATTATCTTTCGTGTATCTCGCATATATTCGAGTAGGCACATTCGCATACAAGATGTATGTAATGTTAAAGTGTATTTTTCACATTCATAAAGAAATAATTCGTTCAATGACTATCGCGCTGCAGTGTCAAAGGTCTCAGAAAAACAAGAAATGGATAGTGTTAATCTAAATGAGTTGTTCTCTTGTTGAAACAAGGTTATGTACACATTACTAGGTGATAAAGTAACTGCTATGTTTACAACAAAGAGTTACTTAGTTCCTACAATGAAAGAATTGTGAAAAAGGGGAAGAGATAGTGGAATAACAGACGATAATTCCAGTAAACGTCGCCATTGCGCCCAATGTGTGCTTTAGCAACTTTTGATATAATAAATAAGCTACTTTATTAACCAACTTCCCAACAAGAGAAGGTTACCAATGGGGATGTTAGTTTTTTTATCGGCATAAAACACGAACCTAATTAACAATAAACTTCACACCAACACAAATACACAATTAAAAGACATTTTCCTTAAATGACCATTATTACCAATCCATACATTAATTAGGCAAATATCAAGTCACAAAATCTCCACTAAATTATATGAAACCGCACTTCTGCAAAAATCTACAAGTCTCCCTGCTGCACAAAACTTTGCAACTAAAAGAACATCATTGAACAATATGTAAGTCTGCTAAATTGATGCAGTGGGCGTAAGACTGTGTATTCGTGAATAAGCGCAATAGACTAATAGTTCGTTTCCTTTAATTGAGACCTGCTGCCGAGATGAGCAACCTAACCTGGGATAATAGGCCTTGACATTGAACTGCTGGGTGGTGACCTTAAATAGGTACAGCGAAATATCTTAATGGGTTCCTTAAAATACGTACATACAAGGTGTTGATTTGCATTTGTGCCATACTTCAGGAGGAGGACATAAAATACGTAAATAATCGATTGGAACTACAGTAGACGGGAAATAGCTAATATGCACTGCTTTTTTGTCATTGTCGTAATATAGTATGTCGTAGTAATCCAATTTTATGAATGAAAATTATGAATAATCGTTGCGTATGCTTTGTGTTTGCGTTTGTGTGAGGGCGCAGCACGGTTTTAAGGCCAGTAACACACGCGCCAAGTTTAAATACGGCTAGATGAAATTGACGGAATTCCGAAAAAAAATTAAAAAAAAAATTACCTACCAATTTTTTTGTTGATTTGGGTCGAAAATCATTAGCATAATTACGTCCTTGAATATGGCACGGATGCAAATCAACAGCTTGTATATTCTTTTTGTTCTATTTTAGAGGGTCAATTATCATCCTCCGAGCCTTTTTCCCAACTATGTTGGGGTCGGCTTCCAGTCTAACCGGATGTAGCTGAGTACCAGTGCTTTACAAGGAGCGACTGCCCTATCTGACCCCCTCAACCCAGTTACCCGGGCAACCCAAGACCCCTTGGTTAGACTGGTGTCAGACTTAATGGCTTCTGACTACCCGTAACGACTGCCAAGGTTACGACTGCTTAAGTCCAGTATGCATACTCACTTAGTCTTCCAGAACTCGCTGAGGGTCTCCGAAGCCAGGAAGCCAGCGATGAGGATCAGCATCAGAGCCTGGCTGATGAGGCCGAATCGCGACTGATGTAGCTGCGACACGTCTACGGAGCGAGGGTCTACCGTGCCGTCCGCTGCCAAGTCCGTTTGTATGCCCTGCAGAAGTAGAAAATAATTAGTTAGGTCTAGCTGTCGCAAGTGCGACTGCTGAGCACGAGGTCTCGAGTTCGATTCCCGAGTCGGGCCGAAATCGCTTTGCGGGTTTGAGAAGACTTTCACATAGCAGCCCGGACCCTGGAAGTTGGTGATTGATACACCCGTGCATCGGAGAGCACGTAAATGTCGGTCCTGCGCCTGATCTCTCTCCAGTCGTGTTGGATTGCCGTCCCATCGTTCGGCAATAGTGAGTGCACTTGTGTCTACGCAAATGCTTGTGCACTATAATGTGTCTTGCGCAGGTGGCTAATCTCCTTACATGAGAACAGCCGCTGTATCCGATAATCGGCTACGAGGGCATCAATTAGTTAGGTTTTATTGAATGAGGATGTCTAATACCTAATAATATCCGGACGAATTATACGCACGATTGGTTAGCCCCTTGGTAAGGTGTTAATTAGCTTGTTTTATGGGTGCCAACTCAACTGATAAACTACATATACATTGTATACGTTTGAACAAGTAAAGTACCTATTATCCTTCACCACAAAATGCATTGGATTTCAGAAAAGATTATGTATAAGGGCTAACCTAAACCAGATTTGGGTTTTCTTACAAAAAGAACCTTATAGTAACGTCCTATGAAGGTATGTTAAGTTAGTGATGAGCTAGTAACATTCAAAATCAAAAAATCAAAATCAAAATCAAAAGTCATTTATTCAAAGTAGGCTGAAAATCAGCACTTTTTGAACGTCAAATCTACAAAAGACAGCCCCCAAAACGCCCGCCCTTCACCACTTCCTATGTGTTTTTGCTGGGAAGAAGAAGTGGTGGAACAAACTCCCCAGCAACACAATTCTGTCTGTATGGTTTGAAGAACCGTATACAAAAAAATAAATAAAAATATCACTCAAAATTATACACATAAATTTGTATAAAAAAAAAAACAAGTAAACATGTAATCATGTTAGCTAGTACACACCTTTCCCATACCTATTACTCAAGCAGCTACAAAAAAAAAAATGAAAAATGTCGGAAAAAAAAAGAGAGAACATAATGCCTCCATTCAGTGAAAATAGGTATAGTTTTAGGGCGTACTCAGCGACATGCGAAACACGACGTGTTTTTATATATATATAATATAATATATATAAAAAAAAAAAAAAAACAAATTTACAACATAAACAGTGAAAACGGTGAACTAGGACTACTGTTCAAATCAAAAGTCATACACATTATATTACGAGTCAAGAAAATATGTAGTCAGCAAGACGACCTGGTACCACAAGCAGCACCCGTTCACGAGCATAACGCGAGGATCAGCCATCGCCCCCCTCGCACATTTTTGAGGGAGGGAGGCAACCCGACCACCGACGCTACCGCAAGCAATACCGTCTAAGGGAGCATGACGACTTGCAACCACATAACAAGAAAACAGTTAATACTATATAATAGTTTTACAGTCGCTAGTAAACCATTTACAAAATTGCGAAACAACTCATCGTGAAAACAGTACGATGGTGATAATCTGTCTGTATACATACAAAATGGAAAATGTCACGTATAAAATAAAAGTAAATCACATCAACTATCAATGATAACTCTTGAAGCTGTCCGGTGTTTAACATGAGGACCAACTACTCTTATCGTTTAGGTAATCATTTACAGTATAGTAGGCTTTCTTCGACAGAATAGATTTGACTTGGACTTTAAATTTATCAAATGGCAATTCTAGTAACGACTGAGGAAGTTTATTATAAAATCGTATACCTAGCCCCTTAAATGTTCCATGCACCTTGTGAAGCCTGTGAATGGGTACGCACAGTTTATGCTTGTTCCTAGTGTTGATACTGTGGACATCACTTTTCTTAGTGTAGAGATGAATATTCTGCCTAATATATAGTATGTTAGCAAGGATGAATTGAGATGCCACAGTAAGGATACCTATTTCTTTGAAAAGCTCCCTTAAGGAATGCTTGCTACCTAACTGATATATTGCACGAACGGCTCGTTTCTGTAGTACGAAAATGTTTTCGATATCTGCAGCTTTGCCCCACAGTAGAATACCATAGGACATAACGCAATGAAAGTAACTAAAATAGACTAGTCGAGCTGTGTCTACGTCAGTGAATTGTCTTACTTTTCTGACGGCGTAGGCAGCAGAACTAAGCCTTCCCGCGAGGCTAGATATATGCGAGCCCCACTGTAGCTTTGCATCAACTGTTATTCCCAGAAACACTGTTGACTTCACAGTTTCAAGAACTTCATTATTTAGGATAATATTAGGTCCTAAGTGTTTCACATTAGGCAAGGTGAACTTAACACATTTAGTTTTTTTAGCATTAAGAACTAAATTATTTGTTGTGAACCAGTGCGTAACTAAGGAGAGTGCACTATTCACTTCATCAAATTGCTCTCTATTCCTATCAACTTTGAAAATGAGAGATGTATCGTCTGCAAATAATACTATATCACATATATTTTTCAAATGGAACGGTAAATCATTTATATATACTAAGAATAAGAAAGGACCTAAAATAGAACCCTGCGGCACGCCTAATTGAACTGGTAGGCCTGAAGATTTGACACCGTTGATGTCTACGCATTGCAATCTATTATTTAAATATGATTCTATGACGTTCAAAGCTCCGTTTTGAACGCCGTAATAACGTAACTTGCGTAAAAGTGTGTCATGTTGAACGCAATCAAAAGCTTTGGAGAGGTCGCAAAAGACTCCTATTGCGTTTTGAGAGTTTTCCCATGCATTAAAAATATGTTTTAAAAGAGCAACACCAGCATCAGTGGTCGAACGACCTCGAGTAAAGCCATATTGTTCACTGTGGAGGAGGCAATTTACATTAAAATAACTGAGCAACTGCTTGAGTATTAACTTTTCAAATATTTTACTAAACGCAGGTAGAATTGAAATTGGTCTAAAATTACCAATATCCGACTTGGTTCCTGATTTAAACAAGGGAACGACTTTACTTTGTTTCATGAGGTCGGGAAATACACCAGCATCAACGCATTTATTGAATGTGACAGCTAGATAAGGGGCAACAATGTCAATTATATGACTTAAAAGTTTAATGGAAATACCCCAGTAATCACCGGTGTTTTTTGCCTTGAGAGTTTTGAAGACATTGATGACGTCTTGCGGCGTTACATGCTCAAACTTGAATAAGAAGTCACACTTGGGTACACAACTACGCAAAAGCTTCTCAGCATCAGTCGAAGAAGAATTTAAGGAGCGAGTTGTAGCTATGGGTATATCGGCAAAGAACTCGTTAAAGGCTTTTGCTACGTCGTCCGCATGACTAACAAGTTTGTTATCGATTAAGATCTCCAACTTCTTTTCATGCCTGACCGATTTACCAGTTTCGTTATTTATTATTTTCCATGTAGTTTTAATTTTGTTATTTGACTTTTTAATTGTATCGCTTAAGAATTTAGATTTTGCGATATTACAAACCTTTTTAAATAATTTAGAATATTGTTTAACATAACTAACAAATGCATCATCAAATTGATACGTTTTTATTTCATACAGCTCATACAGCCTCGCTCTACTTTTATAAATACCTGTGGTGGCCCATTGATTAAAGTTGGCCGAGGTACTTTTAATTTCCAAAGTTTTGGTTTTAAATGTGGAATCAAATTCTTTCTGAACAATACCGAAAAGTGATCCATAGATGGCATTAGGATCCTCGTTGTTAATAATGTTGGGTTTAATTTTTTTAACTATATTACATTTAAATCTGTTACAACGACTAGCTGAATGGGGCCTGCATTCAATTTTAAGTGGACTCGTATGAATTACCATGGGAAAACTCACTTTTTGGCCACAGTGGTCGGACGTGAGGTCGTTAAAGACTAAAGTATTATTTGATTCAACAGAATCGGTAAATACATTATCGAGGCAAGTAGAAGAAGACTCCGTTATTCTCGTTGGTTCATAAAATAAATTCACTAAATTGAAAGACTTAAATAAGTTCAAAATTCTAGTAGTTAATGGAGAAGCCTCCAAGATATTAACATTGAAATCACCACATATAATTTTACATTTCTGACTTGATTTTAATTTATTAAGTGAATCTTCAATTACCGATTCAAATATACTGAAATCTCCCTGAGGGGGGCGGTAAACGCAGATTATAATATAACGCTCAAGTTCCACACAGGACAACTCTATAGTGCGCTCGATAGAAAGTTTAACTATATCCGGGCGTTGTTTACATTTTAAATTATTTGAAACTAGAATCAAGGAACCGCCTCGAATAGCCTTACTTCTTACAAACGCACTTTGTATTGTGTAATAGTTATCATTAATAAACAGTAATTCATGCTCTTTTAACCAATGTTCGGTTAAACACAAAACATGAACATTATGGGTCTCCATAAATAAACTTAACTCTAACTCCTTGCCAGATAAGCCCTGCATGTTTTGATGTACAACATTCAAAACATTTGACTCACCTGTTGTCGTGCCTAATAGTTTAAACTAGTAGGCGTATCAATAGTAATGTTAGTAGTATTACTAACAATATCCGAAGATACATGACAAGTACCTGTGTCAGTGTGTATATTATATGCTAAAAGATTAGCAATATGTCGTTTACAGCTAGGTGGCAAATACATAGAATGTTCAGTTAGTTTAAATCTATTGTCGAATTGATTAACATCAAAAACTGAAATAGATTCAAGACGATTAATCCTATTGTACATTAACATATTTAGGTCGAAAATGTGCCTATTTTGTTCCTCAGTCAAACTGTAAGAGTAAGGTAAGGCACCTATTATGAATTTACATTTATTTATTTCACTTAAATGTAGAACAAGACTAACGCATTCTATAATATCTTTTTTTGTAACATTAAAGCTATCTCCATAAAGTAATATTATAGTAGAATAGGGGATTAGCTTTGTCAATTTAATAGTATTTATTAAGTGGCTAAAACTGGCACCAGGTAAACAATTGTTAATTACACATTGTTGCGAACACTGATTAAATATACTACCTAATCCTTGACCAAATTTGTCTGAAAAAATGTATGTAACACTTTTATTTATAACTGTAACAGAATCAGAATTATGGGTAACAGCCACTTGAGTCACCTGTGGTGCAGGGGTAACAGACTGGGGCTCAGGTGTCGGGGAGCAAGTACAACTACAGGAAAGGTTATTTGTCAATGACTCATACCTCTCTGCATTGCACCTCACTATGTCTGCCAACTCACAGGCCTCCTGCATGCGCACACTCAAATCCTGTTGTGAAGCTTCATATTTGTGGAAAATATCCCTAAGACACATTTCTTTAACATGAAGCTCCTCCTGTAAGCGCTGTATTTCAGTGTCATGAAATGACCTACATACGTCCAATTCTGATTGACAAAGTCCTAAATCACTAATTAAACTAATGTTCTTTTTTCTAAGGAAATTATTTGATTTATACACTTTTTGTTTCTTTAAAGATTTTCTAATTTTACCTATTATTCTATTTAGTTTTAAATATTTTTTTATTTTATTATGTGATGTAAATGTTCTACTTTTAATTAAAGTGTCATTGGTCAAGTCAATTGTTACAACTGGCTCATTACAAGAGGGTCCGGACAAACTACCAACTAACTCATTGAAAAGACTGCAGGTGTTCGCAGACTGTTCACTGGATTGAGCAGCTTCCAACTGTGTGATGGTGTTGTGGGCCTTGCTTAGCTCAATTTCCAGTTCTGAGATCCGCCTTAATGCCAGTTCATGTGTGTCATTACATTCTTGAAAATTTGACACAAGTTGACGGAGGTGACTATGTTGATCAAGTATGTCCATATGCTGGATATGTAATAGGCATGATGACAAATTTTTAAATTCCTTTGTATGATGTAGGTATACGTCTATTTTATATGAAAAATTATTAATTTTAAGAAAATGCGAAGTTTTTTTATCAAATAATTGCATTTTTCTCTGTCCACTTTGAATCCGGCGCGAAAACGCTTGTCAGTGTCATGTCGTCACTTGTGACGTCACGACTGAAATTACAAGACGCAAGTAAACAACGCTCGTGCAATAATTAAGTTTTTTGTGTTATTAAATATGGATTCGAAAGTGCATAGGTGTTGTGGGGTCCCCCAGTGTAAGAACACATCCAAAACAACTCCTGATAAGTTATTTGTGTACGTTCCTCACAATAAAAAAATACGAAACAAGTGGCTTAAACTTGCAAGGCGAGATTCAAAAGCAATATTGCCCAGGGTACAACTTTTTTTTTGTGAAGATCACTTTGATGTAAGTTATTACATAGTTCTCTAGATTCTAGCATAGTTTATAATGTAAATAACTATTTCGAGGTTAGGTTTCATCTCTCATTCTTTTTTAATTAAACTAGTATACTTACATGGAAGTTTTAACATTTCTAAATTCAGCTGAACAAAAATCTTTATTTGATGCCAAAAACTTTCCCAGCATTATGATATCAATTCTAGGCAAATTAGCGCTGTTTGCCTTGATAAATCCGGGCTCCATAACTCGTGTTATAAACAATTAATTAATTAAAAACAAAGATCGCAGTGGAAGTTCACAATAACGAAATGTGACGTTCGCGCGCTTTCGCGCGAGTTGTTTTGAGAAATGACGTCACGAGCTCTGATTGGTGTTCAAGATATCATGGCGGATTGCCTTATTTCGTAATTTTATTTTATAAAAATACATATTAATCACATTATTAACAAAGAAAACAATGCGCGTTTTATATTCCAAGCTTCAAGTTTAATTTAATAAATATATTATTTTAATGATTTTTGATTACTGTCATCATGCCTATTCTGCCAGTTGGTTCTTAAGGTCAGTGTTCTTGTCTACTATACGTTTGACTTCTACCTCACTATCATCCCTCTCCTGCAACAGCTGATTGCACAGGTTTGTTTTGGATTCAAGTTCCTTAAGCGCAGCCCTCAACTTTCCATCCAAGAGTGCAGCACTGCGGGTCATCATGATGGTAACTTAACCCAAAGGCACCACCGCTGAAGACTTGTATAATAAGAAATCTGCGTCTGGAAGCAGGTATCGGACTAGATTAGACTATATTATAGTGAAAATATTGAATACTCCCCGGGTTTCAATGATGGTTTCAAATCCATCCGTTGGGATGACAGCCGGTTCCTTTATTGTTGATTTCATGCACAATCTCGCAACGAAATCACTCACAAACGCGTGTACTTATATCTATTCACAATATCTATCGAATTTAAGGCAATTTACTATATTAAAAGCACAAAATATATTAAAATTTAATTTTAAAACTAGCACATATTATTTTGACAACTGGCTGCCAGTGTTGCCAGTCATAGATCATCATTCGGAGTAACTTCACTTTTTGACAAGTTACTTTCCTAAGAACTTTTGTTTGCAGAAACCCTTGTACTACCCAAGGACAAAGTCATATTCTTGTACAGGTAAAACAACTATTTGACATACATAGGGCTGCCATCTCGAATTTCGCCAAACCCGGACAAACATTTAAAAAACCCGGACATTTGGCGTAAATCGCATTTTTCCCCCGAACCTAATTTGTAATCCCTTTACTATTAACATATACTTAAATTCATCTCCGGCGCTTCCTTACATGAAAAGTGTCCGGGTTTTCCCCGGACACTTCTTGAAACCCCGCCCGGACGGCCCCCGGACGGCCTCCAAACGAGGACAAATCCGGGGAAACCCGGACGGATGGCAGCCCTAGACACACATGTTAATAAATCACTTTTTACTCAAGTTAAAGGCCAAAGTGATTGTGATGATGATTTATTAATATAGGTATTCCCCTGTTGTAGAAAGATTATGTAATATCATGCCTTATATACTTCGTAAGACATCCTTACTAGCAATAAAAGTTAAATGCTAGTCAGACTATTTAAAACGTTTCTTGAAACTAAGTATGTACACATATATACTTAGTAATAGTTTATACAAATACCTTAACTTTATATAATTCTAATAATACTTATTTATGAAGTATATTATTATAACTTAAATTTTTAGTCCGTAGTTCTCCTATAGCGATAAAAAACAAACTGAAAAAATTATTAATGGATAGTACAGATTTTGAATTTATTCAATACTTAAACAGATAAAAAAATGTATTTACTAACGGACTTCTCAAAAAGGAGGAGGTTCTCAATTCATTGTCTTTTCTTCTTCTTTAGAATGCTCCGGGTAAATAATAATCATAATATTCAGTTCGCAACTAGCCAATTTTATTTTTGTTACGACTTTCCTCAGTGATTAGGGAGGTACAATTAATTAAAAGTACATTATGGTGGCATAATTTTTCACACGTACTATATAATGATTTTACAGTCTTTAATTACGAAGTGTAAGTTAATTAATTTTAATATTAATTAATGTTTAAGAATAAGGATAATATATGCACATGAGACTAGGTCATGTCTCCGTAGATGCATTGAATCAATTATACTTTTATTAAAGTATTTTAATTAACAAAGAATAGATTTTTATAAATAAACCACTGTCTGTGATAATGTCAATTTTCACATTTGACAAAATAATAAACTAAAATGAATACTAGTGTTTCCTTGCTTTTTAGAAGCCAGAAGGTCTATCTTTTGTTGTAACGACTTTTGAAATAAGTACTTCACATTTAAATCGTAAAAGTTAAGCGATGTTTATGAGCGTTAAAGTAATTAAAAGGCCTTTATAAAATAACTGCATACAGTTCCAATAAAGGGACAACTATATGTTACTCAAATTCATTCATTCAATTTAGGCTGATGAATGAGCACCTACATACTCACAATAGAAGGACAACTATATGCTACTCAAATTCAAAATCATGTATAAGCTGATAAATTAGCAGGTTTTTAATTAGTACCTGTTTAGTGACAAGGGTGTCCTGTACGTCGTCGCCATCATCAGCGCTGGAAGGTCCCGGCCGGGGCGATATGATGGTGCATACCTTAGTCTCCTTCAGGAACTCGCCGCGGAGCTATACACAAAAGAACAATTCATTAAGGATGATGAGACATCAACAAGTAGGGATTTTTTGAAAATGCAATAATGTTTGACCAGTATTTAAAAGTGAGTGACGTTTCAGTATTTAACGTAAGATATATATTTTTATTTACAACACACTAAAAATTCTAAATGATTTTGGTAAACCGATACCTAAAAGGTTTTAATATGAATGAATCCCAGAAATCTCTAAATTAATATAAAATAATGATGGTGTTACTATAAAAATGTTCAACAGACGTTCGATACGTGTTTAAGAACGTCTTTTAATTATTTGTAACTACTGCCTACTCCATATGAATGGATTACAAAAAGAAATACATACTATTACGCCCATCATAACATAATAGTTTAACCTTCTGTACAATTTAAAACAAATGAGATAACATTAGTACACAGGTACTACAATTTTGTTTTTAAAACATCAATGTTTAAATTTAGAAACAATGGTCACGTTTAGGCTGTTCCAATGAGGTTTAGAAACATGCAGGTGCGATTAGAAACAATGAAATGTCTGTGGTATGAACCATAAATACGGATGGTCTGAAACTCTATCCAGGTATGTAAATACGGGAAAAGTGTGGTAGTTGACTAGGTCAAATAAAAGATCCTATATCATACCTATTTCTTTGGTAAAGCATGTTACTTTTATTTATCGTTACGATAGATTTAATAAACCCTTATTATTTCTTCTATGATATCAATACATTTAGAATCAAGTAAAGTTTTTATATAAAATACAATCAGGTTAGTCTCTACTACCATATAGAATAGATTTTTTTCTTTCGTTTTAAAACAAGAGGAGATTCTGAATTCGGATGTTTGTTATTTTTTTCTTTCTTGCAAAGACCAGAATTCCAGCCACCTTAACCAGCCGACCTAAGAATATTTTGGCCAATCTTAAGCCAATTAGTTGCCTAGTAGACAACTTAGTTCCTTATCTACTGCGGAATCGAACATCCAAATTACTCACAAATAAAATTACTACGTAAACCATTACATAACACATCGCAATGTGACAACCACTTCATAGAAGTTACCAATACAATGCAGAAACCATATACGTCAAACAGACAGGACATACCTCTGACGACCACATAATCTGCCAATGCGCAGACAATAGCACATTATGGCAAGCGAGCATTAACTGACACGTACCTATATCAGGGATGACCAACTTCTTTTTTATTGATATTATTTTCCGTGTAAAGAGCTCGTGGCTAACAGCCAGTTTCTTCATCAAAAGTTAAAGCCAAAGAAAAAGTCAAAGTAATGTCTAAAGTAAAAGTAACGGTCAAATTCAATTTTTCTATTAGTTTTGCTGTCACTTTAACCTTGAAAAAACGAATTTGACCGTTACTTTTACTTTAGACATTACTTTAACTTTTGATGAAGAAACTGGCCGTTAGTCAAAGATCGTAAAGTTAAGCAACGCCTAGTGCGGTCTGTCTGTCGATGGGTGACCATCTTGTCATAATAAATTCTTCCGTGTTTCGGAAAGCACGATAAACTGTAGGTCCCTGCTGTCATTTGAACATCTTTGGCAGTAGTTACGGGTAGTCAGAAGCCAGAATAGGGGTATTAGGTTGCCCAGGTAACTGGGTTGAGGAGGTTAGATAGGGCAGTCGCTCCTTGTAAAGCACTGGTACTCAGCTGCATCCGGTAAGACTGGAAGCTGATCCCAACATAGTTGGTAAAAAGGCTAGGAAGATGATGACGCACATTATGGCAGAGGCGCGCATTAACTAACACATACCTATCATCAGAGATGGCCTGGCCAGCTTTAATTTTTTTAAATTCTTTTCCGCGTGTTTATGACACATCTGTTTAATTTGAACCTGGGGGTTTACCCTAATCAAGGAACCTTTTGAGGCGTAGGCAAACTTCCCAAAATTAACTGTTAGAAGTGACTAATACAAATGTCAAGTAAAGGTTGGTAATTTTTTGACTATGAGATCGTGATCGGTAAAATATTATGTAGTTCAACTCTTAGATAAACTTCAAAGACCTCTTTTTTTTAGAACGCTTTTTTTTTGAAGATTAATGATATCATCAGGAGCGAGGATCCTACCAAAATCCCAATTTTATTTGAAACCGGCGCATGTTTTCTTCTTCCATACTCTTTTATCTGCCGTCATCTCACAAGTAGCATTCTTTCCTGCCATGATCATTGTTTTTATGGTCCGTCCATGTTTACTTGGCAAGTTTTAATAGAAAATTAAATACTTGATTCATTGCGTTTAGTAGGTTTATAACAAGGTGTGTGAAAACTTGCCAAGTAAACATCATTAAAAAGTGACTATTTTTAACTGGGGTATGTGTATGAAACTTGGTACTTATTCAGATCTCACTTCTTTTATAGGCGAAGCATTCCCATGTTATCGATTTCCCATATTATCCTTTCACATTTTTGTTTTGGGTGGGTTAAATATATCAAATAGATAACATGTTACAACATAAAGTCTCAAAGTAAATAGCCAAAGTATTGTCTAACCAAAAAAAAAGATTTAAGTTTACCATCCCTGTCTTTACCTATTACGGTAACATCGCTCACTAATAGAGTACATTGAGCTGAACTCAAAGACTCAAGGCTAAACGTTTTCTATTGAATCCCTTTTGTTAATACCTGTCGCTCAATGGCGTTCTATTGAAAGAGATCACGATTCTAAAGACGAGATATAAGCATGGTACTTTGGTTAATGTTTCCGGGGTATATGTGTTGTGTTTGAAAACTTAAAGATACACATTATATAAGTGTACCTATATTTAAAGTTTTTTTTCCATTGCTGGACAACAGGGCTCTTCTCGGAATAAGCGTCAATCACCAAGGTTTATTAAACTGTATTGGCGATTTTGAGCCTCAAACCCCGATTTCCTCAAGGTGTTGGTTGAGTTACCTTTTAATTTAAAAATGTCTCTGGGCAACACGCCTGTTCATTTTGAAGAGCACATATGGAATTATAAGATCCTCATCCTTCTCTCATGAATACTGAAACTTCACACAGTATTCTTCTGTTCAAATGGACCTAGCAAATCATCTTATATTTCACCCTTTTCCTACCTATGTCCTTTGTAAATGACAATGACCAAAACCACTAATATACAGCCAAAATAAACTATAATTTCTTCTTACCTTAAAGTATACCTCCACGCCGTAAATAAGGAAGAATGTAACAACTATGAACAGCAACACCGCATAGCAGCCGTTGAACACGTGCTGGTAGAAACTCTGCAACAATGCAACAGGCATTATTTATACGTTGCCATGGCAACCGGCTTGTAAGAGAGGAGAAACTACTCTTAACCGTAAGCAAAATTAAATTTAAAAAATAAAACCGTATTTTCGTGCAGACGTCCTACATCATTCAGGAAATTTTAGTTAGATAGCCATTACAAAAAATCGGCCCTATTGGCTGTTCCACAAAAAGTCTGATGTGGGCAAGCAGCCTTAGTGACTGAGTACAAGTATACATACTTATAAGTTATACGTATTAAAAGTTACTTCAAAAAGATCAAGTATTTAAGTTGGGATTTATTATCAGCTAAGAACAATAACAAAATTCTTAGCCATTTATTAGTATTCCACCAGTTGAGCGAATAATTCTTACTCAATTCCATGCATTCTGATATTCCTAATTTTGATGCACCTCATGGTAGCTGTTGATTCCAACAAAAACGTTTATTGGTATACTTGGGTTATGTTTATTTGGGTGTACCATTGGACATTGAAAATCATATTGTAGACACTTCTAGAACCACATCGAAAGATTTTATTCTGCCCCAGTTTTCAGTGTGTTTTGCGAGGTTGTTTCTTTTATTTTATTTTCTTGTATTTTTTTTTATCCAATAATACCACAACTGAACTAAAAGCTTATTACATAATCACAATACCCATACCTTTTCCTTAGGAGAAGTGCCAGCGACATTGGTAGTCAACACCTCAGCGGCGAGGAGCGAGTAGCTGATGAAGTTGAAGGTCACGAACGCCAGGAACGACTTCGATAGGAACCGTGGCCTCTCCCAGCGAATGTCGCGTAGATGGAACACCTGGGGACAATGGAAATTGAAAATTTAATGGTGAATTTGTTGGTGTGGATTCAGGTTCTCACTATTATTAGATATGCGAAAGTAACTCTGCCTTTCTGTTTGTCTGTTCGGCTTTTACGCCAAGATAACTGAGAAAATTTAAATTCTGATTCTGAAAAAGTAATAATAAATGACTTTGACTTTGTAAACAAAGGCAACTTTTTATTGGGTGCGTGCGGGACGTAGGTCTTTCGGGACTCGGATGGGAACAGCCAGTTGACAATAATTTAAAGTATACAATATTATTTTATCTGACAGTTTATTTATAGCTACCTATCACTATAAAATTAATCATATGTTTCAAAGAACATCTAAATATTACAAAAGTATAGTCTCTCTAAATCCCTACGAGCTTTTTACCCCAACTGCTGAAAAGGCTGTTTATTTATCTTTCTCTCGTCAATATTATGTCACTAAACAACTATTACGAAGTCCAACAATTCTTAGTAACAAGTCACGCATATCGATGCCACTCATTATCTTAAAAAAGAGCTTAGAATGAATGTATGCACTCCATGTACAGTTTAACATTAACCCATAAACTATGGAGTAATTATGTCATTTGTAAAGCACGTGGGTTTCTCTGTTTACCTGGGAGAATAAATAAATTTTATACCTAGAGTAAGAGTGTCATTTTAAATAAATCAGCAATCTATACGTAATAATATTGAAAAGCAGAAGAGTTTGTATGTTAGAGCGTGCTTTCTCAAAACTACTGGTTGGATTTGAAAAATATTTCAATGTGAGATAGACCATTTATGGAGGAAGGCTATAAGCAGCTTTTTATCAAGAAATGCGTTCCCACGGGATGGCAGCAAATAAAAATACACTTATTTCATCTACAACAGTGCTTATTTGTAACATTTCTACATTTTCATCAGTACACTTGATTGAATAAAATTGTCGAACCTCGGAAAAACAGACGATATTTTTTAGCTAAGTTATTTAGCATTTATATCAATTCTACTGTTACAACTACAACAACAAACTACTTATTTAAGTACCGTTTAACCAATAAAAACAAAACAAAAACAATACATAAACGTTTGCTAATCATTTAAGTAGCAACAATTTGTTAATTAGTGTCTGTCAGCCGTCAATCAGTTACTCAGAACACTAGTTTAGTCGGGCTTATAATAATAAGTTCTATTGTGTCAGGTAATAATATAGTCTATTGTTTTTAAAGTATTAATTATGTCACTAAGTATTACGACTACCTATGGAATAAACCGTAGATGTAGATTTTGGTAGAATGACAACGCAAAAGATGAAAAACACCCTTTCTATTCCTACGCGACAAATCGTCAAATGACCCCGCAGGGAATTTCAGATTTCTACAGACTAAAACCTATCTCTGTTCCTTCTGGAGCCCTTTGTGTACCAGGGCCGCGATAACTCTTTCGAACAAAACCCGCAGATTCGTTCCTTCTTTACTTACATTGCGAATACGGAAGTGAGTTCAGAAAAACGGGTAAATTGATCAGGATGAACTTTGGTGAAAATACGTGAAACGCATTCTGGCACTGCAACTTAGTATAGGAGATGAAATTATTTATTTGTTTGCTATGAATGTAAGTACAAAAATATGGTGTTGAGTGAAAGTATTTCAAGTACATTCATACATAGGAAAAAACTAATTATTTACTTATTTTTCATAGAGTTTCCTAGAAGATCAGTGTCAACAAGGTTACACAATACCAGGAAGATCAACCAACCTTCACAGCACTGCCAATATGCGAACAATTGAACTCTGAGTACACTGCAATTAATTCTGCCATTAATACCGTCAGTACCGTTCATGCATACACACAGCCGTATCTGACCTATTGGTGACAAACAAAACAACTTTAACGACCGTTAGAAAGATCGCTTTGTTTTGTTTGGGGAAAATGGCAGCCAATGACTAATTGTTTGCAAATATTGAGGCTGTTAATTGCAGGTCGCTTGTTCGGCTGCCGGATTATTCGAAAGAGTTGCTTTGGCCCTGGGACAGAAGGAACACTGTTGGTTTAATTTAGTAAGAGTTTGCTGGATTGTTCTAAAGAGTTACTATCGTCCTGGTACATGAAAGGCTTAAGAAGGAACAAAGTGGGCTTTAGGTACTAAGTTTGATACAAGAGTAGTATTAGATGATATGTTAGATACACAAGAAAGAGGGCTAAATACGTCACCAAGATGCTTATTTATATTTTTTGAGTAATACTAGTAATAATAATGATTTTTGAGCAGTCCTTAAACATGAGTTGCGTTTCAGTATCCGGCCAATAGACTTACATAAGCTATAGAATTCATAGTTAAAAGATGGTTAAAACTGAGAGCAGTTCATATCCATATTTATATAGTGCTAATAACCACAATAACATTGAAAAAGTTTTTTTAACCTTATAGTGACGCGACCAAATCAAGAAAAACTTGTACCACTATTTTGGTGACTCAAACTATGTAATGTTATTTGTAAAAACATAATGACAATTGAAAATAGTACCTATACATTGACCTATTCCACATTTTTTGGTCGGCTGGCCATTTAACAATGGTGGGAAAATGTTGCCGTTGTGAAAATTGACAATACCGTTTAGTTACTGAAAGTTGTCAAATTATTCGACTAGTTTTTTCTCCGCAATATCTTCTAGCTCTGCTCAGAAATTAAACGATACGTTAGTTAGGTAAATTACCCTTTGTAAATACGATTTCTATTGACCTTTGAAGATCCGCCTGATCGTAAGAGCAACATGTAATACTAATATGAATTGTAAATACAATCAATAACACTTCGATAGCTTGGTTTATCTATCTTGGTTGTAGCAGTGTACTGCTAAATAAATTTTAGGCTAGAAATGTCAAATTAGAAGTCAGCTTTAAGGAGTGACGTTTGTTGAAGAAATAATTTTAGTGACTGGTCATATTTTCTCAACAATTTACTCGTATTCTTGCGCTTTCCACGGCGCTGAAAGTCCTGAGATGAGCGCGTTCAAACTAAGAAACTTTTCTGTTTTATAATGTCTGGATATACGAGTACATCTGCATCACAAGTAGATAGAATATACGTATGCATACGCTTACCTTCCTTAATTTGTTAGAGAACCTAGCCACTGAAGTTACTAGACTGTGCATACTGCATTGGAATACTGTACATATTAAAACCAGTATTCAAAGGTCCATAAACCGTTAATCGTTGATTGATTTTGAGTTTTAAGAAGCGTAATGGGGGTTGATAACTGGTCTCGATCAAGATAAATATATTTTCTGAATATTTACCTTATTTACAAGTAAAGCTACGCATAATTTAATTTACGAAATAAGCCTAAAACAACTCTGTTTACTCCGCACGAAAATATCTTCACAAAATCGCGATAAAGGTTTCAACTCCCAAAATGCCCTCAGGACCTCCTTGTTTACGCAAAAGATTGAAGAAAAAAATTGTTTAAAAAAGGTAAAAATGTTTAAAAGATTTATACGTGTATTTTTCATGTATTTATTTAACACGCAGCAGACACGTTTGAGGTATACGACCACACGAATAGGTACGTAATATTTTTGTAAAGAACAAGGGCGTTTATTCTATCTAAGTTCATAAACAATTTTGTCTAGGTCTTAGTGGTAAATTAATGTGGAGGCCTATTTTTAATCATATGTTTTATTTAATCTTAATTATTATCACAATTCAGAAAAACGCGACTGTCGGCCTTGAATTTCCCTGACACAGAATGAAATACTTAACGTGCTTTCCAAGAGCACTTTTAAAACAACGGTTTTTTGAATGGTCTAAAACACTATCTTCTCCCTAGAATTTAAGTTGTTGTTGTAAACAGTGTTAAAAATAGACCCAATATGACAGTCGCTCATTTATAATATATTAATAAAACCATATATTTTTATATAAAAAAAGAAACTTCCAGAATGCAGTCGCACGAGTCAAACAAAAGAAACTGCGCCTGATATTAAACACATGTATGAAAAAGTGCAAAAAAATGGTCTCTCAGAATAAACATCATAAGGACACGAATAGCCTACGTGTCATATTTGACCTTGGCCGACAGATAACGTCCCTTTTCTCAATATCAATATCAACATATCTATATACATACGCACGTACTATTTCAACCAACTTGAAAAAATTTTCTCAGGTGAATGTATGTGCGCAGTTAAATCGCGTTTGGTAGAATCGATTTTGATGTGAGAGACTTAAGGGAAGCCAGATACCACTGGTTTAGCCACTGGGCTAAAGCCTTCCATTAAAATACATTTTTAACATACGTTTTGAATTCTTACAGCCGACAGCAACTGCCGACCGCACATGCCGCGACTGCATGAAGTCGGCCGCAGCTGCACTACTGATTTCTATGTATTTATATGAAACGTTTTGGATCGAAGCGGCAGCAGCACGCGTAGTCGCTATCAGATAGCGATGTCAGATATCTGCGAGACGACTCCCGGCTAACGTAGGCGTGGGTCTGTGGGTGGTGAGTTCGGGTTCATCGGTTCGGGCTCATCGCTCATGTCTAGATAGACAACAGACAGCGGGAGGGTACATTTTGATGAATTTTTGACTTCGTTAAAAAAAAATCGGATATCTGAGAATACCTCTAATCAGGAAAGAGACGATCGATGGAATTTTTACTAATGTTAAAGTTGCGAAATTAACCTTCTATTTGTCGGACTTAAATCGAAGAGATAGAAGTCTAAGAAATAACATAGGCTACTTTTTATGGATTGTTCGAAAGAGTTATAGAGGTCCTGGTACATATAAGGCTTATGAAGGAACATGGTGGATTTTGTCAGTAAGAGTCTGACACTCCCTCACGCACGCTGCACCCACAGCGGGACGGATTTGATGATTTCCAAAACAAAAGAAGGCTACATTTTATCTGGCTTTTGCAAGTAGTTCAAGACACAGGTGAAACCGCGGAAGCTAGTATGACATAATAGATTAAAATGACACTATGATTCTTCTATCCTTGACCAACACAAACAAACATTAACTAGACATTAATTATCAAAATAAATAAACAAACTTATGCATATTGATGTCAGTTTTTATATAACAGCTGTACTTATAAGGTTATGAACGAGGAAGTGTGAAGGGCGGGCTTCTAAACGTCTACTAAGTAGTTACTTAATACGATCAAATTAATAGTATTAATAACAACTAAGTATTAGGTTTGTGGTTCTCCTTTGGACGTTAATTTATGTTAAGACGGAACTATTTTATGATTAAAACTTCATAGTAATCATTAAAGATTTCAAGAAAGACAGGATATATTGAGTTATATTTAGCCTACACATGGAGGAATTAGAAGCAAGATTTAATCGCTTAGAAATGTATTGTCTTGTAATTTTACGGTAGGAAATTTAGCGAGTTTGTTGGTATGTAGTAGAAAACCACCTCTCTTGGCAGTCGGATAATAAGGCAAATTAAACTTACTCATTGAATTCCTTTAAAAAAATATCTTAAAATCACTGGTAACAAAAATACAATTCCTCCAATAATGTTCACGCAATTGGCCCAAGTAATAAAATGGCGTGTAATTTATATCGTCAGTCATAAAACATAATTGGTTTCCTTGCACCCGTTATCGCAAAAATACTTCGATGCAACGGTAAAATACTGTGTCGTCATAGCTTCTCTCTTTCTTTGTTTGTACTCTGAAGGCTTCGAAACTACTAAATCGAATTAGAAAAATTCTTTCACTGTTGGAAAACATGGGCCAGGTACGGGCAATAGTTCCCACGGGGAGCGGGTGTAACCGCGGGTAAACGGCTAGTTTTTGTAAAGCTTTATCAAACTAGGCGTTTTGAATAGGCATACAGCGAACGATATTTCAGTACTCAAAGACCGCGTGTACAAGTACTTACGCGTCCCGAATCAATGTTATATCTTAATATGCAATTTTGGCATCCCTAACAAGACCTCGGAAATCTATAATATAAAAAAAGCGTGTAAAAATGAATCGCAAAATGTGTTGGTAAGCGCATAACTCAACAACTCCTGGACCAATTTGGCTAATTCTTTTTTTGTTGTGTTTGTTTTCGTCAGGAGAAGGTTCTTATGAAAAAAAAAATAGGGTAAAGTAGAGAAGTCAGTTGACGGGAGCGAAGCCGCGGGCAAAAGCTAGTAAGAAATAAATACATAGGAATAGGAACAGTTATCTAGTTACACTAACAATCAAATCTCGGTCACGGTCATTGCCAAACCAAGACCAGCAGACATATACAAACAGGTTTGAATCTGATACTAAAAAATAGACAAACAAAACAACTCGGAAGGCGTCAATGGCAGAGAAATGGGGACGTAACTGAAGTGCAATTAAGGCTTCAGTATTACATTTACTGTTGCAGCCTTTTTATCGTACCACTGCTGGGCACAGGCCTCCTCTCACAGGGAGAAGGATTGAGCAGTATTATATTATTTGAAAAAAAAATCATGGTTACCAAAATACCTATGAATTTTAATTAAGAGATTTCTATAACTAATTTCTCAACTGTTAATTTGCCTACTAAAAATAGACTTTTTTGGCGTTAGATACATATTTTTTTTTTTGTCAATTTGCAATCTCTAATAATTAAATGTTGATGATAAATGATGATCAAATTGAAGTCAGTTAAAGACGCCCTTAAGGACCATTCCACTACCGTTGTGTTCCTAGACGAAAAGGACCAAAAAGTAAGAGTATATTTCAAACTCTTCATTATCATATAACAAAATACACTACGAAAATATGTATAAGCACGTAGCAGTATAAACAATGGTTAAAATATAGCAATGTTATTAAGAATCAAATGTCAAACGTTAGTGGGCAATGGAAGGCAGAAGAACATACCTACATGACTGGACAATCTTAAGTACCGCAAACAATATATTTTTGTACAAAAGTGTACAGGCTTAAAATTTTGATATTATTCACGTGATGTAGTCAATTGTTTTTTTTTGAGAAATTGGCCTTTGCAGGCTTTCACGAAACGTCACACTAGTTGTACGGTTCCTTAAAAATTTGTCCATGGAGAAGAACCGGCGTGAAATTCCATTGAAGAATTTCATGAATAAGTTTATCTGAGTAATCTTGTCGTTTTGGCTTTGATCCTCTTTTTTGAAGATTTTGAAGTAAATGAAGGCGTTTCAGATATTAAAGGACGAACTGTATTGTCACCTCATCTTATAGCAGTTGCATAACTATTCAAGAAAATGGATCGTATAATAATGTCAGACTATCTCACATGAGAATGTAAGATTCCAAGAAAACCACATTTCAGTACCGTTATGTAATAATAAAAATCGGGCTTACAAGACATCTACTGACTAGTATAGTATTGTTTGCTTCAATTCCAGTTTCCTAAGGCGGAAGTTCACTGATAACATAAATGTCATTTTTTTTAAAACAACTGTTAATTATGAATTTCCGAGTTACTTTCAGGTAAAGTAGGAATACATACAGTTGTTGTGAGAAAAACGGGCGTTTATTTTGTCGCTGAACTTAAAGATACCTAAAGTTACTCAAAGGTTCAATAGATACAAGCCCTTCCAAGGTCGTCATTGTAATAAACTTATGGGCCAATAAGATGGCGTATTGCCAGCATATTACAAATGATTAATGAATAACTTATTTCATAGCTGTCACAAAACAAAGCATTGAGCTCTTACTTTTCATTAAAAATACGAAGATTATGGAAATTATATTTTTAATCTTTTTGATTTTTTAAATAAACAAAACTATTTAATATGGGATATATTTTGATGTTTTGACAACTGAACAAAAAAGTACTTACTAGGACCATAATATACTTAATAGGTATAGAGTTTTTTCCAAAAACCGGAAGATGCTATGAACATTCCTGGCAAAAAAAAATAGATCAACCCGTTATCTGACATAATTATATTAGACAATTAGCATACCGGTTGAACTTGACGTACCTATCATGGTTGCTCAAGGCGAGCCAAATATTAAGGCTACTTACTACGACTATCAATTATATAGGTACGTTACCATTACTCGTAATTTTATTTCAAGGAACATTACATATTCTCAAACTCAAAAACGTTTATTCAAATTAGGCTGATAAATCAGCATTTTCGAGCGTCAAAAACAAAAGATAGCCCCCAAAACGCCCACCCTTCGCCAGTTAGTATGCGCTTTTGCTAGGAAGAAGTGGCGCAACAAACTCCCCAGCCTCCTTATACATATTTTTCAAATATATGTAGATGGGTCAAGTTAACTTATAAGTAACACCAAAGTCCGATTTTGGATTCTATACATAGCATTAAAGTACAATGACTCCGATCGCCATTTTTTGCAGAAAAATGTGTGTAACTAAATAAAAAATTGCAGCCAATTGGTCAAATCGACAATTGGACGAATTACAAATTCTCAACATTTATATCGTCGGTGAACTTGAGCCTAAGTATGTGTCATCACATCAATCCAGGTGATTATGTAAATATAAAAAAAAAATCTACTAGATACAAAATTTATTAGGCATTAATCATAATTAAAAGACTTAAATACATCATTAATCTTAATAAATCTCACTCAGACATTGTCATTGGCATTCATCCTAATTTGGATAGTTTAACAAAAACATCGATGACAGGCTCATTTAAGTAAAATTAAATGAGGTCGCTATCTCATAATAATGCCAAGATCAATCTCCTAAATCATCATATTTAAAAATATATATTAACATAATTTAATAAAGAAATAACGTGTCTCTAGCTTCGACGGACAAAAATAGGCTCTGTAAAATCATTTACGTCTTTTAAATTGAAAAATAAATCTTATAGGTGCCTTATGCGTTATTAGTTTTGTCCTATATCGTTTTAATTGTCAAAAATATATGGCGTACGTTATTTATTACATTTGTTTGTTTATAAAGAACTATCTCAAAAACCGAGGTTTCGTCATACCTTGCGAATTTCTTCACGTACCCAGATTAAAAGCCTACCTATAGCATTCCATGATAAATACACTGAAATAATGTTTCAAATCTTTAAAATTACTATTAATATTTCTATACTAATATTATAAAGAGGAAAACTTTGTTTGTTTGTTTGGTTGGTTGTAATGGATAAACTCAAAAACTACTGGACCGATTTTAAATATTCTTTCACCATTAGAAAGCTATATTATCTGCGAGTAACATATTTTATCCCGGTGCGGGCAGTAGCTCCCACGGATCGCGGGTGAAACCGCGGGAAAACGGATGGTATTTCGGTATTTCTATTTCAAACCTACCGGCTCAGGTACTTCTATGGCCTAGCACCAAAGGGTGTGATACTAAAGTATGATACATAGTACGTATGTCTAGCATAGGCAGGGTCATTGCTATTTTCTGTCCCACTAAGCGAAAACATCCCAGTTTTCACACAAAGCCTTATAACACAGACAAAAATATGTGATCAGAAACGATAATAAACAGATGCTTTGTAAACAATTTTGTATAAATACAAATACAAAAAAAAAGTAAATCAAATACTACGCTCATAATAGTCATAATTGATAGGTACTATAAATACTTTAATATAATTTATTACAGTATAGGTGCTTTATTAATACAAATACATTAAAAAGTAAACGAAATACGATGCAGTAAACACAATAGTCATAAATGATACTATAAATACATTAATATTATTTATGATACTTAAACTGGTTAAGAAACGGTCAAAGACTTACATTCAACCATCTAGACCTTCATATTTTTTAGGAAAGGGCATCGTACGAAATGGGCCGATACTAATAACTCATCGACATTTTGAAATCTATTTTAGTACATACCTGACCTAAGCTAACATTCGATTACGTGTTCCTTCGGTTAAGGGAAAACTTTATTTTATTATGGAGCTGGAAGTGAAAATTAATCACCATGATATCTTTGCATCACCTTATGGTTAACTGAAAAAAATGCCTATGGCGTTAAGTCCGCCTGTGTACGTTTCATGTGGTATAAAATGTAATAAAAAGATAAATAAATAAATAAATCACATCAAATCTCAATTATTAGACGAACTTTTTAGAAGACACGAAAGTCTTAAAAATCTGACAAAAGAGGGTGCTTTTGAGTCCTTTTTTCAATATTAACATGAAAAAGTGCTTATCAAATTTGCCGGGATTTAATAAATGATTTGACTTGACAATCCTCATATTATAAATCTTACCACCAACAAAGACACTTAAAGTTAAACAAGTCTTAACATCATACCCGGAGAAAAATCAATGCATTACGTAAATACTTATAAAGTCAAAGAAAGTAGCCTTTAAGTACACAGGTGCATGACACTGTGAGGTCGCCCGGTTAGACAGGAAGACGAGACGAGGAAAGCTGACAACCTACTCGAAGGACTGTGAAATGTTATCAAGATCGACACTTGAAAGTACTTTTACTATAGAGGTATAATATTGCCAACGTTGATATGGCTAGAAATAATGTTACTTAGTGAGATGACGGCAGATAGAAGACTATGGAAGAAGAAAACATGCTGCACCGACCGCAAATAAAATTGGGATAAGGACAGAAGGATATGGTTGACAACTAAGTATATGGGAATCAGAATTATTAAAATACCTTACATTGATAACTTATCCCTGGTTCAAAAGATCCAATTCTTTTTTTTGTTTAAGAGCTATTGGAGTCATCTACAGACATAAAAATTATCTTAATATAAAAAACGTTTACAATAAAATACGCACGGTGTGCATAGAGTAATATTGCATTGGCCATTAAAAATAGATTTGCATTTTAATTAATTAATATAATAAACCTCATCAAATATTAGGCTCAAGAACAGTTGAGATAGCAAACACGTGCATTGCGAACGCATTCCAATTTTACGACTGATGTTACGGGTATTCAAAAGCCAGTAAGTCTGACACCAGTCTAACCGAGGGGTATTGGGTTGGCCGGGTTACTGGGTTGAGGAGGTCAGATAGGCAGTCGCTCCTTGTAAAGCACTGGTACTCAGCTGCATCCGGTTAAACTGGAAACCGACCCCGACATAGTTGGGAAAAAGGCTCGGGATATGACGGATAGCCGTAGGCTGCTGCCTTATAGCTGCGCAGAAAACAAAGCAGCTTATTTCAGACTACTCAAGAAAGGGCATACCTACTGCATGCGTATTGCTTATTGTTATACATATAATTGACCCTGTAATTTTTCTATACAATTATGAACGATCTGTGTTCGCAAATAATGAGCATAGCATAACTTTTCTATGGTACCCAGTTAATTGTTTATCGGCGTATAAAAGCATGCAGTTTCAATCAGAACTTCACTGTTCTCTGATATTTTTATGAAATTATTTTTCTTATCTTTTTTGTACTGATAAATTACTCCCGTTTAACGAAGTGTCACTCTTCCGTATTTCTTAATTAAGTTTATACTAAGTTCAAGGAAAGAAAATGACAAATTGACAAGATAATTAAAAAAATCTATTGATAAACATTAGATAATGATATGACCTTAATAAAACATGGTATTAACATTAGAAATTATAATATTTACTTATGTCGAATTCGGTCAAGTGCGAGCCTTGACGCGAGTCAAGGATAAAGTGATAATAAAACGTACGCGTGAATTAATTTTGCCGCCAAAATTATGATTTGTTAAACAAATAATTACTTTTGAGTTCCGTAGGATTATGTTAGGAAATGATTTATGAAGCAGTTGATCTTGTACGATTAATATTAATATCATACGAATTAATATTATATGTATTTGTTTAACTATTTCAAGACTCATATGTATAAATTAACTTACTATTCTACTAGTTACTTACTACTACTTACTATCTTCTATCTTGAAATCGTCAGATACTTCAAGAAAACTGCTCTGTCAGACCTTAGTTTACAGAAAACATAAACACAATTTTTACTCAATTTTTCTCAAAACAACTGCTTACAAAGAATTTTCAAAGGAAGCAATTGTTTTATGACAACACACGAGTTCTTCCGTGTTTCGGAAAGCACGTTAAACTGTAGGTCACGGCTGTCATTTGAACTTCTTTGGCAGTCGTTACGGGTAGTCAGTCAGAAGCCAGAAAGTCTGACAACCAGGCTTACCTAGAGGTATTGGTTTACCCGGGTAACTGGGTTGAGGAGGTCAGATAGGCAGTCGCTCCTTGTAAAACACTGGCACTCAGCTGCATCTGGTTAGATTGGAAGCCGACCCCAACATAGTTGGGAAAAGGTTAGGAAGATAATGACGCGGACCATAGCACATTATGGCAGCAGCGAGTATTAACTGATACATAGAATCATCGGCACGAATCTTGAGCGCTGACCTTCACCTGCGCAGAAGTGATTTATTAGCAAAGAACCAATCCCGAGTGACGGCTATGACGCGATGCGCTGCGGGCCAATCACCGCAATAGCCCGCCCCCGCGCCTCACTTCATACCACAAAACGGACCCTATAAATTACTTCTGCGCAGGTTAAGGTCAGCGCTCAAGATTCGTGCCGATGATTATACCTATATCAGGGATGGTAGGATGATGTTTAGAAAGTGTCGTACGACTCGCATAGTTCAAGAGAAAATATCTACAAACTTACATTACAAAGGATTACACAGTTATGTTTGAAAACAAATCGAGCACGAGGCAAACGATCTGTTTATTGAATTCAGTTATAAACATTCTGACATAGTATCGTTATATAATTATGTATAATGTTATGATAACTCCGTGTTTACGCTGTTACTGTTTGAGCAGTCTATCTACTGGACACGACATGCCTTTCTTTCTGTCAAAGTTACGAGACCGCCCCATAAATATTCATAATTTCGTCAGTAAATGCACGTGTGTGCGTTAAGTTCATATTTAATTTTAATCGGAAATGCAGGAGTGAGCAATATCAGATTGCCTATTCTGAGTTTTGCAAAGAAAACATTCTCGATACATAAATTTATCATACAATTTTAATCACTAAGCATTTACTTTTGTAAACTGTTTAGTTAATAAAGCTGCCATCGGCTTATGGTCACAAAATAATAAAAGCTCTCACTAGAATACTCTTAGTAATCAAAATTATATCATCCGGCAAAATGAATGAATGTGAAATATTTTCAAATCATGTCAACATACGACTCTTTATTTCATCCGAATAATAATAATTAGGTACGTAGCGAGAGTGTTTACTTACAAAATTCGGAATTAGCACTGTTGCGTAGCCTCGCCTCGCTGCCTTTTCTCTTAGAGATTTGTGTTCGTGGCAGATCCAGTTAATTAAACGCTCTAAGCTGTTACTGGAACGCAGACATCGCGATATCAAGTTCACGTTACCGCGAAGTTGAAGGTTTTGTTGCTCAATGTTTGTTTGTATGTTTTTGTTTTTTGCTCAGATACATGCTTGTACGCGACGAATGAGTTTCGGGTACAACTAGGAATTCATTGTGTCCGTTGTTGACTTTTTTAACGAGTTATTTCAACAGTAATTCGATTTTTTTTTTTAATTTTTATTGACATTTATGTATTTTGTTGGGACCAATCAATCTACTTAGTATAGTAAACAGTTACATTTCTATCGGTATGTCTTGGTTAAATATAATATTGAAGTTACGGATAACAAAACAAAAATTCAAAACTCTTGAGGCATATTTATTTCCTGCTTCAGTAGACGAACTTCTTATAGGTACAAAACTTATATTTTTATTTGCATAGATTAGTCATACGACCAAACTCTCATTAGTTAGGACCAGTGAGATAATACATATTTTACGTAAGTAACCTTAGTAAAAAAATGAAAACATCGACATTATTGTTAGAAATAAGAATCATGAAACAGTGACTCATTCATAAAATTCCATATTACATTGCAAAGAGGTTCGTTGCAATAAAAACTTAAAACTCTTTACACAAACAAGCCGGAATTTTCAAGAACCATTTGAATTGAAATTGGGCGTGAAATAAGATGGCTATGAAAAACTTAATCTTTTTCATAGTATGGTCCGGTAAACATCACTGGTTTACCGCGAATTTCTTTAACCTATCCGTTGTTTTGTGAATACAGATTGTGATAATGATTTATGTAGAGCTAGCCGGCTGTCATTGAACATGCTTGGCAGTCGTTACGGGTAGTCAGAAGCCAGTAAGCCTGACACCATTCTAACCAAGGGGGGTTGCCCGGGTAACTGGGGTGAGGAGGTCAGATAGAGCATTCGCTCCTTGTAAAGCACTGGTACTCAGCTACATCCGGTTAGACTGGAAGCCGACCCCAACATAGTTAGGAAAAAGGCTCGGAGGATGGATTAATGTAGAGCTAATATCAAAATTCAATCTCGAATCAAAAGATAGGTTATAGAAATGCCATCTACTACTCGTTTAGTAATACAAATAATGACCAAACAATTTCTTGGCGAAAACTTTTTGAACAATGGAAATCGTTTATTAGAATGAGCGATATAATGTAAAAACCTAGTTTTTTTTGTCACTCATTACAAAAACATTAGTCACGCATGTAATGAAATGGCGTTATTGAAAATGTTTGCCATATAGGTAAGTAAGGAGGATACAAGTATTATTTTTAGACACATTAGGAATTATGAAAATAATTGAAATTGTAAGCTTAATAAAAAATAACTAAAATACAAAATTGCTACGTAAAATAAAAATGCAGAAAAGGTCAGACTCAAAATTAAACATCTTAATTTGGTCCAAATAATTAAGTAAGCTTTTTAAGTTAAACTTCAAAATTTAAAACCATAAATAAAATTACAAGATAAGTGAAATCAAAAATTACAAAGCGCACTGATAAATAAAGTCAAAAATCCATTTTCGGAACAATCTATCCTTAAACTTTACAAAAGGGCCAGTTCACGGCGAAATTCAAAACTCAAAAAAGAAAATTATATTGTCTTTCGCACCTCGAACAAGGAAGTGCATTCGAGTTCATCGCACTCACCTTGCAGGATATCCGAAAACACCGGTAATCACAACACTATTAAAAAAAACTCTCACAAATAAATCACAAGAAATCAACTGTCAAAATTTAAATTTCGAATAAAAAAAATGAGGTCGGAGTTCGAAAAAAGAACGCGTTAAATTCGCGCGCGCGCGTATTCCGTGTAGGGTGTATTGCAACACTGGCTGAATGGACGGCGAAGTCGCGATTAGAACGAGCGCGATTAAAAAAGCTGAACCGATATGGTCAAGCAAAGTCGTGTTGATGCTTCGATTGAATATATGGGAGATAAAATGGTGTTATGTAAACCAAAGAATTAATCCTATTATTGTAAGTTAGCCTGTAAGCACTATAGTTACGGAATCACAATGCAGGCTGTGCTTGAATTGTTTGAATAATATGATACAAAAGGAAATTATCGACATACTGCACTGTTAATTGTTACGAACATTATCAATACGAGAGTCTGTCTGTCGCGCTTTCACGTTAAAACTACTGAACCGATTTAAATGAATTGGTAGGCACCTGCTTCTATAAGATAGATTCTAGATTAGATTATTTAGAGCCTGAGTAATCCCCAGAGGTGAAACCAAGAGGAACAGCCAGCTATAAAATAATATGGAGAACTCTTTTCTCGTTTTTGGAAAGAAAACATCCACGAAGGATTAAAAAGGACTTTATTGTGTATAATTTGAAAAAAAAAGGAATGCTAAGCTGTTTATTGTATCACATGTAGATAAATCTAGAATTCTAGACAAAATCTGTATGTTCTATAGACAATGTTTGTATGTGATCCGTATCTATAATGTGTTCACGTGGATACCTTAAATGGCATGTCATGTACCTACAGCAAACATTGTAAGTAATTAAAGTACTAAGTTTTTGTAGGCACAACATGTATGTATGTAGTTTTACATGGTATGTTACCAATTTTCACTAGATTTTCGTATGAGCACATATTATTTTAACTATGTAATTTAATAAGTTCTTATTTTCATTCGACTAAAACTCAGTTTTATACCCCAAACAAATTTTTTGCGCAAACAAATTTTGCGCAAACCCGAATAAAAACTAGCCTAAAACCTTTTTTGATAAGTATTCACACTCTTCAGCTTTATAAATATAATTATAGAAAACCTCTTTAGTGCAACTAACTGTAAACATTAAACTGCAGTAACTACCACTACATCTAACGGTAAACCAATACAGATTTCCACCAGCATCTGACGGGGCTGCGGGATTGTTCGAAAAGTTACCGCGGCCCTTGTACATAAAGGGCTTAAGAAAGAACATGACGGGTTTCAGTCAGAGGGTAAGAGTCTGACACTCCCTCACGTTGCACGCACAGCGGGAGAGGTCATTTGATGATAAAAAAAAAATACCAGCTTCCTGGCAACCTTGAACCATATAGACGAGAGTAATCCAAGGTTAAGACGACTAACGGTATTATCTGTCAACATTTATAACCTCAGAACAAGGTTACATTTGCTTAAGAAATTAGCAGCTTGTAATCCTAAGCTCAGTGTCTGTATTAGTACTTACTACCTCTGTACTGTCTGTCTGTTTGTTCTTTATGAATTCAAAATCGGCTCTTGCTGAAAATCAGCGCTGAGGCTTTTGTCCCGTATAGGGTCTCAGCATTATGCTGAGCGAGGGCCGTTTCACGTGGGGTGTGACACATATTTCCCGTTACTGTATTTCTAATTGTAATTCGTCTTTTTTTTTCTAACTTTTTGTACATTTTATTTTCATTTATTTTTTCATTTCATTTGTAGTGAACGGGTTTTCATAAGATATCAATAGGTGGACATAATGCCTCATAAGGATACCTCCTCAAGTATACATATAATTTATACCCGTGCCGTACTGGGTCTAACCACATACATTTTAGTGCAATTTTTTTTACAGAGGAAATAACTCCGTATCTCACTTAACTTTATCGTATTCGCTCTGACAACGGCCCTTTTTTGCATACCAACTAGACACGGAAAAAATCAGAAGAAAGAAAGTTTTGAATCGAGGCAAATGATTTTACGATTAATCGTCTAGCAGATATTGTCGAAGACTGGTGACCAGATGGTGACATGATTAGCGACAACCTGATAAAGGTATGGAGACGAATAAGGACCCTTCCCCACTAGGGGGAGGGATAAAGGGCCTGCCGCAAGGCGTGCAATCGCCGGTGGGGGACTGGATGCCATAGATTCCCAGACCCCCTCCACTCAGGCAAGGTCGGAGTGCCGCTGGGCCTTTTTAGTGGGTATACCGGGAACGTCTTTACCGGGGAGTCCCACATACTCCCCTCTCCCGTCCCCCAACGAGATGGGGATGCGTAATAGCATTTTTAGCCCAGCGAAGAAGAAAAAAAAAGGAATGTAGAAGAAACAGTTCAGGCGAGAGAAACGAACACATAGTCACACTAATTTTCATTAAACATCATTGCGTGCGAACTTGCTACTTAAAGTAAATGAAGGGAAATGATTTATTAAAACATACGAGGGCGATGCTCACATCCTGCCAATGATTATGTTGATCGTGAATTCGTGATCATTAAGGGGCACGTGACTCGATAATCACAGTCGATTTTTGTACGAAGGAAAACAGTAGTGGTGTACGGTTTATTTCAATAAGCTGCCGATCTGTCGTGTGCTTACTAGAGATATGATATAGGCACGGAATCTTTCTCGTGCGTAGGTGTAAGTACGCAACTCACGTGAAATGTTGTAAGCAAATCAGCAAATAGATAGGTTATTAAAATCCGACTAGCCTATGGTTCTACTCTAGTTCAGACAAATAGCAATGTAAGTTTTCAAAGTTATACGTACTTGATGAGTATATCTTGGGTATCAACTAACATCGTTGAAGGAACCTGAACATAACAGGTCTGAAATTGACCTCACCTTGGACAAGCGTGGTGATTAGATTAACTCTTGTTCCTTCTCTGTATAAGAAGAGACCTATGAGATGCAGACCTATAAGCAGTAAGATGATAAAATGGCTGACGATGATGTTATGGTTTGAACATAAATAGGTACATTAATACTAGCCACGTTTTGAACCCTCACATTCGTACTCATACTAACCTTTACACCCTATTCACCGCTACTTAACAGATAACAGAATGACGAGGTATTTATTTATAGCCATTAATAACAAATAAATAATAAGTCTTCATCAAAGCTAATTATGTAAATAAATTGATCATTATAAACAAATCACGTTTGTTTGTAGATGTTGAATGAGTATAATACCAATTATACTTGTGGACATAATAGCGATAGTTTTTTCTTTCAAGAAATGCGTCTTCTGTCTTTAGGGATATTGATAACTGACTGAGTTGAGGAGGTAAGATAGGCAGTCGCTCCTTGTAAAACACTGGTGCACAGCTCCATCCGATTAGACTGGAAGCCGACCCCAACATAGTTGGAAAAAGGCTCGGTAGATGATGATGAATTGCGACTTCTCAACCGACTTCCAAAAACGACGAATGTTCTCAACGAGACAGTCTTTTAAATGTCATGCTTCCTATTTCTATCTTAATTTCTTTCCCATATTTCAAGGAATTTTATACTCGAAACTGAGTTACTAGTTTCAATCGCTTTACAAAGGAAGAAAGAGTTCCTGCTTAAAGTATATGTAGGTACCTATTTAGTCATATTTTTCTTAGAAAATTTTAAAACAAATAAACGTGACTGTGCTAAACAAACTATCGGCAAAAAGAAATATTTTGTTACTGTTCTATTGTCTGGGGTTTTCTTACGATGAGATAAGTAGTTTTCCCTATCTAATGCAGTGCATATATTTCCTTGTTTATTATATTATTTCCATGAATTACCATCTCATCTCTGTTAATTAGATAGTTAATGAGGGAATCTCAAAATGTGTTCATATCGATCTCATTATTGCAAATTTATATTATACCGATACAAATATAGGGGTGCCTGTGGTATGTTTGTATGTCTGAAGGTTCCTCATAAATCTGTCATACTTATGTGAACAACGCATTAAAATCCGCTCAGTATTTTACCAGAGAAGGGTTATGTTTGAGTTTATTGCAAACAGACAGATACTGCAAAGGGCTTTGTTTAAATATGTAGTGATAGTAACAGTACATATGTATAATTAGGGCCCTTTTCTTCGTTTTTGGGGATGCATCTGGCACATATACACATATCTGGTAGGATGGCTATGATCTAGCGAACCTAGTACACAGAGAGCTCCAGATGAAACCAAGGTGAGGGTTAACCTTTCAAATCTTGCAACAAATAATCACAAATGCAAAACCCTAGCAATTGACCAAATTTAGAACCTTCGACATAATAAGCTCTAGTTTCGACAACATTTCCATTAATTTAGTGGTCATTAATAATTTCTGTTTTCGCATTGGCACTAAACGCACTACTGTTTATTTAAAATAGCTCTGGCTCATTACTTGATCCAATATTTGGTATATATTTTATTAGTCCAATGACCTTTGTCTTTGTGAGTTATTTGTGTTAGTCCGAAAGGGACCTCCCCTGCTTGCTACGTATTTCTAATAAGGCACCATGTACAATACATGGAGCTAAGACGTGATTTCGTATTTATAGCAACTTTACCATGGGGAAACATTTCAAAATTTTTATTTTTTATAGTTGTCTCAATTGAAGTTTCTCCGTGGACAAAGCACTTTAAGGAAATGAGTAGTTTTTTAGATACCAATTCATTCTCGGGTGATTTTGTCAGACATCTTTAGTGTCCAATTGACTATGTTGAGCTCTACAAATGACTCAGATAATTAATTTTAAAGATGATTTTACCTAGACAATACTTCGAATCGGTAAAATAACAGTTTAGATAGAAAAAAATAATACATATTCTTGCTGTACATGCAAAAAAGCAAACTTGAGTCAGTTCTATGAATGAAATAAGTTTAAAAAGCCAAACCAGTGTCGGTCAAAAGACGTGGGTTAAAAAACAAACATGGAATTATTCGCAGAACTGATGACCCCACATACATAAGTAAAGCTGGTGATTCAATTGTTAATACAATATTGAGACAGGATACACCTTAGGACTTACAACCAGTCTTACCTAGGGGTATTGGGTTGCCCGGGCAACTGGGTTGAGGAGGTCAGATAGGCGGTCGCTCCTTGTAAGGCGATTATCACACTGCCCCGCATGATGCAGCGTAGTGCGTGGATGCGTTTTTTTTCCGTTGTATGGAAATATCTCCGTTTGTATGGAAAACACGCATAGTCCAACACACTGAAAATGCATCCACGCGCGTTCATGCGGATCACGCACATACATGCGGAGAAACACGCACCCCCGCGCGTAGGTGCGGGGCGAGACGCAAGGTATGGCACACTGAATCCCGCAATGCCGCGCGTGATTTTGAATGGGCGTGACGTGTATATTTGAAAATGGAACTCGCTGTGCGTGAATTTACAAAACGCACCTACGCGCGTGAGTGCGTGAAAAACCCGCACGATGATGCAGATCTGCACTCCCGCAGGAACGCGCGTAGGTGCGTCGACACCCAAGATGCAGCGTGATGCGGGGCAGTGTGAAGATCACCTAAAGCACTGGTACACAGCTGCATCTGGTTAGACTGGAGCCGACCCCAATATAGATGGGAAAAGGCTCGGGAGATGATGATGACGTTTCGGTCCCGGTCTCGTCCCGGTCGTCGCGCCACCTTTTCCGGAACCTACCCCGTCTGCGGTGGCCGTCTTGTGGTATCCACTGGGTGACAATGTTAACTAGCACCTACCTCCATTAAAAATAGCCATACTTAAACCTCTAAATTACAAACTACATGAGTTAACAACTATATTGTTCACAGCATCGCCAGCAGTAATTACTAAGAGCAGTGACAATCTGGATAAGAATCTGAGATGGTAAGATATGTATGTAATCGCTGAAGGAACGATTTTCTTTGAGAACACGCGACTAGGTGTTATGGTGAATTTTTAATTGTTTTATAACGTGTGTAAGACATGTGAGTTTGAGGAAATTATGATATAAGGTGTGTATTGTTTGTGCTCACAATGTTTAGAAAAAGACACAAGATACGATATTGTTGTAAGGAAAGTTGTTTTTATGTAAGTACGTATAAATACACATTATAAAGAATATACTTAAAAATTACTGGACATTTCTCCATTAGAATGCTATATTATCTCTCATTAACATATATTATGCCATACATACCTATTTAATCGAGGTATGGGAAGAATTTTGTTCATATCGATTTTATTTAGGTATTATCTTTGTCTAGTTAGCTAACAACAAGTAAGATAGCTATCAAATATATCCCCAAAGGCAGAAAACACAGGACCTCAAAAAACACACACCTGTATTGCGTATCATTCTTCCGACATTATCAATTACAACAAAACACGTGAGAAGAAGTCACTAAAAGTTATTATGAAAATTAACCAAGCTTGCATACTTTGCGGCGTATTACTCTGTAGCGTCTGTATTATCAATTTAATACCAATTCCATTCCATTACATTAGGTACATTATTGTAGAAATGGTAACAGACCATAATACAGTACAATAATTTTCTTTAGCAACTCGGGCGCCCTCTGTTGAGAAGCACTAACACCAATCTTTACTGTGCGTCTTTATGTGTGTGCAATCTTTATCAGCCCCTCTGGCGTCACACGTCAGAAATTTATCATGATCTATACGAACGTTTTAACATAAAGGGCACAGATGTCGCTACACGGTATAGGTTCTACTTCTCACCGTCACCAACAGATGGCGTTGTTTTTAAACACGTTTTTAAAGTTGATCTTAACATCTACTATGCTAATATTGAGTTCGGCATTATTTTACGTAAAACTGTTAATAATAATAAAGGGCGTTTATAAAAAAAAACATTAAATCATACTAATCAGAACCTATGAGGCTGTCCCATCATTGCATGTAAAGCACTTGCTTGATCTTAAACTTTTCCCCTATGAGGAAATGGGGCCCCTATTTATAAAGCTGTCAGTTGTTTGTAAACCTTTCCAAACGAGCTTTAAAGCTAAAAAATCGAATAAAAACTTACCTCAGCCCAGAAGCAGACGATAAGGGACGATCCAGACATAAGCAGTGGATAGTAGGCAGACAGAAGACTCGTGGCCCAGCCCTCTTGGAACGCCGACTAGAAAAACAATAACAAAAATAATTAAAAACAAAAGTGATACGCGCATTATAGAATTTATCGATAACAATAGAGGTTGATAACATGATTCGGTGAGTGAATTTGATGTTTTTTGTTCTTATCGAGTGCGAAATTTCCCTTTGTTAATCTGGTTGTTTTGATGTTAGAGTCTTTGTTTTAGGGCTTTGTTAAGCAATTACGTCTCAGGTGAAGGGAAGGTGCTTCAGAATTTCTTTTGAAATGGTGTAAAAAAAATGGGATCACAAGTGCTTATTTTGAGCCCGATTCTCTCCATCATGTTTGCAAACAACTTACTGAACGAATTTTGATGCAGTTTTCAGCAATTAAAAGAGAGTTACATGAAGAGGGTTTATAAATAATATTTATAAGAACGATGTGAAGAGTGAATAAATTTTTGTACAAGCTGTTTCCTTGCAGTTTCGCCAGCGCCCACGACCCATCTGGAGGATTATCTTTCCACAGAAACTATATAGTATGTTATTCAGGGGCAGTTTAGTTTCCAACAGTGGAAGAACTTAATAAATCGGTTTGGTACTTTCGGAGCCTTCACTGTACAAGCAGGCAACCAAAAAAATAATATCTTATTTATTATAATAGTTTAGATGAAAACTTACCGGTGAAACAAAATAAGCTCCCCTAATCAGGGACGCCAAGAACGCGACGAGGTACAACATCTTCTGCGTAGTAACCTTGCATGCTCGGAGGAAGGTGGGTGCCTTCAGTCTCCTGTACTCCGTCACCACGCATATGGTCAGCTGGACTGCGCAGACAAACGCTACTAGGAGGAACACGCCGCCTATGCCTGGAATTAGAGAAAAAAGGGGGTTTTAGTTAGGATTATTTTAAGTTGATGTCCTAATTTCCGGGGCTGCGGGATTGATCGAAAGAGTTACCGCGGATGTGGTACATAACGGGTTGGCTTAAGAAGGAACATGATGGGTTTCAGTCAATAAGAATCTAACACGCTGCTAACCCCACAGCGGGAGGGGTCATTTGACGATTTCACATAAAAAAAGAAATGTGCTAGTTTTAAAAGTATTGGTTTTCAAAAATCTCTTCCAACACACCCATATGTTTGAGCAACACCAAAGTTGATATTAATACATTATTTTACTTACTTCTAAAATTCTAAAAAAGCGTTTAAAGCAATCAAGCTTCATTCCCGCTTAACGAACAACGTAGTTTAAAGTCTTTGTAATAAAAAGAAGTAAACCTCGAGTTTTGACAAAATTTTCCTTATTTAGATAACTGCTTGTCAAATCTTTTTACAAGTCTCGTAAAATACTTAATGGTATGCATTTTTGCTAAATAAATATACACTAAACATGTTGTTTGTCAAATAATTTTAATATTTTGCATCGAAATATATGTGGTTGTTTGTTTTGTACATCAGCTGATAACGAATCGATTTATCAGTTTTACGTTCCATTGAAATCCATTGTTTCCGCTAAATGAGAAGGAAATGTTATACATGGATGGATACGGTCATCTGGTAAGTTAAGAAACTCCTGAATTGATAAAGAGGTACATAGAACCTCAATATAAATGATTATAGATAAGAAAATTTTTGTTCACGAAAATAGTCATGTCTTCGATCTATCCGCAGTCTCGTAGTCTACTACCACATGCTTATGAAAAAAAAAACTCATTTCCCTGCCTCCACAACAGTTTCGCAAGGAAACCACTGAACTGAAGGAAAGTGTTTTATTCGAGCAACATGGAGTTGTGTCCTCAGGATACAGGGGAATCTTCGAAGCTGTTGATGCAATACTTACACGCGTGGTAAGGCATGTTAGGGCCGGCACACTCGTCCCCCGAGTACCGGATCTCGCACAGACACGTGCCGTTCATGCAGTCGCCGCGGCCGCTGCAGTCGAGCGCGCAGCCGGCGCCGCGGACCGCTGCCGACATCACTGCGTCAGCGTAGTACGCGAGCAGCGAACGCATTTTACGGTGAGCGACGGTCACCGCCGCTTATGTGTACTGGAATTAAAGAAAAAATGATATGTTAGTTTATTGAAAATATAGACATTTGAGGTGTAAGCTATTGTACTGTGCACTCAACGCGGTACAATGGGTCAACATGTTGAGGTTCTTGTTTCATGATTACGAAGTTATTGTTTACACGGGGAGGCTATCGTAGAGAGCCGGGACGATAGCAATATTTTTCCCATTTTTTCTATGCATGTGAATTCAATAAACATATTACCCCCATACCCATATCTTCTAAATCCTGTCCTAACAAAAATTGCAACCATGACACAAGCCATCACTACGCCAACGTTCACTCAAACTGGTGATGCAGAAAAAATGGGCAAACAAAATAGAAGTCTATCCCGCAAGGTAGCCGAACAGAATAAAGGGTGATTGTCCCGGGGAACACTAATATCATAGTATAGATAGTAAACACGAGAGGGGCTCCCAAAGTGTGTGACCGTGAATTTATCGATTACTTGTTTTCGCTACTTCCTCTTGGCAAGCATCACTATCAGTTCCGTGTTATTCACAATCGGTTAAATCGTGGACGTTATGTTATGATGCTGTATAATTTGTTGGTTACGTCGTAGTAACTATGTAGTAATCTGCGGTTGAGAGTTCCAAACCTATAGAGAATGTGCCTTAGTCACATTTCCACCATTTTCGTCTGAATTTAGCAGTTTATTTTTATTGTTGGTTTTTATATAGACGACTTAATTTCATGTGTTCTCTTCTTTGATTATATGCAACCTACGATCTTATAGACTTCTAAAAGAAAAAATAATTTAAAATACCGCTAAAACGCCTATGTTTTAGCTCTACTTTAATTTGTCTCCATATCATATGAAAATTATTTTTAACATATCCCATGATTCAGTTCCCTAACAAAAACACACGAGCATTTGATCTCCACCACACCTGTACAAATCCTAAGTCCTCAGTAAACACAGAAATGCAACGCTCACGTTACGACTCAAGATGATGACGTAACATCTGCGCTTACGCAACGCCCACGTGCTCACGGGGTCGATGCACCGGTGCGCCTCTAAAATTACCCGCGGCCTTACTGAGATGAAAAGTGCGTGGAATTGGCCCAACACTTTGTATGCTGTCGAACTTATAAACAGTACCTAAATGTTGCTGTGGAAAAAATATAGAGGTATGCCTTTTGAAGCATAGGTATCAAGCTAGTCGTAGCATTCATCATACTGTATGGACCTACTTGCCCCTGTTAATTCTCTCATTTGGGAGAATCCTAAATGCCCTTAAACTAAATAACAGACCAATAAGGTAAGAAGATGCGCTAATGTGCTTGCATTAATTTCAAAGAAAAGCAAAAAAGTTGGACAGCTAGAATGGGGTGCTAGAGGAGTAGTAGTTCTATCAGAAAGACTGGCCTGTTTGTAGCAGTAAATATCAATTTTATTACCATTAACACAGACATTAGTAAAAACACTAAAACTTAATACATATATATATATAACTATTGGTTAAAGACGCATAATCCTTGAATAGCCCTGTTACATGAAGGTCGAAGGTCAAAGGAACAAATAATAAATGGGTGGGCATTGAAACCGCCTCGGTACGTGTTTGTAATTCCTATGAGCATACATAAATATGAAATGAACGGGGGACGGATCGGAATAGAAAAAATACTTATTTATATGCACATATTTCGATCGTTAAAGGAACGACAAAGATACGATGGACGGATTGAGCGACCGACAGAAAATAGAGACGACGTTATGCAGAGAAGAACTTTACAAATTGAATAGGAATAAAGGCAGAAAGAAAAAAAAGGAGGAATCTCTTGATACTTACATCAGCTACTATTTAGAATTAAGCAAAATATTGTAAAATTATGTACACAGTGAAGTAATAAACGATTTTCTTATTTATTTATTATATAATAACCACATTATGACATTGAGTCATCAGCAAAACTCCGTTACGTTTGCGTCTGTGCTCAATAGCCAAAGACTCGCAAAGAAGAAAATCAACGAAATAAAAAAGGCATTTAAACCTTTATTTCTTAAATTAACAGATAAAGTACAAGCTAGAAATGGCAGTAATAATACTATTCACGCTAAATTATCTTGTACACATCCCACGCTTTGCCACCGCTGACGGGAAAGTGCGTGGGCCGACAATAAGTCGACCTTTCAAATTGCTAACTCGTTTCAGTTGTACAGTACATTCATGCAACCACACACGATTATCGTTGAGAAAGAAAATGTGCGTGGAGGAACAAAATGTTTTTTCATTACCGTGCATAATAATTTCGACCGATGATACAAAAGGTTTGCCCACAGATTTAGAAAATCTGCATTAAGTTTTCTTCTTATCCAGTTAGCTGCAGGTTTAATCACCGAACAAGACGACAGAGGTTCTCAAATCCGACTGACAGTCAAAGACCTCGGAGTCCTTCTATTACAGATTTATTATTGGGACAGAGAAAATAGCTTGGTAATGAATTCTCAAGCATTTCTCATTTTATCCGCAATTTATTTGAAAGCTTTATTCTAAAGAGATCCGTCGCTATACTTCATTTACAAAAATAAATCTCTTACTAAAACGTCTGTACCAATCAGTAGATCACCGGATTACAATGATCTGATGTCGTAGCTATCATAAACTGCTATGCACTTCCTGAATTCCTGATCGCTTAAAATATACTGTTTGGCTGCCAATGTTCAATTTCACTGGCGAAATGTATTCTTTAACTAACACCCTAGTTCATATTCTTATCTCCTGGCCTACTTCCATTCGTGGTTTTGCGAGGGTCCCGTGAGAATTATTTCACCCGTTATAGGCCTTTCCCTAAAATCTATCCATCTGTTATTTTGGTTACCAGAGATAGCTTTTTGACATTAGCCCCGTACAAGAAGAAATCACAAATTACATATAAAAATTGGGAAAGGGGGTTCGTCAATAAAAGAGCTTTCTAACAAAAATTACTGTTCAATTTGGCCCCAAAGTTTCTGAGAATGCCGCGTTTGGCCATAGGGAATTTCCACTTGTTAATGTAAGTAGGTTTTAGGTCCGTAATATACGCGTAAAAAAGCACGTTGTTATCTGGTAGGCAGTTGGTAAGTGCGATAATGAACACAATGAAATTGTTATAATTATGTACGTTTACAATATGATGAATGAGATACCTAATGCTATGTAATTATTTCAACATATCTATTTTTTCCAACCAGCTTCCAACTTCGGGACCGCCTGCGTTTCACAACTTCAAATGCTTTTTTTGGAGTGACTCGGCTTCCCAAGAGAAAAATACATCCTAGCTACTACCTCCTCAGCTGATATGGCATATTCTTACTTTCTTATTTCTCAACAATGCATTTCTAGAAACCACATAGAAATTCGCCTATCTGTTTTTCAAGTAACCCGTTGGCGACTATTTGCATGAGTATCAGTAATGTCAACGCACTCATTATTGTTTGTCCTACGAAATGTTTATCGTAACACAGCAATACCACTGCTGTATCTGTTTACATATTTATGAGATGCATAACATTATGCAAGTGACTCACTGTTGCCTAAAAGTCGTCTCGAAGAAAAAACGCGAATTCATCTATCAATGTCATTAATCTATACGTCGAAATGGATAAAAAAAAATATGACTGTCATGGACTTCATATGATACTTCATTTGTTTTATTCCTCACAATAAGTTGATACGTCATCTTTCTCTTTAAAATAACAACCATTAAAAAATCCAATGTGAGACCCAAACTGGTGTATTCTAACATCCGACCTAAAAATTGGTGCGCAATACGCCAACCCTTGCTGCTTATAACGATTTCAAATCTCCTTAAAATTCAAATTACCATTATCAAGTTTCAAGGAGAAACCCCAACTGGTGTATTTGATGCAGCTGACCCAAAAACTTGGCGCGCAATAAACCAACCCTTCTCTTATTTCCCCTCTTATTCCGATTTCAAAGGCTACGAGTAACTACGACCTTTTTGAAGGACAAACGCAATAAGGTCAAGGCGAGACCCGGGGATTCTCCCTAACAGAAATATCTACGAAGGTTCTGAGTAAAACTTTTTCAATAGAAGCGCAAAAACGTGATAACCTTGTAACTGGTAGGATGGTGTACTTGTAAACATAGTATTGTAAGTTAGTATATTTATAGCACGGAGGAAAGAAATATGTATAGCAGAGATGCCATAAGGAAATTAGATCGGGCGCCTTCTTGTAGGTCAATGTAACGTATGGTAAGCGTGATCAGTTACTAGATCTAACGAAACGTTCGGGTCCCTTGCCAAATCAAAATCAATCTGTCAAAGATTGGTCTTGATTGATTGGTGATTTTACTTTGAAAATAATGGACGAATCTAATGAAGGTATCCAGGGCGGAGTTAGTAACATTCCTCATGCCCCGAATACTCGCTATTTGGCGAGCTACTTTTTTAGGAGATTTTGCGTTATAACATCTCCGCTAGTCATTTTGTTCTCTATGGTATATACGTATAATAACTTGTTTTGAGGTTCTATGTAGGTTTCTACCTTCAAAGGGCAGACTTAGTTGATGATATTTTCCTTTATGGGGGGACGGTGTCATGTCTGCCTTGACATTTGTTTAGTGCGAATATAGTACTGCAGAGCTTGTTATTTTTCTGCGCTTTAGACTTATCCTCATGTAAGAATAGAAAAATACTCTGCTATTTGTTGTATGGACTAGAATGCTGTTAGAAATGTTTATCTCCTACTCGATTGCTTGGTCAAACAAAAGTAAATCTTAAATAATATCTTCAAGTGTCAATTAGTTTTCCCTACTTTGTAATAAAGAGCACTTGAAGTATTCTTGTTAGACTTATATCGATTACAAGTTAACTGTCACACTTTATGGACATTAATGGCTCTTTTCTTTCATGTTTTAATCTTTCTGCATATTTACTGGAACCTGTAAATATTTTTATACACATGCCTGTCTTTTTCTATTCTTCTTTTTCTGTATAACCAAAAATCTTAAGTGGTCAGTCCATTTTGCAATTAAATATGTACTTTGGCAAAAACATACCAATTATAAAGGTACAGTACAACTACCCAGTGTTATTGAAACTTGTTTTGGCAAAAAATCTACTTAGTACATTGTACCTAAAAAAAGTCCATAAAGCTCAACACCACAGAGCAAACCTCTACCTCCATTCAAGGCCGCAAACAAGCAAACATCTCACAAACACACACACACATAAACAAACGAATATACTACACACAAATACAGGACGTTTTCCTGCGCACTGCCCTCGTACGTGGCACGCAAGTGGGTCACCAAACTCGAGATAACTGGCCACAATTAGCACGACTGCTGGCTATTCACAGCTGAATATTTCTACGAGTGACTATTTTCATAGTATTTTGTGAATTGGAACTTTATAACTGTTTGAAAAATAGTATCAAGTTTCAACACTCTTAAGTACCCATGTTTTCTGATTCTGGCTGATTTTCGGTTTTACAAGTGTCTCTGAGAAACGTCTTTCGAATTCGATACCGCCTTTCGTCATGCGGGACAGTGTAACTTCCCAACAGTGTTGATTTACAAATCAGTTAAGTGGTATCGAATGTTCGGACTTTCGGCTTCTCCGAAAGCCAAAGTTATAGAAATGTTTGAAACTTTTTTATTAAAATAATTTAAAAATGGTTCACAGACACATCGCGCCATTATTGTCTCAGACGTGCAAACGCCTCTTATCGTACAGGGAAAGTTCAATGATCAGCATGCTTGTTTATTGTGTTTTCTAAGTATTTTAACGATACAAGCCTTTGTTTCCTCTTAATTTTTTTATTACCATACATTCTTAATTATCTTGTGCCCATTAAACCATTATATCAAAAAAGACTGATCATCTCAATTGACGCCTTTTCCCAATTATTTTGGGGTCTGCTTCCAGACAATTAGATAAAGATGAGTACCAGTGTTCTACCACCTTCATCACCATTTATGAAGTAAAACGATCGTCGTTCTCCGAGCCTTTATCCCAACTATGTTAGGGTCGGCTTCCAGTCTAACCGGATGTAGCTGAGTACCAGTGCTTTACAAGGAGCGACTGCCCTATCTGACCCCCTCAACCCAGTTACCCGGGCAACCCTGTACCCCTTGGTTAGACTGGTTATGAAGTAAAACGATAAACAGAAATATATTCTTAAATAAATAGTACCCAGAACGATTCAACTGACCCACATGGGCAATTAACCTACATTCCGTTAATGTATTGTTTGTAAACAATAGCAGTGGCATTGTTGAGCCATTCGGTAGTCACTCTGAGGAAATTAAAATTATTTCAAGCCTTTGGTATTCTCCAAGTTTCCAACCAGCATTGAGCAAGCGTGGTGATTAACGGGCAATCCTTCTTTGTATGAGAGGAGACCAGTATCCCACTGCTGGGCCTGTGCCCAGCAGTGTGATACTGGGCCTGTGCCCAGCAGTGTGATACGGGGTGGGGGACGGTGGTGTTTTGCTAATCCTGCTATTAACTAAACCACTTGAAGTTTATCTAAAATATATACTTCACACCCTAAAGTAGGTACCAATATGGTAGATAGGTAAGTGATACATTTATCAAATTATCGCGGATTAGTTTTATTTTGTCTTGTAAATTACGAGATTTCGGCAAAACAAAAGATTACAATTAAAGGTAAATAAGATCTTGGTTGGTAATGAAAACTAAAACTGCCACTATATGCCAAAATTGCTACTTATTTTAATCATGTCCTCCTTCCTACAATATATTTATCCCAATATTGTTTGTAGTCCGCGCCCAATATTGTTTGTAGTTTGTTGTAGCAGCATAAAATATCTGATTCTGCCATACTTCTATAAAACGATTGTTGTGACGTCATCTCAGAAAAGACATTCTTTCCAGCTACATCAGATCACTTAATAACAGTTTAATAATGAACGATTTGCATCCTGAGAAAACTACTTGGTGCAGTCAACTTCATAGAGAACTTTATGCAAACCCAGTTTCATTTTAATATACCACCAAATCAACAAAATGGAAACGTCTTTTTAGTTAAGACCACAAAAGACCTTCGCATTTATAGTATTCCTTCATAAGTTTCAAACATAACTACTTATGTCTCCCATGATGAATTGAAGTTTTGGAAACCAGCCAGACCTATGATTTTACTCTAAAACTCTTTCATACATTCAATTGAAACTCACAGGGCGTAATAATTAACCAACCGTGGACGCATTAATTAATAACGAAGATTATTAGTATGACGCATACACGTGGCAATGTATAGAGGTATACATAATATGCAGTACTATACATAATGCGGTACATATGTAATGATAACCGAGATACATGGGTACTTAGATGTGAGACACGGCTGGACAGGTGTCAACCATAATTGCAATTGCACTTACATAAGTATTAATATAGGACATAGTATTGTATTCCGTTTAGAAGATTCTGTTGACGATATTTCATGATTAAGTGTAAAGAGTGATTATTCCGTGATTAACTATATACCTATAGGAATAAAATTACAGATTTTTTGCAAAGTTCAAAAAAGACCATACTTGGCACTTAAATGCTTTAACGGCGCTTAACAATCCGCAGTTAAATCGAAAAACAAGTCATAAAGTGAAGATATTGTATAGCCGAACCCTAAAATTATAGGTAACTAGGAAGAGGTACCTATAGATACGTTTAAACCAGGCACTTTGTGATAAATATCACTATCTGTTATCTGCATTATCGGACCTGAACACCTGCAAGCAATCAACTTTTTTGCGCAGTGCGAAAAGTCCTATGAAAGTCGCCAAAAATGTGACACATCAAACAGATAGTACCTTTATGCCTACTAGTGAGTGACCAATTTCGTAGAGGCACCAAGGTCCCTTTAGGTAGATTATGTGATATGGGTATATTAGTCACTGTTGTAGATATGATAGGGACCACCTGGATGGAACAAATGCGTCATTTTCAGGTGACTATCTTGTGTTGTCATTTTCCAGTACTAACGTTTACATGACTTTCCACAGCAACAGCAGTCGGTATAATTCCATACTAAAGGCCGTCAGGCGTAGTCTAAAGCAGGGACTAGGACAAGTTAGATGTTTAATGTGACCCGACACGCTTTGCTATGATGGGTATTCCAGTTTTTTTCATCTTTGAAACTTACACTTCGAAGGCACATATGGATCGGCGTAAAATATCATTTATTACACCGTTAACAAACCTAACTTATCAATTAAATAAAAACTATAACAACCCCTAAACTACACCATTTAGGAGCAGATTCAATGACAGAAGTTGAAAGTCACTTCTAAACGTAATATTCTTTGGCCGTGACACAGGGCCCAAGTGAGACACGTTTTCCAATATTAATTAAGACTATGACTAACGAGTTAGATCGATAACATGTGTTTAGTTTTTACTAGGGGAATCGTAGGTTATAGCAATTTAAACTTGCCATCAATCATGTGACGGCAAACAGCTGTAAGTTTTCATAATGATTAAATGTTTTATTGGATGGGTAAAACGGTGTAAATGAAACATTTTGTTTGTAAAGTATTTTGGTGTTACTACAAAATTTTAACAAGCGCTTGACACGTGTTCAAAGAAAATTTGATTACAAACAGTATTTTCCAAAATTGCACAATTTCAGTTTGACATAGAGCTACAACATTATACGCTTATGCCCAATTTCACTAACAGCTCTACGTTACAGGGTCGGGTCCTGACAGGATCGGGGGGACCATTAAAAAGACCTTTTTGTTGTTCCCAACCCTTGGGAGTCACCTTAACATCATTTTTTTTCTCTGAAAGATCTACGTAGTCGGAAACCGGCACAACCGTTAACATAAGTGATCTTTCAGGCAACAAAGATAAACTTCTCGTAAAACTTTTTTTCACTATGCCTAAAAAATATGAGTTTTAGGCTAAAATTTACAAATATTTATAGTACTGGTACATTTATTTGACCTCATGAACTCATAAAATTCATAATCTCAACTGTCGACTACTACTGTTGACTACTCTTTAATTAAATGTAAAGTTATATCAGCGACACGTGTCATGATTATGTATGTATAGCTTGAAAATATATTGATTCATACCTCCTGGTAATTTTAATACCTAGTGCCTACTAACATAATCTATAAATCTAGGTATCTTTAAACTTTTTTATTAGTGGAAAAATATTATCCAAGTAGGTACTTGTTATTTATGTATATGATCTAGGATAGGTTAATTATTTGTCGTTACCTAGGATAGCATAGTAACAAGATATAGATCGATTTTAATCGAAGTTTCTCTTTTCACTACCAAAAACATATCGTATGCTCATTGTTTCAAAACAAAGGAGGAAAAGAAGAAAAAAAAATCAACGAAAGACTTGTGAAAATAATCAGAAAATTGCTTTTTATTGACTTACTGATTGAATAAACAATAATGTTAACTTTTCCCGGATGTTATGATTACCCAAACATTTTAATACTTACGGAATTTTAATGCTTAAAGGCTGGATAAATCTAGTTTTTTTTTAAGTTATTATAATACCGATGTATTACCTATTTTTGGTTTATCTTATCGTATTGACAAAACACTGCGGGTAAAACTAATAAAAATCGTGTGCTCATGCAGAAAGTTAGTAGCTGCGATAAAAGTAATACCTATTTTAAGTAAAATACGGTTTTCGTATTAATAAAATCAGTGGGATGTAGGGTAAAGAGCAGTATCTGTGTTTATGAAGCTTAATAATTTAATTAAATTGTTCCTTAAACTTGTTACTAAGTAGCAATGCTGTACTGCGCAAGGGTTTCTATACGGTTGTATCATCGAGATCTGTCATACTTCAAACACAAGACACTTGAAAACCGATTCTACAAAAACTATACATGCTCGTCACAAATCCAATAGGCAATAGCTAGCTTTAACAAACATTTGTTCCAAAAAAACCTGCATGAACAGTCCTACCACAACCAAAAAAGCGCTATAACAAACATTAGTTCCAAAAAAAAACTTGATTAAGCAGTCCTACCACAACCATCATCATCATCATCTTCCTGCCATGTTCCCAAGTCATTTGGGGTTGGCGCAACATGTCTTTTTCTTCCATTCCTCTCTGTCAGACGTCGTACTTACATCCACTCCCTTCTGCTTCATGTCCTCTTTCAGGCAATCAATCCATCTTTTATCTTTTTACATCTGTTTCAAAAAAACCTGTATGAGCAGTCCTACCACAACCAAAACGACGAAAAAACAAAACACAATCAAAGGTACCAATACATGTGGTTCTGTAAACATCGACGTTAGGTTTAGTCGGCCAGTTAACAGAACACCCGGTCAGGCCTTGAATTCCTATCATTTGTCAACAAAGTGATTGCCTACGTCACTCGCTGCTGATATGTCGCTAATCGTTGGTAGACTACACAAAATGTGGGAGCTGGGGATTTTGTTACAAGATTAGTTTGGATTTGTGCCTAAAATAAACCTTTTCCTGAAATAAATCTGGACTGTAAGAGATTCAGAATAGTGACGATGTTTAAGCTGTACTGTAAAATGCAGGATATAATTACGAGGCACAACTGAAAAACCAAAAAAAAAACAAAAACCAATCAGCCAAGTAACTGGGAGACTTCCAACTCTAAGGAGTTCAAGAAAATGACCTAGTTATAACATGGGCTTTAGAGTAGATAACAGCCAAATGTTTTACACACAGTATTTAGAACTTAAGCCAATATAATAAAGCCATTCCGTGTCCCATCCGCCAGAAAGAAAAATATAGGAAAGAGTTACACGTTCTGTACCTAAGAGCGATTATGCGCAATATAACGTTTAAATTTTCTTTAAAACTTACTTCAAGTACAGCTCATACAAGACTATAAAGACCGGGTAGAGTTGGCTCCAAATATTTCCACATTCCCCGGCGCTGCAGGTGATTTGGCAACTACCCACAATGCCGAAACTTGGCGGAAAAATACAAGCGTAAGACGAATTTAAACGAGTATTCTGTTCAATGTAAGAAAATTATGTCCCTTGATGTTATATCGATGGTTTCTTACATATGTAATTACTTACAATGGCTATAGGTATCTTCTTCTTGTCAGGAATTTTTATACGATCATCTTTTATGTTGCCCTAGTACTTCAAAATATATCGCTATATAGGAAAGACCAACTAAAGAAGTTTGGGACAGTCCTTTACAGCAGATAGGTACATAACAAACTCATCATTAATAAATATGAATATTATAAAAACTACTGCATACCTACCTATATTTGTTCTTCTTCATTACATTCTTCAATCTCATCCATGAACAATTTAATTGAACACAATGTGTCATTAATTTCATTCATGAGTAAATGAAGCAGTTTTAGAATTACTTTTTGACTGGCATTGCAGCCTGCAGCACCTGTTCAGCAATCGTTGCCAATTTCCAATTGAATGAGACCGGCTCCCGACCCTCAACCTTTATTTTTAAAGACAGGCCATTTTTAGAGGACATTGGCCAAAGTGTAGTAAAATAAAATTAACTTTGTAGTCTTGGTTCCCCTCGCTTCTATCAATCAAGGAATCGATGAAATTCATAGAAAGCTAAAGGGTTTGTTTGCTTGCTTGAAAGCTCTAATTTCAAGGACTGTCAGGCCGAATTAAACCATGTTTTCCGTGTTAGATTGGGCCTATCTTTCGAGGTTGGTTAAGTACCTATACCTGTGTTGCATAAATGTCTTCAATTACAGAATTTAGCAACATTTAGCAAATAAACTTTATAACAGTCGGGACCAAAATTAACAAACCGGTATACTAATATATTCATTCACAAACAAAAAACTGTATGTGCTCAGACTATGACAGACAAGAAAATAACAAAAATATACTTTTTTGTCATAAATCTTCAGATTAGTAATAATTTTGACACATTTTTATATTTTTAAGACAAATATTTTAAAGTCATAATCTACACACGTTTCGTTATATGAAATATATAGAGGAAGGAGTAAGTACAGTTATCGGCACGGATATCGAGCCATGACCTTCACCTGCGCAGAAGCGATTTACTGCCTTATTGCCTTATGCGTACGGGTGCGCAAAGCGATCCCCACTCTTCCGCCGAGAGCCCAATATCCGTGCCGGTATCTGTACGTTTGTAGAAGAAATCTAACGACACTAACACTCTAACGACCTCGAACCTCAGGAATCATTCCGAAGTCATTCATTTGATGAGTCCCATAATTTGAGCTATTCTTCTTCCCCCTGCCCTGTTCCCTATATAAAACGTTGATGACAACCTCACCCAGTTATATCGATAACCTTTTTTCCCCAGAACACAGCTCAATCTTACATCACTTTTAACGCAAAATATACCGGTCAGTTTTAAACGACCTAAACTCCCGCCAAAATTACACGCGTTTATAAAAATAGAAGACACGTGCTATTCGACGTTCAAACGTCACTTCTGTCAGATTATGATCGTAGAACATTGACATATTCGTAGAACAAAATAATTTACGGCCAGTGTCATTGGAGGTGCGAAGGTTAGCAAGGAGGTAGAATACGTGAGGAGGGCACTAATGCAGTGGTTTGACGCTAAGGAATAATTAGAGAAGATTTATTGGTCTGATAAATAGGTATCTGTTTTTGTTAGTATGGTATTAGTCAGGAGATAGGTACTGTACAAGATAGTAAGATATAAAACCGCTGATATTTATAAAGGATTAGATACCATAGTTGTGAGTCACGTAGAACCATATCATACGAATATCACAACGGGCCAACAATCCTAAGTAAGGGATTATAGGACTTTATATTAGTACGGTTATTTGAAAAGCTTTTGGCTAATTTGGCAACAGATCTGTCGCCAAAATATATAAACATGGAAATAACGACAGAACACATAAAATCGTCCCATAAACTATAGCATAAAACCACCATGAAGATAAAGCCATTTCTACTGAAACAATGGTACGAGTATAATGTCGACACAAATCATAGTAGAAGCAATATAAAAGTCCGCATTTTTGGCTGGGTATCAGTCTAGACCAGACATACACTAGATTGTTCTTTTTACTGCCACGTTGCTCTAGCTGTCTGTGCAAGTGCGGCTGCTGAGGACGAGGTCTCGGGCTCGATTCCTGGATCGGACCGAAATCGCTTTGTGGGTTTTAGAAGACTTTCACAAAGCATCCTGGAGCCTGGAAGTTGGTGATTGATACACCCATCCATCGGTGAGCACGTAAATGTCGGTCCTGCGCCTGATCTCTCTCCGGTCGTGTCGGATTGCCGTCCCATCGGGCTATAAGAGTGAAGGAATAGTGAGTGCACCTGTGTCTGCGCAAATGCTTGTGCACTGTAATGTCCTGCGCAGTTGGATAATCCCCTTACATGAGAACAGCCGCCGTAGCCGAAAATCGGCTAGGAGGACATCAAACTAGATTATTCTACACTGAACTGACAAAGGATAGACCTATCCTTTGCTAGCCTTAGTTAAAGGTTGCTCCAGCAATTTGCCGCCTCATTTATTGTGAATGAAGGTATAGGTGGTAACTTATATTTAGATTTTCTTCTCTACTTGGCAAATTAGATGCATCTAGGTCAGGGAAGCATGTTCAATAAACTTGGTATTTTTACAAGCCAGATTTAGACGAAATGTAAAACAATAGGGACTTTCAAAGGAAAAAAGGTGGGTTTTAGTCAAAAACTATCTAGCAATCTCCCATTCGCCCAAAAAGTCATATTTATAACGATTTCGCCCCTACGTGATGAAACATACATTTGTATTTTTGCTTCAGCTTTTACAATTGAATCCAATTTTTTTGAAACCTTTTGTGACTTAGTTGTTTAAGGTGACTTCACGACAGATCATAAGTCAACTCCAATGTCTTTTTTAATCGTATCATCGTCATCTGCCTAGCCTTTTCTCAACTACATTAGGGTGGGCTTCCAGTCTCACCGACGAGCAGCGGAGTATCACTGTTCCAATCATCAATTTTCCATCACAAACGCAATTACATATATTGTTTTAAGTAAAGATTTGACACCCAGAATGACATCACAAGGCCACACATAGACCACGCAAGCCCTGCGTGACTCGTCTCCTACTAGTTACGCGTACGAAAAATCTTGGCACTAGACTGGACGAGACGGCTATGACCCCGAATACACCAGACAAAATGACGTGTAACTACGTAATATAACGTCAGATTATGTGATTGCGAGTTTATGGTTATTTTTGCGAGTTCTATTAGCTGATTAATTGGTGGCTAGAATATAGCTAGGTTTAGCAAGTATTGGCATATCCCTCCAACTTTGGAAAGGAGGGAGGCTATCCGACAAGATACGTTTTGCGGCTGTGACGACGACGTTTTTACACCATGTTAAAAATAGGGTACATACTTCAAATGTTAAATAACCTCAACCGAATTTAGAACCTCTTTATTTTTAAAAGTCAGATAAAAAATATATTTAAGTAATCATTTTTCGTAGACATGTAGAACATACATTGTAACACAATCTAATAAATAAACTTACTTCACGTAGACTACCAGACGGCAAGTAGCTTCATAATAGAGTGTTAAAGGTTAACCTCCGACTGTGTGTAATGAATGCGTAATAACTTGTTGACTTACTTATTGAAAATAGGGATAAGTGTTCCACTTCTAGTTGATGTAAATAATCTTTATTTTCTGTTAGATGTTATATGCAAAAAAAAATATTCATTGTATTAGCTTTGTAGACCATAAATACTGTCGTCTATGGTTATTCTACTGCCTCTTACGTCGCCCAAACTTAACATCTCAATGCTTGTCTAAATCTTCCAATCAATATCCCCAGATTGATAGAAGAAAAGGATTTATGTAACTGTAGTCTCTTTTAAACTTACTTCACACTTTTAATAAATATTCATCTTGCATACATGATTATCTCCTTCATAAAATCTTCATCAGGTAAGTATACCTACATACATAATTATGTTTACACACTACAGTAATATTTATTTAATAATTTGGACAAGAAAAATTACAAAAAAAACATTGTTTTTTTTACAAACAATATACCAAACTCTAAGTGTAAAAAGAGCATAATATACAACTTTTTATACACAACTACAGTACACGCAAACCTGCAAAATTCCATGAGCAAATAAATATTACCGAGAGTACTTACTAGATAATTTATGTACATTGATATGTAAATACGTTCACACTATGTACATATAAGCGGTTAAGGCCAGTGTACATTGTACGTATGTAATCGTCAATGGGTGTAAACTTGAATGACGATCGTCATTTGACAGTTGTGATGTCACAATTTATTTATTGTGTGTTTTACAATGTTAGGAAATAAAATAATCGTAAACAAGGAATTATTTTTAATTTAACATACATATGGATGGATAGATTGTATGTCGGCATGGCTAAAATGAATGATAATTGTGAGATGACGGCAGATAGAAGAGTGCGGAAGAAGAAAACATGTTATACCAATCCCAAATCAAATTGGGACAAGGCTCGAAGGATGATGATACATAATTTCGCGGCATAATTTAGCGGCATAAAAACTCTGTCTTGATGAAAAGGGCCCACAACTGGCATCAGCTATTAGTCAGCTGAATGCTAATATGAAGATTACGGCTTACCAAAAGGATTTTCCATTAATTATTCTTCGGAATAAAAGCAGTGTAAACTTCTCTTAACACGACGCCGCAGTATCAAAGTTCAGGCATGTTTGTGAATATTTGACAATCGCATTAGGTACATTATTTGTCGCGATACCACTTTAAAACATGACTAACTGTTACTGAGGCAGACGGTTCTAGTAAAAACAAAAGTCAAAAACATTTTTTTTTATCACATTTTTTGTTCACTTAAGCCAGTAATCTTTAACACGCTTTTATTAGATCGACCTGTATTAAGTATGCAATGGCATCTAAGGTAACTAATTTAACTATCTTCCAAGGATCGTAGCGCTATGAAAATTGGCAGCTGTAAGTAGTTCTGATGACAATACAATAATATGGTACTGTCGAACTCTGGTGATTGAGCCGGAAGATACGAACTGGAACTTCATGATGGAATATGGTATCTTAGCTGGATTTGGACTTGTTAGAAAAGTCTTGTTATGATTTTTACGTGTATTTATTTTAAGGCCACGTTAGATAATGAGGTGGAAGAGTTTTAATTCTAGATATTAGTTAATAGCTGGAAAGTAAATCCTTTTTGGGAAATAACCAAATGTCGCCTCTTGTCGTATGAGTCTTGGAATTTACGAAAATTTGATGCCCTTAGTATGCCAGGGGATCCTTGCACCAAAGCCAATCATCTTATTTACTATTTCACTGCCTGGCTAAGCCCTTTTCTCATATCGAGTAACACGAGTATTGATCAGTAGTCTAGCGCAAGGTTTTTTTGTAAATCCTAGTTTCCTCACGATGTTTTCCTTCACCGTTAGTTAGGTCCAAGGTAAGGGGAGAATTTAATATGCTATTTGAAATAGGCTGGTTGATTGCAAGTCATTTCTTTTAATTTATATCTTGTAATAGTGATTATATTTGTAAGATCGTTTAGTTACAGTTACAGCCTTTTTATCGTCCCAGTGCTGGGCACAGGCCTCCTCTCACACGGAGAAGGATTGAGCATTAATTATTTATAAAACTATATAAGTATTATTTTGCGATTCCTGTAAGGGATTGTTCACACCAAACGTATTGTCCGCCGCTGACTGTGAGTATACTCACTGTCTGCCCCAGTGTGAACGTCGACTCAATCTGCAGTACGCGTACTCACCAAGCCGACAATAGGCTATAGCGTACGATGCGCTACATGTGTGAACAAAAGAATAGGCTCTTGTAGGTTCACACTAGATGCGTACGCTGAGCGGCTGACTATTCTACACATAAAAGGGCTCAGTATTTGAAGTTGCTCGTACTATTTTATAAACGATAAAACTAGCGTGATTTATTTTTTTCAAATCAGACGTTTTACTGATATTTCAATTAAATGATGCGCATTCAGAAAGTTGCCATTTGCGAAGCTCTAGAGGAAGACGAAAATAATAAAAAGAAGAGATTGTGGGTACATCCCTTAAATTTGAAGAAATGTTTTCTTGGTCAATTTCATACTTTATATTTCGAATATAGACTTTATCCAAATAAGTTCAAGAAATATTTTCGTATGACAGTAAAACATTCGATGAGTTACTATCTTTAATACGTTTAAGTTTATATAAAAGGGACACTGATCATCGACGTGCTGTACCGAGGCGCGGCGGTGCGTACGCGGCGGAGCGGCGCTATTCGGCAACTGCGTCCGCGTAGCCAATCCGCGTCCGCCGTGCATAGTCGCGTAGTAAAATAATCGGCCACTGAGAGTCAGCTACAACAGACGACGTAACAGCGTATAGTCGGTTCGGTGTGAACGACAATTTCAATATATATGGAAAAGCAATAAACTGCGTAACGCGCGCTCACAGTCAGCGGCCGACAATACGTTTGGTCTGAACGATGCCTAAAGATATTCATAAAACTACATCGCTTCCGAAATTAATTACAAAAGAATATATGCGACATAAGCTTTTTTTTTATTTTACTCCCGGATAGGAAAAAAATATATAAAGTGCAATTGGGTTTTTCCGAAAGATATTTCAAAATAGTTGCTCGAGGCTCAAAGATAACACAAATATGTATTTCATTACTATTTCGGTAAATAGCAAGTAATCGTTAATTACCGATTTCTATTCACAAACGATTTTCCGTCATTTTTCCGAGTAGCGTTGCAATTGTGCAATTTGAATACCAATTAATTACATTTTATATTTTGTTCCAATATAATGTCTACAGTCCATATTTTTATCGGAAAAATATTTCTATGCAGAGATAAGTTACCAGTTTATGATTTGCCCTTCAAATAAATCGCTGATAAATCAATATGATGATAAAGCAGGTCTAAAAAACAAAAAATATTTCGAAAATACATAAAGTCATCAACTATAAGATGAACCGTTACATAAACCAAAATGATGATGATGATGATGATGTCCTCCTAGCCGATTATCGGCTACGGCGGCTGTTCTCATGTAAGGAGATTAGCCAACTACGCAGGACATATTATAATGCACGAGCATTTGCGCAGACACAGGTGCACTCATTATTCCTTAACTCTCATAGTCCGATGGGACGGTAATCCGACACGACCGGAGAGAGATCAGGCGCAGGACCGACATTTACGTGCTCTCCGATGCACGGGTGTATCAATCACCAGCTTCCAGGCTCCGGGCTGCTTTGTGAAAGTCTTCTAAAACCCACAAAGCGATTTCGGCCCGACTCGGGAATCGAACCCGAGACCTCGTGCTCAGCAGCCGCACTTGCGACAGCTAGACCAACGAGGCAGTTACCCAAAGTAATAATATAAAGTAGTAGTAGTATAGTAATAATACCCAAAGTAGTAAAGTAAGTAGTAGTAAACCAAAATACTTACGTTGCGACATTCTTTGGATAATTCGCTTTAATACTGCAAATAAATGTGTCTGCCAAAATATACTGCCAAAAAACAAGGCAAGAGCCTCACGAATTATTCCCAATCACTGACCACAACACTTATTATAAAAAAACAAAACACTTTAGTCGATTATAAAAACAACACTAATCGATAATCACAAAAAAAGTAAAAGTCTCTGGCTAAACTTAAAAAGTAAATTCAAAATTAGAACACGTGCGTTCACATCGATGGATATGACAACACAAACAAAGCTCCGCGCGCGTGCACAAGTAAATAAAATAATTATTATCAAGTGAATATGATACCGGTCCGGACACTCGAAGCGTACTGCGCGCCAATACCAATCGCGAATAATGTTATCCAAATGTAAAACTCGTTATGTATTTATTTATTCAACGTGTGTACAAACTCCTTTGTTCTTTTTATATTTAGAACGTTGACTTTTGACATGGCGGGAAAATGGTTTGACATCGAATGAAAATTTTAATTATTTATGGCGATATGCGCATAGATTTAAAAGTTTAAGCTTGGCATACCTAGGTTTAAAATGAGTCATAAGAAAATAAAATATGTGTTACGAAAGCATGACAAATGCATTTTAAAATGAATAACATGTTTTTAATCATTTTCGACATTCTCTACAGTAAAAAATAAACGAATAATTTCCCTTCTAAGTAATCAAAATTTTCTTTATTTAAGAACACTTTAGCTATTAAAGGAGATGGCCAAAAAAAAAACCCAGAGTCGACAGAAACTTCGTATGTATGGTTATGGATTCAGTATAATGTGTAGATTACAAAAAGTATTTCATATCATCTAAAAACCATGGGGTTCTCTTTTTACAAGGTTATTTCGATTAAGATTTTAGTACATAAAAAAGCTTAACTTTTCTGTTTGTAGTTTCTTTAGAAGTTGTGCGTCTAGGGTAAAAACTTTACACTCAGGTGTATGTCTGTTAGCACTATACACGAGTGAAGGTTTAGAGCTGACCTGATGATGGAGAAGAGAGACGGTCAAGGGAACTCGGTAATGGTGAATATTAACTACCTCGTGTTTGGGCTTATATTATTCGCATTGACGAGAACTTTTGACTTATGCGAATAGTGACTAAAAATAAAAAAAAAGTAAAACTTCTTTTTTTTCTTTTAAGTTTTTTTTTTATCAACCTTTGCCAGTTCAGAAGTTTCCACATAACAGGGAAACCTCTTCAAGTAGGTAAGGTCGGTACTTAATCGTATCTGGAGTGGTTCATGGGAATAGTGCAATGGGTGGGGGTCAAACTCAAGACCTTTTAATTACCAGGCAAACTCTGCTCTGTAACTACGGGGATATTACTATTCGCATGTATAATGTTAGTATACATTGTTTTTTATGGTCGTTTATGTAAATAATCTTAAAAATCAACATAAATTCAACATAACCTATTTTTGTGAAAATGTGATATAGCTCCTATACCCCATGGATTTCAGGCTTGACTTTTTGGCACCATCAAAGGTCTATCATAATGAACCCATTGGTACCCATTTCGTTGCTGTCGATTCTGGGTTTTTTTACCTATGAAAATTTGGCCATCTCCTTTATGAGACACTTTGTTTAGAATATCTCTAGCTTTCACAAACACATAGATGACCCAACAGTTTCAGCTGGCAACTGTGGCTGTTGCGCTCATCTGAATATTTAGGCCAAACTCATCCCGAATGACAGCACAAATCAACAATTTCAGTGCAATTTTTTATGCTTCTATAATTTTCATACTATCTAATATCACTTTCAACGCAAAAAATTTAGGTTACAATATCTCGCAAGAAAAATTAGTAAGTTTACAAAAATCGACTAAACACAAACATTGAAATCCTTGATACTGGCCGCCTGGCCCCGACCTTGGCAGAATGGCAATACGACAAACAACGCTTACTTCCTCCTCATTTATAATTCGAACCGTTTACTAAACTTTTTTGTCGTAAATAACCGTTAAAATATTGTTTCCTATGTTCGACATTTGAATTTACATTTTTGTCTATGAACATACTTATGTAGGTCTTACCAAATTAGCACATCCGATCTTTTCCATAATTTAGCAGATAACCTGGCGAAATAAAGGAGATGGCCAAATTTTCATAGTAAAAAAACCCAGAATCGACAGCAATGAAATGCTTACCAATAGGTTCATTATGATAGACCTTTGATGGTGCCAAAAACTCCAGCCAGAAATCCATGGGGTATAGGAGCTATATCATATTTTCACAAAAATAGGTCGTTGAATTTATATTGATTTTAAAGATCATTTACATCAAGGAACATAAAAAAAATCTATGTACACTGAGATTATACTAGCCAACAGTAATATCCCCATAGTTACTGAGATTGCCTGGTGATTAAAAGGTCTTATATTTAACCACTCCAAACACGAAAGCACCGACCTTACATACTTGGAGAGGTTTCGCAGTTATATGCAACCTTCACAATTGGCTATGAAACGTCTTTTTAAAAATTGTCTTTGAAAATCGCGCCATGTGACATTGTCAAATGTAACAAATGACTTAGCGATTATATGTCAATGTGCAAAACGGTCCAATCATGAGTCTGCATTCAACTTCTAATGAACATGAAACAGTAAAAGTAAACTTTTCTGTGAACTAAAATCATGATCGAAAAAACGTTATAAAAAGAGAACCCCATGGTTTTTAGATGATATGAAATACTTTTTTTAATCCTTACATTATTCTGAATCCAATCGTACATATGAAGTTTCTGTCGACTCTGGGTGTTTTTTTGGCCATCTCCTTTCAACATTAAGACTACATAATAACTAACTTAATTTGCATCGGAAAGCCGGAAATATATTCAAAGCATCTTAATTAAAATGTTTTATGTAACTACGGCTAACTTTCATCACAATATTTCACTCCCACTAGGAGCCCGATAACCATTAAGATATTAAAATTAAAAAACCCTCTTGAGAATCGCCATCCGCACTAATTAGTAGCTATCAGCTATGGTTATTTTTGTGACTAATATAAAGTTCAACGAAACTGTTTCAATTGGGGCATTTAAAACAGCAACAAAAAACACATTAATTGGTGTTACTCATCATGTCGGCAAAGTTTTCTAAATAAAGTTTTTACTGTCTCTGATATTCTAGATAAACCACAGCAATTAACCCGTTTTATAACAACAAACAAAATAAAACAGTTTTAACAAAACTTTTTCGGAACATTATCTGAATTTTTCCTCAACCAACTTTTCTAAGAAAAATATTGATTTCAAAACTGTCTTTGCAATGATCGATGAAGACATTAAAGTTAGTTATACATGGGGACAACTAAACAATTTTTTTTAACAAACTGCATAATTGAAGACAAATTAAGAACCTCAACCACAAAGTGCTAAGGTGTCACAACTGCCCTTTTATTTTTGTATGTGGAATATCATCAAATGAGCCATTCTGCTGGGGAAATCACGAAATCTACCTTCTCCTAAGGGAGTCACAAAAGGTAATGTCAGACTCTTGCAGACTCAAAGCACACCCATATTGCTGATGTTCCTACTACAGCCCTCTGTGTACCAGAGCCGCAGTGTTACCTTTCCGAAAATGTGGGATTGTTCGAAAGAGTTCGAGCTCTAGTACATAAATGGCTTAAGAAGGCACATGATGGGTTTTAGTAAATAAGAGTCTCCCTCATGTTGCACCCACAGCGGGAGGGATCATTTGATGATTGCCCATTAAAAAAAAATGGTGTACCAGGACCGCGATAACTCTTTCGAGCAATCCCGAAGACCTATCATGCTTACATGACAACCAAACATTTGCAATGCAAAAACAGCGGAAACTAATTGACAGTCTTCTGACGCAAGTAATAAAGATTAAATTGAACACCGTTGGAAACCAGTTTTCTAGTTCAAGGACTAGATGTTAAGTTATGCGAATAAACTTGTTGGTTGTTTGTTTTGTTGGATCAAGTTTGCAACTGCAACAGGGTTTTGAAGTTGCAAAAATTAAACCGACTTCCCAAAACACTAAAAAGCAAAAAAAAACTATTTTTAGGTGCATCGGCCTAGAATTCGGTGTCTAATGGATGTTACTAAGTTAATTTTGCCACCGACTTCTAGGCCGATGCACCTAAAAATAGTTTTTTTTTGCTTTTTAGTGTTTTGGGAAGTCGGTTTAATTTTTTTGTAAAAAAGTTTTTTATTTAAAGCTTTTCAGTGATACGTATAGTTGTCACTATCCATACAAGTGGGAAGTTCTCATCAATACAAAGAATATAAGTCCAAATACGAGGTATTTTACATATTCAGTTGTCGAGTTCCCTCGACTTTCTCTGGTCTCCATCATCAGGTCAGCTTCAAACCTTCACTGTTGCAAAGGTCTTGTCAATACAAATAATTTAAGCCCAAACACGAGGTAGTTTACATATTCAGTTGTCGAGTTCCCTCGACCCTCTCTGGTTTCCATCATCAGATCAGCTCCAAATCTTCACTGTTGAATAGTGCTTTTAGGCGTACACCTGAGTATCAAGTTTTTGCCCTATGTATGCCTACAACTTTCGAAGGTTGCCCTCGATTTCTCAGGGTTTCCATCATCAGATCCTGACCTGATGACTATGGGACCAACTGGCAGCTATTCCGAGTCGAACAAAAAAAGAATCACGTAAATCGGTCCATAAACCTCGGAGTAATCGATGTACATACATAGAAAAAAAAAAAAAAAAAAAAAAACATACCGGCCGAATTGATAACCTCCTCCTTTTTGGGAAGTCGGTTAAAAAGTAAATTGAGGAAAATTAGGAGTTGGAGGAGCACTTAATTATTCAGAAAAGTTAAAACTAGAAGTTCATAATGGATAATATTATGTTAAGCTATAATCCTTCCAAATTATTTTGAAATTGATTCTTACGTCCTAATTAGAAGTAAGCGCAAAAAATCTATGTTGGTATCCATAATGGATAACCCGATGCATTGATGGATTACGTATTAAGACAATAGTTATATTTTTCAAATTCTAACTGAGAGAAAATGATGACTAAGTAGAGAAGACAGCCAATTTTTCCGTTACCTGAAATCTGATCAACGTTTGTTGGGATTCACGAAAAACGTAGGATCGTCGAAGAATCGTACTTTCCTTGGGGAGCTCTTAAGAACACATTCCTACACAATATAGCCGTAATTCCTTCAAAAACATGGCCAAAAGGCTATCGAGTGTGCAAACATATCTCATTGACATTATTACATAGGTCAGTGCAGATATGAACGTTTTAATTACCTAATTACGTTAATGAAAACTCATGCTGATTAAAAAATGGTTCGTATGTCGTCATCATTTCATTTCATGGTATACAAAGTAAAATTGAAAGGAATTTGTCATGGTGCTTACCACAGATAAAGGAAAGAAAGGCTGACAAAAAGGTGAAGGAAAACATCTTGAGGAAACCCTGCACTATATAGTCTGAAATCACCAACCTGCATTGAGCAAGCGTGGTGATTAATGCTCAATCCTTCTCCGTGTGAGAGGAGGCCTATGCCCAGTAGTGGGACGATAAAAAGGCTGTAACAGTACCACAGATATGTCATTTTAGTCACGATACTTATCTCTTATAACTACCAAGTAATATTTTAGGCAATACTAAATTAGTATTGCCTAAAATATTACTTGATGAATATTGATGAATATTAGTATTACTAAACCATAAACTTTATCTTGTCTACATTGCTACCTTTGAACTTAACTAATCAGCTATGCCCAATAACAATGATCAATAATAATAAAGCAATATCTTATTTTATATCAGAAACCGTCACGTCACACATATTTGTAAAAACCCCTTCACAGCTTTTATGATAGTATGGGCCAATTTCACCGACAACCGTTTATGTAATCAGTCGGTTAAAGGACCACATCTTTTTACTTCGCAAACGGAAGTTTCATGGAACCTCCTACTTGTCCAACCTTGCTTTGGGAATCAATCGTCTAGAAACAAGCCTAAGATAAATGGCGTTTTCCTTAATCGGACGATTATCTCAATCTCAAGTGAAAATGGACCTAAACCTACAGACAAACTATAGAGTTCATAGAGGTAATTCTGCAATAAATGAAGATACAACTATTCCTAATTGAGCCCTAACGTCAGTGGAATTCCAAACACGAATTGACAGATACACAAACAATGACGCACTCTTGCGCATCAGCTAAACACGAATGATTTCGGTAGCCATCTTGCATTTGTGAACGCAAGCAAATAAACTGGTCTGCGGGTCGACGACTTTACGCTGGGAGTACGCACAATAATATAAACTTTATTAAAGATGTACTCGTGTAAAGTGATATGCGTACACGCAGAGACAATTATTCTAATTCTGGAGCACGAAAAAAAAAAACTTAAATTTACAATTTTAGGGTGCGTCCACATCTGGCGAATGCGCCGCGAATGCGCAGCACGCGAGCCGATCGCGAGCTGTCCGCGAGCTGCGCGCGTGCATTCACTGCAATAGTTCGGTGCGCCTCTTTAGCGCAACTCACGCAAGGCTCGTATAGAGCGCGCGAGCGGCGCGCGATCTGCGCGCAATCAGTTCTCGCCCTTACAGTTCCGTATATTGGCTCAGTACTATCGAAGATGGCAGACGTCGCGCGCCGCCTGCGCGCCGCTCGCGTGCGGCACTTAGGTCGCACGCGAGCTGCGCGCGGGCGGCGCAGAAGCGGCGCACGAACAAAAATGCACGCGCGCAGCTCGCGGACAGCTCGCGATCGGCTCGCGTGCTGCGCATTCGCGGCGCATTCGCCAGATGTGGACGCACCCTAACATCCTTGACAGTCGTTACGGGTAGTCAGAAGCCAGTAAGTCTGACAACAATCGGGTTGGGTAACTGTGTTGAGGAGGTTGCTCGGGTAACTGTGTTGAGGTACTCAGATAGGCAGTCGCTTCTTGTAAAACATTGATACTCAGCTGTATCTGGTGAGACTAGAAGTCGACCCTAACATAGTTGGGAAAAGGCTAGGCTGACGATGACTATATTTGGACCATTAAAAAAAAGATTTAAGTACCCATTTTATCCGAGTTAGTGACCTATTCCCAATTCCTCGCAAGTAAATATGGGAATAGAAACATTCGTGTATTTATTTTGAAAATAGTTTAACACTAAGCTAACTGAAACCTTTATAGTATTTACATTACAATGTGTGCCGATGTATATCTTGTTTGTAGGGCATGTTCTATGCGTGATTTCAATTTAGGTCTGGTATTACTTTGCTTCTAAGTTTGTAGCACTTTTTCTAATTTATTATGTGACCGATCAACCTGATAGCTTTTATATGGTTGTATAAAGAAACATGACTTATGGCTTAATATAAAATGCATATAATTGCAAATCATGAAAAGGCATAATACACATCTTCACTTCATTTTTTAAAAGCTTTTTACAGGCACGATATATCGGAGTGCAATAATTAGAATACCCAACATTACTTCTAGCTTATTAGAGGGCAATAATATTAGATGACAAGAAAACAAAATAAGACATTGATAACTAGCATTACATAATGTCATACCGGGAGGCTTGCGCACGCGCTGCATAGACAAGTCTAGGGCTGTAATAGTTGTTTATTTTTCAGATTTCCAATAACCCTACAATTTGCGCTAAACGTCCTTTTCATACAGTCTATATTTCATCATATATAATTTCATATGGCGTATATTCCTATACTCGTAGAAAATTGTATTTTACCCTAATAAGGCTGGAAGTTGAAATATTCTGATATGAACACTTAAAACAGAAACATCATCATCATCATCATCAGCCTATCGCAGTCCACTGCTGGACATAGGCCTCTCCAAGTGCACGCCACTGAGATCGATTTTCAGCTTCTCGCATCCAGCTCCAGAAACATACCATAACAAAATCTTGAGTTTGAACCAACTGTACAATTTGCATCTCACATTAAGATGTTAGAGGATTATTAACTGTACTTCCTTATTATAAACTACCATCACATACCATTAGCCATAACTGGCAACCCTAATTATGTTCCGGCGGAAAAATAATAAGCCATTACGTCACTAACCACATGATTAATGATACGTGCGCGATTAGATTACATACGAGATAACGTAGATAGTTTAAATAAAATGTAGATTACGCAAAAATAGATAGTACACCGTGTCGCGTACATTATTTCACAAATGTAAACATGAAGTGGTCATTTTCATTTTTTTATATAAATGAATGAAGATTACAGCAAAAGGAGAATTGATACTATACAATCCCTCTTTTAGGTCGACTTTGATCCATGTAACTACTTTGTATTCACAAAGCATTTACAAGTAAATCGAATCCCAAAGATACATAGAAGCTAGCTGAAGATCCATATTTTCATAATCTCAGCAGGCTCACAACAACCAAAATCTAGGCGTTTTTGATTGTTTAAGGCGTGAGGTTGTATATGAAATACCTAAAATCCTAATATTGTTAAAGAAATTCAGTTTCAAAGTCGATCGAGAAAAAAAGAACAATTCTTCCTACCACGAAACACAACAATTCAACACCTAAGCACGATTGCTGTACATATTTTACTAGGCACTACCACTCATTACTTCGACAAGAACTTCAAACTTTTCTACTACGACCGAACATTATTTCTGAAAGAAACCTCTTTACTGGAGCGTGGGTTTACGACGGGCGTTGTGACGTCATTCGCCCCCCCCCCCCCTCTTCTACTCTCCGCACATTTAGGCCGCCTTAAGGCCTCGAGATGTTTTGCAATCATTATTTAAACGGTATTTATGGCTTTAATGGTTCTGGGTGAGAAATGTTAGGTAAGACGTTAACTTGTAATGGGATGAACGGAGTAATGTATGTCGGGATAAGGAATTTGATAAGGCAGTGTAAGTAGAAAAAAGTTAGTGGTACTTTCTCCTATAATTTCTGCTCATGCGGTATATGCCTCAACCCGTAGGTAAATATAGTGAAGAGTAGTGAAGACAGGTCCAATCCTTTTGTGGACTGAAAAAACTTCAATAATCGTACTAACAATATAAACGCGAAAGTTAGCATGTATGGATGGTTTCCTCATTGGCAGTTACATTATACCTATACTTTATATCTTTCTTCTTCGGGTTTCGGGTGAAACCGTTGGAAACAGCAAGTCTGCTATACATATTTAAAAATTCTTGAAGGATATACCAAAGGAACCACACCAATCAAAAAGCGCTCTATTATTACGCACAACACAATAACAAAAGGGGTTGTTCGCACTAAAACGACGACGCACGAGTCGGTGTCCGCGTTATGTGTGCAGATGTGTCAGCGCGCACGCAACCGAACCCACATCCGTTCCCGATACATTGTCTTTTGTTCCGCGAATTCGTTGAGCACGAAGGCAGGCACGATTTTTGTGGGCCCCGGCTATCATTTGAACATCTTACGGGTATTTAGGAGCCAGAAAGTCTTACTAAAGTTGCGCGAGTGGCTGGGTTAACGAGGCCAGAACGACAATCACTTCAGTAAAACACTGGTACTCAGACTTTACAAGCAGCAGCCAAACGCCAATGTATCTGGGAACAGCCTAAACAAATGATGTAGAGCTCCGTTTAAAGAAGACCCTTTGAAGTTTGCCACTTCTCCAACGTATTTACATTGTACATAGAGGTATAATAATAAACAGGCATTCTCTAAAATTAATAGATTATTATTTATAACATTTCATTCACCAGTAAATGAAAGATTTATAAAAGAATATTGTAACGGGAACCTCATATTTCATGTTAAGCTTTCACAGTTATTCGTAAAGTCAAACACACAGTTTCTTGGTTAATAACAGTTGTGCGTAACCAGTTCACACTAATTCCACCTTTTCATGAATGGCCGGCTGACACAATGCCTAAAGCTCATAAAAGTTACATTATTCGAATTAATAACATACTTGACTGGCACGCAAGTAGGACCACCACACCTAAGTATTTTAAGCCTCGCACCCGCTCTAAATATTTTGAGAAATAATAGGCACTTTTACGAAAACATATTTTTAGCAAGCAGGTCTCTATGTTTGATGGCGATCATGGTTGAAAATAAAGAAAAAGAAATAGTACTAAGGTGTTTCGTGAAACAAAAAACGTTTGGTTACCCTACAAGCAACACATTACAATCACTAAAAGCTTAACAAAACATATGAAAATTCAGCAAATGAAAGAAATCGAGGGCATTCCATACATAACCGGTGTACGCACACACTATGTTTACACTGGAAAATATGCCAGGAATACGATTGTGAAACACTACATTTCAAACACATTTTTTATCAGAGAAAATCTAATCAAACACATAGTTGTAATGTCTTCATTGGTGAAGTATACCTTGCACCACAAAATCTAGATGGCTAAATCAATCAGAAACTCGATTCCGCAGTAGAAACTGTTTTTGCAAATATACTTAAGCTGCGGCTAATGTAAAATATAACTTAACCTTTTAAGAACGCTGAGGTTAAAAACCAAATTCAATTAAAGAATAAACCCAGATAAAAAAAGTAGAATCCGATCCAATCAAAAACAGTCAGGACACACATAATTGGTTCGAAACCAGTTTCTCAAGGAGTGGAGGACTGCCAATGACTGCAGGACTGGTTTCCGCAACTGGTTTCAAGTCTGATCCTAGTTAGAGGCTTAGTGAATCAGTAGGTACATTGATTTTATTGGATATTGATTGCACATCGGTACGTTTTATAGATCCAGTCTCTGGTATGCTCTAATTGAATTTAGATCAAATGGGTTTATGCTAGGCACTGATTATATAGCTTGGTTTATATAGCTCAATTTATTCTGTATGAATTTAAGATTCCAATACTCTCGGACACTGTGATTTGATGATATGGATATAGAAGAAGGTTGATGAATAACAAAGAGTGATTGGAACTGCAAAATAACCGATTTGATTTGAATGACAAGGGGTTAAACACAACTGAGTAAAAAAAATATTTTAAACATGAATCCAAGACTACAATAAGATAATGAGTTTTCAGAAAATTAGGTCCAGTGTTTGTTAAACCCCAACTTTATGTTTTCAGATGTTCCTTTCGGACAGACTCTACAGATTCCTACTTCAATTTTTCCTTTTCATTTTCATTATTTAATGCATCATCGATTTTCCCTACACCTACCAAGCCTTACCGAACACAATACTCCCTGTAATAAATAAACCAGCTCAATCGATTCGCACATTACCAAGGGCGAGGCCAAGGTGTCACGTGCAGCCTTGGTGACAATGTTGGCCACCAATGACAGCTGCAGTGTAAATACTTCATTGGCTGTTGGTGCCACACCTTCAAATGTCTACAGAGTCTTTGCTCGTGTCCCTGTAGTTTGAAGGGCTGGTAACTTAGTGACAATATTGGTCACCTAACAACTAAGCCAACTGCAGGATTAATACTTGATTGACTATAGGTGCCACACCTTCAATTGTCTACAAAGTTGTATTTGTCTTCAGCTCTTACTACCGTAGTTTGGAGAGTTCGTAGTGATATTGTTGGCCACCAACAGCCAACAGCGATGCACAAACTTGGCTGGCTGTTGGTTCCAAATCTCCAATACAAACGAAGTTATTTGTCTTCTGCTAATTCAAGTGCCACTGTTTGAGGAGTTGGTAGCTAAGCAACACCAATGCGAATCAATCGATCAGCTATTAGCAGTTATTATATCGATGGCACACTTTTTGTTTCTTTTACAAACTTTTACTTTGGCAAGTTCAAGACCTGAAGTGCCTTGGAGACAAAATTCTAAGTACTTGCTGGTTTGCGTTACCGGGGTATAATTTGGCAGGAGGATGGGACTTCGGTTAAAAGAAAGGCAAAGTAGAGATATGGTAAGGACCTGATATGTCCTCTACCTCCACTCCTCAGGCTAAGACTTCCTATCACCAAAAACTTAAACTAGCATCACTATTACACGTTATATGATTATATGACCCATTACACTTTCACACTAAAGTTAGTTATAGTGACATCTTTTGTCTAAAAGTTTACGTGAATCTAACGACTACTTCGTTTGAAAGTACATTTGGCAAAATTCCTGGTAAATGAGCCGAGAGTAATTTCGAGTCAATCATTCCACAAAATGACTATGAACTATGTCAAAGCATTTGACATTGATGAAAATAGATACGCAATTAGTTTCAAGAACATTATAGATAACACAACTGCTTATAAAAGACCATGAATGACAGGCAATGTAGGACGCATCTTCAAATCTATACTAATATTTAATTATAAAGCTGAAGAGTTTGTTTGTTTGCTTGAATGCGTTAATCTCAGGAACTAGCCAAACTAAGTAAACTAACCAAATGAGACCCCCTTTTGAAAAATTATTTCAGTATTAAGTAGCCCATTTATGAAGCTAGGTTATACGCTAGTTTAGGATTCCCACGGTATGCGGGTGACACCGCTGGTAGAAGCTAGTTAAATGGCGTAAAACCTGTCTGGCATTTATTTGGGTAATAAAAATTGTTATCATATTTACCAAATTCTCTCAACAGCATCTTACACTTACATACCTGTGAACAAAAATAACACGCATTAATTTTGATTTTGAGGTACATTCACAAGACTATCATAATCATAATAATACTAAGTAACCTTTAAAAATAAAGGGGTTCAGTCAAAATCCTGTTTATTTTCCTCATAAACTTTACTTCCCCAAAATGTAAGCAGAATTTTATGATGATGTTAATATTTATCGGTAAGATCAACAATTTAGACTATGTGCCTCACTCAATCACGTATTATTAGCCGTTGACAGACTTCGTTTCAGGATGTTTTTGGCTAAGAATCTATTATTATGATCAATTTTGAAGGTCTTCCTAGAAGAAGTTGCGAAATACTATTTGAGTCATCAGGCAATGTAAAGACTGCTCTGAAGGAAGGACAGTAACAAGCAATCATCCTCAGATTTAATGACTATTGAATTCTTAGGCTTATTAGATTTTGCAAAACAAGACATGTGCAATGATTACGACTGCAATAAAATTGGTACCGTCTTACCACAAAAACTTTTTAACGTCAGTTTAAGACTTGTCTAAAAAAATGTCAAATTATGACGTTGACATAAGGTTCATTTTGGAGCCACATTTTTTTTAGACAAGTGGAAAACAGTGGTTAAAGTTTTTGTAGTAAGGCCATTAATGTTTTATTTAAAAGAGCACTGCAGTATTACATCACATACAATAAGCAATTACTAGCTTTACGATTTTTGAAATAACTGAATAGTGAATTACGCCTTCAAATCAACACCTTATAGATGATGCTATGGATGAAGCCAAAAAGTTCTAAACTGTGCCAATTCAGAAGTCCTGAAGCCCAAATAAATTATTGAAAAAATATAATCAACTATCACAAAAGCAAACCAAACCTGAACAAAGATAAAGACGCAGATATTCAATCAGTCAAAGAAATCCTCGTATATCAGAAACAATGACTAACACACAAAGTACTATCGTAAGTAGAGTTTCAGTACGCGCGCACTATGAAACACTCGGTGCAGAAATGGTGCAAACAATTGAGTAATAACATGCCTGTCCTCATGAAACCGCTACAGTAATAATAGGTAATAATGACGATATGAGGTTTATTTATTTGCATTGTTTCTGTAAAGTAGAAATAGTTGATATTAAGGGGTTTTTTGAGAACATGTCTTGTTTAGCAAAAACGGTTCCAAAACTGTCTGTATGAATAATGTTGATGATGTTGATAGCGTAAGATATGCAAAAAAGTTATGGCATCGGCAAACCGCCCCAATAGAGACTCCACAATCCAGGATCATGACATACCTAGAAGGTTCCAATTCAAATCAAATCAAGTCCAAAACGACGAATTTCCAGAGAATTCACAAACATCCAAAAACAAACATAACAATCTTTACTTGTATTCAACAGTAACATGATTGACAAACAATATCTTCCGCGTAACCTGAAGCCAGTCTTGTACCCATAACACACAATTCGTCAACATTTATAATTAACAATAGCCGGCATTCATTTTCCTTGTGAAGTGAGTACGAACGCACTGGATGCACCGAGCTGTGTACACTTCATGGAGAACAAAATGACTAGCGGAGGTGCCATAACGGAAAATAGCCTAAGAAAGTAGCGAGTCAAAATGCGGCTGAGGGAGGGACGAGGAACGTTACTGTTTTCGCTCTAATACGTCTTCTTTGGACCCGACCGTTTTTTGTAATACCAAAAATCGTTGATGAGATGTCTCAATGACCCCGAACGCCTTGTTAGTTCACTCGTAACTGATTAATTTGGTCATGCCCACCGTACGAATTTGACCTAGAAGAAGGCGCTTGACCTGCCTGCATTAGGCCGCTGCCTCGAATTTTGCGGGCAGCGGGGCGGCAGCGGCGGCGGCGCGGGCGGTCACCATTTGACTGGAGCTCACCGCTCGTTGCCCGCTCCCCGCGCCGCTGTATTCGAGGGCCGGTCCATTTGATTATACGCGTAAGATCCTGCCGCTCCCGCGCCGCCGCCGCTGCCGCCCCACTGCCCGCAAAATTCGAGGCAGCGGCCTTATGGCATCTCCGCTCATATGTCCTCACTCCGTGGTACAAACGCACTGGGTGCACCGAGCTGTGTATATTCGTACTTTGTACTGAGACGTGGAACAATCGATTAGAACACTATAATGTTACAATTGGAAAGCGTTAATAGACCGAAACTGGTGAAGAGGTTGTGAGGTCATGTGGAAGAATAGAAATGAGCCTATTCCAATAATTAAAAATAGGTTAGCTGTTCAATTAGTCAAGGATACATAATATAGCCGCTTCCAACCAGTCTTGTTCGAAATTAATGAGGAGGATGGCTATGTTCATCACAAACGATCGATCTACAGATGAGATGATGATGACACAAAATAAATCAAAAAACCCTTCCAAATTAAATCATAGTAATATAACCGCGATAAAATCCGTAAAAGTATTCTTATTAAAAAAACCCTTCCGAAGGCAAGAATTATCAAAATAAAATATTATGAGAATTCTTTCCCATATCAGACTTTAAGTCTCAGCCAACTCAAACTGAATCAATCAGCGTTTATTTCCACGATAAAGAGGTACAGTTGGACTTCGACTCTGCATGTCTGAGTACGTTTAAGTGCAGATGTACTGACACGATTGTTAGTGCAAATGTCTGCACCGAAACCGGAGACAATAGATAAGTTTGCACCGTTACCTAACAAACATAAAAGAGTTGTTGTGACAACTGTTTTATAAATAAACAATAACCATGTTTTTGAAACTGTGCTATATGAACTGATGAATCATGAATTGGGATGAGCATATGAACTCATGAAACTGGTACGTTGGATATACTCAACGTGACAGAGTAGGACATAACATGACTTCTGAGGATTCTTTGAAGGCAGGACAAGTAGAAATTCACTTTAGAATGATGTTTAGGAAAATCCACACCTTGGTGTATCTTTCGAACTTTTCATGGGTACTGAATGAAAATCAATGTCTACATGCCCAGACTGATTCAATGATAAGCAATCCTCACAGGCTCTTCAAAATAAGGATAAAAATAACAGCAGACAGAATACGATGATAGAGACAAGTGACAACACTATCTACTAATACATACTTAAACTAAGCACACACTACAATAAGCCGCATAATCTTGAGACATCAAAACACAATAAAAGCCATTCACTGTTGTTTAACAATGATAACATCGATACAGATAACTTGCTTCGTGAACAGGCGAAGGATCTTAACGGCTTAGAAGCAGCTTGGTGTTGCATGGGTGTTTTTGTTGAAGGAGATACGAACAGCAATAATCTGGTCTACGTAATGTAAAATAGGGAGAAGAAAACATGCTGCGTGGACCCCAAATAAAATTGGTATAAAGGCAGGAGGAAAATGACGACATGGAAAATAGTGGTCAATATTTTGACGTTAGATAGAAAGGTATGGAAGAAAAAGACATGCTCCGCCAACCTCAAATAATGAATTGGGATAACGAAGAATGATGATCTTTGGCATCATTTAGTTATCCATGGCACTCTATAAAAACTTGAGACTTCTTATGAAAAGCAAAAAAGTATTCTAGGAAATTCACATAGACATGTGTAGATGGAACATAATAGAATCTAAGCATTTAATATTTAAACAGCCTGTTGCCACAATTGTCTGCATTTAATGCACTATATTGCAAATATAACAATCGTGCATGCAAAAGTGTGAGTCTAACGGTCACCATTTCTAGGACTTCTCAAAGTTAGCACACTGAACCGCTAAAAGGTTGACAACCTTATTTACATTGCGTTCAAACAAAGAAATTGAATCTATGGTCATTTTCAAAACTGTGTGGCAATGTAGCACATCAGTCATATCAATTCCATTTTATGCTGAATATTTTCAACACAGTAAAACTTTTGTGGAAATTAAGTACTGACTCTTTTGTTTAAATTCAAAAAATACTTAAGAACGAGACATTCCTTTGATGCATTTCCATTTTGAGGCAGTTAGGATCGTCACAAGAGGACCATATCTTAATCTAGACACACGGCAGTGTGTCCGCCAAGTTCGAGCAAAACAAGCGACACACCGGCCGTGGGTTATATCTGCCAAGTAACATCATTAAAAAGTAACTATTTTTAATTGAGGTATGTGTATGGAACTTGGTACTTATTCAGATCTCACTTCTTTTATAGGCGAAGCATTCCCATATTATCGAACTTGGCAGTCTTTCACATTTTTGTTTTGAGTGGGATTTTTTATAACTATTAACAGATGAACCCAATTACTGAAAGACTGAACATATCAACTACCGAACAGATAGAACAGAGAGGAAAGGTATCTTGAAACGAAACAATCACAACTAAAATTGCTTTTAAATTACAGTCATCTCAGAATAATATAAACAATTTCGAAACCAAACAGACAATAAAGAGTGCATAACAAATAAAAGTTATGAAAACAAATGCTATCACAAAACACACCTATGACCTCATTGAGAATAATTACACGAATATTCCAAGAACAGTAAAAATTACAGTTACTGACACAGATAAAGAAAGGACTTAAGATTAAGTTAATATAAATATTTTCACTCTGAACAAATAACATGAAGAAACATCAGCAGTTAATTACCTGGCAACAGAATTAATTAATTATCCACGTACTTAAGGTACGGATTAAAGGGCTGAGGGATTGTTCGAAAGAGTTACCGTGGCCCTGGTACATAAAAGGCCTACGACGGAACACGACGGTTTTAAGTCGGTAAGAGTCTGACACTCGGTCACCGCTGCTAACCCACAGCGGGAAGGGGTCATTTGATGATTTTTGACGTCGTTAAAAAAAAGGTGGTGATGCAGAAATTTTGATAACCGTTGATAAAGAAAAGTGATATTTCAATCGAAAGGGTAGTAGAATCCTTGAGTGAAGCTAGTGACTAGCGAAACGCCTTCGAGGTCACGCCCGACCAAACGGAACGTCGGCCTTTAGAAGGCGGTTTCGATGCAGTTTCTTTCGAGAAAATCTAGTAGCTCTTGAATCTTGAGACTTTCAGGATCCAGTTGCTAAAAGTCCTGATAACAAACCTTACCTGGGGTGGTTTTGTACAACTACTGCAAACAAGTAAATGTATGTCTAATAGAAGACATTTACTTGTTTATAACCTCAAAATAGTCGTCAAATGCCTAGGTATTTATGTTTTAAACTGCCCTAAAAGTACAGAAATCGGATAAATCACTGGAAATCCCCACAAGACCCCGGAAACCGCCTGTCTCGTAATATCGAAATAGCTTATACATGTACCTACGTGTAATATTGAACTTTGCAGAAAAAGCTTAGTGTCTGATTAGTTTCTACAATAACATCTCATATCGAGAGATGTGTATATAAATTGGTCAATAAAATAATCATGTTTATACTATCACCATAAAACGGGTTCTTTACAAAGTTCCTCCTATGATGAAGACAAAGAATATGAACGCATTAATATGACTTTAAAAAAACCGAAAAAACCAACAACTAAATAAATTAGTCTAGGCGTCAGACGAAACACATTACCGTCTTCCAAATCCTATAAAAGCATAAAGTGCATTCCAGCCAACACGAGTTAAACAGCATAAAGGCGATAGAAACACATTAATACGTGAACGTATTTCCAATCACGTGCAAATGACGTCGCAGGTGCAAAGATCGCAAATCCGCAGATAGATAGGTTTTTGAAATCCACCATAAACATTAACACAAGGAGCGTCGTTTGACTCAAAGTCAAAGCCCTTTCGAAACGTCAAACTAGTTCAAAAAAGGTTCCAAAGAGGTTCCAAAGAGATGGTCTCATGGAGAAGAACCGGCAAGAAACTCCATAGACACTCTTTCTCTTACTTCCAGCTAAAACAAGTTAAAGAGCATAGTTACTGTTACAGCCTTTTTATCGTCCCACTGCTGGGCACAGGCCTCCTCTCACACGGAGAAGGATTGAAGACAAAGAAAGAGCATAGACGCGCTAGAAACATGAATAAGTAAACGTGGCTCCAATCACGTGCATATGACGTCGCAGGTGCAAAGATCGATACAGTACTGAGACAATCGATGAATAATTAATATCGATTAATAACTGTCAGACTTTGTTTGTTGTGTATCCCGAATCTCTGATAGCACCTAGTGTTGGAATTTGTGATGCGAGATGACAATGCTTTGGTTACGAATGATGTTCTACTAAGAAATAATCCACGAAAAAAAATCTAAGAACGAAATCAATTGAGATAATAATGAAGATTGACCTATCAACTCAAAAAATATCTACTAAAATCCGATGAGAACGTGCTCCCTTTTTTTAGTCGTTTAAAAATAGTCACCAGTTAGACAGCTACAAAACGTTAGGTCTTCCTTAAACTTGTGTTGCTTTTAATAAAACCGTCATCTTTAATAATTGAAAATATGCCTTTCATAACGATCGATATTTCTATCGATATAGCAGCAATCGCTTCGGGCCCGTTCAAGGCCCTTCCCCGGCCTTGGCTGCAGTTGTTAGTACGCTCATCTTTTAATAGAACATGTAGTAAATAAACACTGTCTTCATGAAGCCGTATCCGATCAGTTTACATACTTCATACATTTGTTATGGATATTGAAAAAATATCTAGGTATTGGAAGCTTTAGAGGCAAGATCTAAGTATTTTCTACATCGCTGTCTTCTGGTAACGTGTCATGAAGACCAGCTGCATTGACACGTTGTATATTATAATTGTAAATAATACAAAAACAAAAATACATCTGTGAGATCAGCAGGATTTGCTGTGGTAACTAAAAGATCTCCTCATTTAAACTTGATAGTTATGCACGAGGCATCAAGAGAGGAACCATAATATCACAACCACAGTATAGAAATGACTTTACCCCGTACATTCACATTAGATAGTCTACTATCTCTATATTTACTATTTAAAACCATATACATCATCATCATCCTCCGATCCTTTTCCCATCTATGTTGGGGTCGGCTTCCAGTGTAACCGGATTCAGCCGAGTACCGGTGCTTTACAAGAAGCGACCATAACCGCGAAAACATATAAGAATATGTTATATTCTACATTTCACAGCTCTCAATTTGCATACAAAACACGCATGACCACAACCAACACCAAACATTATGATTCACTACCACATTCTTGCCATCCGAGATAATCAGCACATCAGCTGAAACTTCAACCGTTTCAACATCACGTGTTACTCCATGCTCAACATTAATTACTTCTACGTCACTTGCTTGTTACAATTGTACAATCCTCGGGATTTCTTCATTAATGTTTTTAAGTAGTTGTACTACTGTCTTGGGATAACTTGTTCCTACACCCGGACCAAATATTGCTAAGGAATAGTGTTGATACCCAACAGTGACAAAATACAAAAAAAAAATGTCCTTTATTATATTAGTATAGATGGTAAGTGAGAATGTTGAAACATGGGAACTGTGTTGCTTATGTCAGTTAATTTAAAAAAATGCCTATTATTATAATAGCGGGAACTGTTCTCATTATACTAAGTACTATAAGTACTCCTGTACTTTTCGTCTTAAAAGAACCTTAAAGAGTCTCACGCACATCATTTCTCTAGATAAATCTATCATAATCTTATCCAAATTGTACAAAATACCAGACACTTATTTTTCTATCAGCGCCTTGTAATCAAAGCGTGGATCTGTCGGTCCGTTTTCAGCCACGTGAAATGAATTAATCAGATAAAATACCGGAATATCCTATTATTCATAAAGATACATATATCGATTGCAACCAATTAATGAATGTTTAATAAATTATCTCTTATAGATAAACTTAATCAGGGATTTAGAGTACGTGCTACTCTCTTGTAGCAAAAGCGCAGATTACTTGATGATTACTACGTCAATAGTTCTTGATTTCTTAGCATTAGATATCCATCAACAGGAACTGTCGACTAAGCAGTTTTTAACTTCAGATCCTTCCAAAATAGCTGGTTTTACCAAATCGAACTCATCAAGATCAACTGCTTAAGAAATTACCTAGTTAAATACTTCATAAAAGACTGAACTAATAAGTGAATTGTGTATCAAAACTACCACGAAATTAAGTTAAGCTAAACAAAAGTATTCCACACATTTCAGTAGGCGAGCGAAACCAATTAATGTCAGAAAAGTCAGTAACATTGCAAAACAAGCCAGCCAGCACAATGAACGTAGTTTAAGCAACATTTTAACAACTGAATTCCGACCTACTTGCTTACAGTATACCAAACAAAATGCCTTGACAACGGTATTCATGAAAGTATTACAACACATTGAATTATAAACCGTATTCATAATATATAAGGTGTTTTTCAGATTGAGTGTCAGCCTTCGCGAGTGCGACTGCACTAAGTTTGCACCGGCCACAACGCTGTACGTTGACGCAGAGGTGCAAAAACTTTGAGAAGGAAAAAACCTTAGATATAGTTGTTTATTTATAGTCACATAATAACTGGTGGGAACAAAAACTAAGAAGGCATTAAGTATTGACGTAGGTACGAGATATACCTAATTGGGTTATCAAAACCGGAGATTGAAAAAAGTCAAAGTTTGCCCAACCATAAAGAGAACTGATTACATTAACGTTTAACATTACCTACTTGAAAAGTATTTATTCTAGAATTCTAGACATTTACGACTTACATAAACAAGTGTAAAGAATTCTCTTCAAGGAAAATCACGTTTCAGGGAAAAACTTCGTTAGCGAGTAAAAAAGTTATCGATAAAGCAATTAATCGATTGGCGATGGCTGGATGATTTCCGGCTTCTAGGAGACTTTGCTTGCAGTTGACTTTATCAAAATGTACGAGTTAGGATTGTTAGGAATCATTATTTTGTGTGCTGGGTTTCGTGCGTTTAAACACTGTTGCATATCCTTAATTAGATGATGAATGCGAAAGTAACTGCCTGTCTGTCCAGCTTTCGTGCAGAATGGATTTCGATGAAACTTGTCAGTAATACAGCTTAGATATCAGAATAATTTATAGGCCTACTTACTTTTAACCTTGATGTGGGAAATACTTCCCTCGGAAATCAGATAAAACGGCGGGAAACAGATAATATTATGTTTCTCAAATTATAGGATTTTGATCCAGGGAGATAAACTTAGTTTTATTAAACAGAATCAAGAAGGTTCTTAACTGCTAACCTCATATAGCACCGTAACGAGGTAACGCTCACTTAATTAATTTTATTACTTTTACAGTACTTTTTTTTAATGACTTCGATACAGATGGCGTTTCTCAGTAATTTAAAAAAAAGTGCGAGTCGGACTCGTGCACGAAGGGTTCCGTAAATTACAGTTAAATCAACCTATCTCAAAAACTATAAGAGATACTTTGATCAAACCAAAAATCGTTGAAAGAGTTAATTAGCATGCATCACCTCTATTTTTTTAGAATTTTATACCCCGTAGTTATAAAAATAGAGGGGGGGGGGACATACTTTTTACGACTTTGAGAGCTGATATCTCAAAAACCGTTCACTAAGAAAAATGTTTTTTAGAAAACTTTATATCATTTTAAAAGACCTTTCCATTGATACCCCACACGGGTATGTACATCGAAAAAAAAAATTTCATCCCTCAGTTACATGTATGGGGGGCCCCACCCCCAATTCTTTTTTTTACTATTTAGTGTCATATTTTTGTAGCGGTTCATACAACACATATTCCCATCAAATTTCATCACTGTAGTACTTATAGTTTCCGAGTAAATCGGCTGTGACAGACGGACAGACGGACAGACGGACATGACGAAACTATAAGGGTTCCGTTTTTGCCATTTTGGCTACGGAACCCTAAAAAATTGCATATCACCGACTGATTTTAGTAGTAGATAAGTAGATGCATTATGGTGTAAACATCGAAATTAAGCTTTTTATCAGTTAACAGCTAAACACGCTATCTTTATGGGATTCAGTTCCAATGATAGGAAAACAAGGAAAAATTGCCTATTTTTTTATGTTATCGTAAAAACATTTGTCCACCTTTTTACGTCGTAATAGAACCAACTGGACGTGGTTATCAGAAGACGTAATATTTTGATGAAAATCATCAGCCAAGCCAGTGTTTATGGGAAAAATACTGGTGTACTATTACAGACGCTTCTCGTGACCAAAAGGCTGGCTATTACCTTGGACAAAGGCACATTGACAGTTGACAGCGATGGGGACTTATTTATGATACTTTTTAGTTTTCAGTATTTTACTAGAATTGTATTAAGTAATACATAAGATAATGAAATTAAAGTAAAAAAATTAATAAAAATTAAAACATTTTTTAAGGGTTTGCACAAGTAATTGAAGTGTATCAAATAAGTTACTTCAAATGTATGAAACAAACCCTTCAGGTTACTGCAAAAACAGCTTGTAACATAATATCCATTATCAGCTCCATGTTTTTTCCACTCAATGTATTCACGTGAGCTTGGTAATTGATACTTGCAACCGCCATTATAAATTGGATCTAACTATCGGCTCACCACATTACATAATGCGTTTTTCTGTGAAACATGAGCTGTATCCCATGGTTACAGGCTACAGGTTTACAGGCAGGTTAGTAGATTTGATAGCAAAATTGTTATGTGTAAGTCCTAGTCATAACAAAAACTGTATTCTCAGCTTTTTCTACACAGAAGCTGTTGGTAAACCTTTAATAAATAAATACATTATACTAATTGGGATTTGGAATGGGTTGATCGTGTTATCATTTCATTGTGATTTATTGAAACCATATGAACTACTGAACTCGCAAGGTACCATGAATTTAAAGCATCCATACCAAGAGTTAGACGTTATTAATTGTCTTGAAAGGCAGCCAGTCCAGTGACATGGGGTCATAAACATATTCTCCTCATCTCCTGAACCTTTTCCCAACTATGTTGGGGTCGGCTTCCAGTCTAACTGGATGCCAATGAGCACCAGTGTACGCCTTTCCATATTCTATTCCCTATTAAACCTCTAGGGATGATTGTGATAGCAGCACTTAATAATCAAACTCTTAAAGGACTCTTAAGGAAGAATACAAAAAATGCTGGCCAAGAGTGAATAAATTGAACTGTTTTGTTTTTTGAGAAGATAGCCAATACTTATCCAGTGAAACAATAAAGAAGCTAAATAGTGTTGTTCGACAATCACATCCATTTCCAATATTTTATCTATCTGATGACATTAGTCACAAACAAGCAATCTCAAATCCCTATCTTTAGTAACACTACAGTATAGTACACACTACTGTAGTAGTCAGTAGTACAGACACTTTGTAAATACACCTTCTAAAGCTTATGCAATTACAAATATGTACTAGCCTAAAATGACCTTAATGCAGTAAACCATATTGTTTGATTAGACAATACACACATTCTGTAGGACCAATAAGTGAAAAGAAACCAAGCTCTGATAATTCATTTTCTAATTAGATTGGTATTATAAACAATGTCTGATAATGTCAATAACATTTTACAGTGATTTAAAATCCATAGTTATAATATTATGTACAGTGCACGTGAGTTAACGTAACAATTGAAAAGCTTACATTGTTCTATGTGCCTTTTACTTTGCCCACTCTATGAACATGACAATATGCATTTTGTTTTGTTAATTTTTACATTTTTTAAGGTGAAAATGTCGACTCCAGTATATATTAATGGCATATAAATATAAGAAAAAGAGTAAACTTGATGTAGATATAACGAATTTATCAAAAATCTTGCAGTGGAAAGTACAGCATCCATTGTCACTTTATGATGCAGTAGTGACGCAATCGTAGATTAATACACATCTGCTTCCTCATTATCTTGTTCATTTACAATGTCTAAGTGTGAACACACAATAAATTACGACATTATATAAATTTTACTCACCAAAAATTTTTGTTGTTATTATGATGTTCGTGCACTCAATCATCAAAATGTAACTTCCTGCTTATGCACTGGGAAACACAAAACAAATAACACAAGCACACACAGGTTTTGCACACGATAGACTGTTTTGAAAGTTGCAGAACGACGAAATTATAAGAATTTTCAGAAAATCAACAAAATCTTTCTATTAGACATCCAGTCGCAATCGTTCCCTTTGACAGACAGAATCACAGACTATATAGGGAAACCACTAGTAGCAGAGACAGCTAAGCTAATATAGTCGAGTTTAGCACAGGGAAAAAATAGTGTTGTATTTAACACTGGTTACGGTTCTTCATCAATAAAATATTTAAATGCTATGATACTGAATGCTTATGTACAACTTGTTATATGTATTCAAAACAGTAATCGTATTTATAGAGTACCCCTAATGAATTGCTGAAAAAGATGAAGCCATATTTTATAACATGCAACAACGAATATTGTATTGATTTTTTCAGGAGTTGTAGAAATAGGCCTTTCTTTGATTAAAGATGTCGACTTTTCACGTTTATTTAGGATGTTGTATTATTTTAGGGTCTTACGGAATACACGTAGTATCAGCAGATCAAACTCCAGTGACCTTCACTTTTAAGGAATACCAATATAAGGATTCACCCAAAAATGTAGGTTAAATAACTCAGCGCTACCACTACACGTAGTAAGTCACGTGCCTTATGATTTTAATTAATCTTTGTTAAAAATAATAAAAATCACAAGCACACAATATAAAAGGTATCATGCACTCAGTGAGATAGTCATATTTTATGAACATGTTGAATTTTCAGGAAATGACGTTCAGAGAATTTGAAACAGCATGCGAGCAAAGTGGAGCCTGCAGTCAAATTACAGGTTTACAGAAAATTCGCTGTGTAAGGGAATGTGTTTCTCCGTCCTGCTACCGAGAGCTGTACCAGACTGACCCGGTAACTGGGTAATTAAGCACAAAAGTTTATAACACAGCTTAGCACTGAAAATATATTCATACTATCATTTTCAGCTTGAAGAAGGGGAGATCGATGTCCGCCTAAACTCTTTCAAAGGATGTTTCATACAGAGAACTGGTCGAACAAGAAATTGATTTCGTCCAAATATAGTATCTATACTGGTACTATGCGCTAATAAGATCGTCAAGATCCGTAATAAAGTTCGGTTTTTGTTTTTGGTAAGTAGGTATATTTTTTGCAAATAAGTAAATAATTAAGCCTGGAGCACAACAATTGGGTAAAACTTGTAGAAATTAAATTTTTCATGTCTTATTTCAGCTCTTCAAGAACACCGTAACTGATGAACATACATTTTTAAATGGCGTATTTCGAAAAATATTTTAATAAGCTAACACTCAGTTCTGCAGCCTTAATGCTATTTTTGTAAGAAAAACCCGCCAGTGCATACTGCATACGACTTGGTTTACATTGAAGCCGCTTAAATTGAAACATATAAACAATAATTTTAGTATTTTTTAAATTTGTTTAAAAGGAAATATCTAACAATTAAAAAATAGTTTATATGCGCTTCAATCAATAAGCACACATAAGAAAATTATCACAAATTGAACACAAAACATTCTACCACGAAGAATGTAAACAAGAAATAAAGCAATTAAAAATATGTTTCTAAGAGTTTTTCATTTTATTCTATTTTATATCTATTTTTTCATTCTGAAAATCCCTAATGACCTTATTTGACTACAATGAAAGAGGCCAGTGCTATTCAATTTCTAGTCTTGACTGATTTTGTTTGCTAGTGTTTATCATCATACCCATGAGTAACGATTCTAGCCAACTCGTAAATTCAGATGATAAAGGTCAGCTGATTATGCTACCAAACAGTAAAATGAAACCTTGAAAAAAGTGATTGTTAACAACAAATGACAACAAAGTTTTTTGCATCAGCGAAGAAGCCTTGTTGAGCTTGTCGGTTGGTTTTATATTACATCAACAGATGGCGTTCTGTAAGGAATCTGTTATATGTAAACTAATTTGTACTATTTCCATGAAATATACACGAATTCATCAATTTACTTGCCTTAAATTATTTATAGTAATAAAGTCAGTAAATTAATTAGAAAAAATATATTATTCACTGAAATCCATTCAAATATATCGATTATTCGGATAGTCATCGGCAGTACTGTAAAGTTACGGTTTTGCCTTTCCCTAGCTTCAAAGAAAAAATTGTTTCACTTGCATTCGTGAAAAGCGGTCTAGTGAGAAATTAAGCACAATGGCATCTTTATGCAGGCAAATTGTCAGAGGAAATGCATTTAAAAGTGTTCTGTTATCCACTGCCCGACGGGGATATGCCGATAAAAGTAAGAAATTGTTATATTTTTAGTTCAGGTTTTTCATGAATCGCCACCCCTGTCACTTAAGTTACGTAATGTCAAATTTCCCGTAAAATAAAATACTTAAATAGCAATATTTAAATGTTTATCCCAACAGGAATTAAATTGGAACTTTATTTCATTAGATTAATTCCGATCATCTCTTAAACAAAATGTTAAAGTTGAAAATAAAGACGTCATAGTTTCCGTGTAATGCACGTTTTATTGATTATTTTTGTTGTTGTTCGATAATCATGAATAAAAAACTTATTCGTTACGATAATTTCGTAAAGTCTGTGTACTTATTTTATTTAATTTACACATTTAAAGGTCTCCCTTTGCGCAGTACTTTATAAATTACATAGATTTTTAGGTTATCTTTCTTATCATTGTAATCTCAGATAGGGTACTCCAATAGACACCTTAGTTAATGTAAATGATTAATCCTTAATATTCCTACATTCTTTCGTAATTATTTACAAGTGTACCAAAATTACGAGGTCACAAGGTCATTCACATTCTGACAGCTGGGACTAGACAAAATCAATAGTTGTGAAATGTCTGAACATGAAAATATGTTTCTAGGTCTTCAAGTATACCTACTTTAGTTAAAATTAAAAGACTAGTACAAACATTTGTAGCCAAATGGTACATTTTAGTAATATGGGAAGAATTTACCATTTATTTTAAAGTATTGTTTTCCTTATGTTTTTTTGTTTAAACTACTTGTTTTTTTTGGGATATTTTTATGATTAATAACTACACCCAAAATTAAATTAATATTCAAGTAAACCAAAAGTTTCACAAATGCCTAAAAATTAAACACACCCTAAGTTATGTAAGTTAACTCAACTGCATTTTACACTACAATAGAATACCATAGAATAATATTAACCCGTCACCTTTCTCCAGTGATGCCGGATCCCCTGGAGCATGCCACCGGTATTGAGAGGAAGGAGTTGCTGGCCATGCAGGCCGGTAACGATGACCCCTTCAACATGAAGGTGCTGAAGAAGGCTGCCGGCACACGCGACAACCCCACCCTAGTGCCCTCTTGCTTTGACGCACGTATTGTTGGATGCATATGTAAGTATTGGCTAGATTCATCCCATACAAAACTCAGGAAATTCATCGTGAAACAGTATTTCTAAGATTGCAACTAGTAAAAAGAGTGGTTACTGATACAATCATGGTATTTCTGCCACTAAAGTGATAAGATTGGTGCCCCGACTATTATAGGGTCAATGTTAAATGTTCTATTGCACGTAGGCCTCTATAGGCTCTTATAAAATGTCAGAATTGTAGTATCGTTCCAAAAAACTCCCATTTAAAGAATAGGCAAGAAACTGCAAGGACAGAAATAGGAAATGTTCTAAATATCACAATATGATAGGATTTTCAAAGCGTTTTGAATTTTGTGTCTTGAAACTTCAAGTCCTGAAAAAAAACATTTCATGCTTACTTAACAGGAATATGCATGAAGCTGAACTGTTTATCACAAGCACTAGTATTGAAAATGAATTCAATACTATTGCTTGTGATAAACAGTTGAAGCTAAACAAATACATAATTTTCCTGTTAACACCTTTACAATGATGAAGTATTGCACATATTATGGGTACAATATATCACATATAGACATTGAAACTATATGCCTGCCCCTATTTGTCAAATTTGCAACAAATAGACATTAATTACAAAAACTACCTCTTCCTTGTCCAATGAGTCATATTATGTGATACACACTTTGTTTAACTATTGTGTCTGCATTGTGGACAGTTAAGTGGTTAAAATTTTCAAAACAAATTCCTATCTTGTTGATTATTTAAAATCGGTGCAGATTCAATCATGTATAACAATTAGTTGTTTTTTTTTATTTACACGCATTCAAGAGTCAATTACATAAATCAAAATAGGTCCATTCCTTGCAAAAGAAACTAAAAAAATTAAATAATAACCATAGATTGTAAAGTCAACTGAACAGAAGTGTTACATGTTATGCTGTAATTGTCTTACATAATAACAACTTAGCATTGTACATTATTATTGTATTTGTAAATAGTTACAGCTTAAAATACACTCAGTGACATCAGAAACAACATAAGTATGATTAGTACTATAATCATAGTGAACTCATGATTTTTATGGCAAACTGCCATAGTCTAGTGTTGTCACATGCGTTTTTATTTTCTTCTCATGGATACAGGAATCACGGTTGTCTTTCTAGTTAGACTAGCAGCCTTTCCCAAGCTAGAAAGAAAAAGGCTTTATTTGAAAATATATACAATTCTATAACATCTAATGATAACTTCGGCCTGTCCATATGTATGTTACTTGGGAGTAGAGTGGTGTCCTTATGTAGTGTATTTTTCAAATGAGTGCAGTAGTTTCTGAAACTTTAGTTTCCTCTAATTTATTGTCATAGATAACTAACTATATTTTTTTACAACAGGATTAGGAAAAGTAACAGCAATTTTTTTTTTTTTTGCATTATTTTATGCGTGTCTTTGATGTCATATTAAGCCTATATTTTGTGAAAATGTAGCTAGTATATGAAACTTTGTAGTTTTACAACAGTATTGTCTGAAATAAGGAAATATTTATAATTGACGACTTATTGTTTTCAGGTGAAGAGCATGCAACGTCCGTCACTTGGCTCTGGTTACACAAGGTATTTGCTTATACAGCCTTATTATACACTGAAAGTTATTGTTCTTCTTTCTTGTGACTTTTTAAACTAAATACTTACCTAAATTGTTATAAAGTAAGAGCTCAGAATTACAAATAAGAACTTCTCGTAATATTGAAGCTATTGTGGTAATTAATACTAAACATAATTTAACTCATTTTATTAACTTATATACTTTAAAAACTGATTTTCTCATAATAAAACAAGGGAGTAAAAAAACTTATCTTTTTAGTATAATTAAAAAACTTTTTTAAAAGTTTATTTTTAATCCCTAGAGTCATAAATGTTCTAAAACCAATGTGATTTTTTGGCAAACGTTTCTGTAAGGTAAATTAATATTTTGATGTATTTCAGGACCACCCCCGTCGCTGCGAGTGCGGACACTGGTACAAACTGATTGAGAAACAGCCCGTCTAAACGCGTCTAATATTCTAGTTACTATTGTAGTGAAGTAACACGAAACGCGCATCGCACATCCTAACGCCCGTGTTACCTGTGTATAAATGTTATCGAGCAAGATGCGTTAGTTTGAACATAATTACCAAAATCGACAAATCATTAAATAATTGTAAGCATACAAACACTTGTTTTATTGCGCTGCGTTTGGTGTATTTGTTGGGTTCACTTTGTCAGTGTAGTTAAATAAACAAACTTAATTACGTTATGGATTTTTTTTTGGAGGCCTCTGTCCTATCCTGGTCCAGCCTATGATATCCTATTTACAGCGTCCAATCTCACCCAGATCTTTGGGTTAAAGGGATAAGGAAAATATTACGCCAGCGGCTATTTACTATTTACTTTGCTTGTACTAGAATACAACCTTTCATGTTCCTACTCAGGCGGGAATCCCCAAATCATTGAGCTTTGTGGACATGATAAAATGCAGTAGGCACTAAACAGTCTTGAACCTGATTCTCTTAAGGAAGTTGCATTTATGTTTGTGAATTGAAAAGAGTACCTACAGCATTTGATTATATACATTTATATAATCAAAGCCTATAGCTAACAACCTATAAAGATAAAAAAAACAGAATAACTAAAAAAAAACCAGAGCTGGAATAATGGGAATGGAATCGATAAACTATAGGTACTTTACGTATTTTGTAACAAAAAAGTAATTAGTAGTTTTTCCTTATTATCGAATCCTGCAAGGAAAATCGATTATTGAGTTTATTGTTGCGAATAAGTACGGTTTTTAGGTACAACTCTAATGATAACAAAAACCGGTTATATTTTGACATTTGTTTGACAACTGGGAAATCAATGTGATTTTAGTTTTTCATCTCTTTTACACCTACGGACTTTGATATTGATTGATAGGTAATAGCTCTCTTTTCTCCCTCTCTGTTCGGAGTATTATTGTTGACGATTTTGAAAATTTTATTCATAAATTAAATTGAAAAAGGCTCGTTTGTTACGCATGGAGCATGATCGGTTATGAAATATGAACGAAGCATTTTTCTAAAATAAACAATATTCAAACTGCTGGTAAGTTATCAATTTATTTACTGTGAGCTAGAAATTTCATGATTCTAGACTTGAATCAATGTGAATTTCGTCAACTAAAACACATTTAAACTGTTGTAAAAATACAGTTACATGTATTTTCACTCTTTAAACGCAGGTTAACTTTTGGATCTATCCACATATATCTAAATATATCAACTAATATATCAATAGTAATATTGAGAATTGTTTCAAATCTACATAATCAGTTTCTCTCCAATATTAACTTAAAATTACGTATTCTTCCTTACCACCTTCACAAAATACCAAACAGCCACGTACTTCCAGCCATGTCTCTGCACATCCAAGGAGTGCACATAGCGGACGGCTTTGCAGACGACTGTGATGAGCTCATCCACCGCTGTCTGCAGGCAGGAACCATCACCTTCGAGGTGTTCTCTGAGATATGGAAGGAGATGGAGATATCTTCGCTTTATCAGTAAGTTTCTCTTTTGCATCAAACAATCCAAAGAAAGATGATGAACAAGACAAGACCTAAGAAAAGATGGATGGATTGCCTGAAAGATGACATGAATAGGAAGGGAGTGAGTGTCAGTATGACGAGTGACAGGGGAAAATGGAAGTGGAAGACATATTGTGCCAACCCCAAATAAAATTGGGAACAGGGCAGGAGGAAGAAGAAGAATAATCCAATCTTTCCTCTTTATATATTACTATAAAAAAGCTGAAGAGTTAGTTTGTACTATTGAACGGCCTACCCTAAAGTGCTGGTATTCAGTAGGTCATTTGTACCGAAGTAAAAGTAGCTTATAGCTTTAGGTTGCTTTTAAGCCAGGTGGGCTAAGTAAAGCACATTGGTATGGATGAAACTTGAAGTACCAATTTTGCAATCACCAGATAACATTTGAAATGATAGTTAAAAAATCAGCCCAAAAACTAAATGTTATTAATGCTATTCTGAAAGAATTATTGCACACATTGACTGTTGACTATTGCATACATAATTTAAACTACCCAAAGTAACACTGTAACTTTTCTTGGTTTTAGTGGAAGAACATCGAATGCAGAAATAGCAGAACTATCAGAAGAAGTCTTACATATAGCCAAACATTATATGGTGGCTGATACCAGTAATTTTGAGGTGAGTTTCATTAATTAAATATGTATAAAAACTGGATTTTTCTTTGCACGTTGAGTGGAGGGAATTATTTTTCAGTTACCTACATAATAATAAGTGCTATAACTTTGATTTTGAATTGATTTGATTTCCTAAATTGATTACATCATAGGAAACTATGGTATAAAGCTAATTTATTTCACTGTATAATATATCCTTACTGACAATTCTATTTTTATCCTAGTGATTACTTATCAGGAATTTTATAATTGCAGGAATTCTCCTTCCACATAATTTCTTCATTGTGATATTTATACATTGTCCTCCACAGGAATCAGTAGCCGGTCTATTCCTCGTCTACGGTCTTCTAAACACACAACCATTCTCCAAATTCGCAGCCCTACGTATAGTACAAGAAGACTTGCCCGCTATAGAGCGGATAAAGTTAGTGGCTCGGAGAGATAGGAGGCAGGATGTCCTGTATGTGTTGGGTTCGGTGCTCATACAGGGACCCGTTCAGTACCATGCTGTGGTACGGGAGAGGGGCATGGAGTATTCTATTAGGAAGTATTTGGAAGGTATGTTGTAAGAAGTATGGGCCTTCACAGATATTTGGTTTGGTTTTGTGTGTAGCTTGAGGGAAATACTCTGTGTCTGGAAAAAAAAAATACAAATATGAAATTAGTTAAGCTGTATCATGTGAAAAGCACCAAAAAAGTCTGAAATTAAGAGTCTTTTTTCTCAAATACAAACTTTCCATACCCGTACAAAATATTGTCCGTGCTACCTGGTGTAGTTTTCTAACAGTGAAAGAATTTATCAAATTAGTTCAGTAGTTTAGTAGCCTTTAGAGAAAACAGATAAAAAAATCCTCCTTATAATATGTAGTAGATTAGAAGTTATATTTTGTGAGTGATATGGCACCATATGGCACTAACTAAAACGTTTTTTCAGGCTACACAACCATAGACAAGCAAGGTGTGCGTCCTAAAGGTATATTCTACAGACAGAATACGGAACTGGATATTATAAGGGAATTAAAGAACCTCACTGTGCGTTACACAAAGGCCAAAGAAAATATTGAAGGTAAGAAATCAAAAATCAAAAGTCATTTATTCAAAATAGGCTGAAAATCAGCACTTTTTGAAGGTCAAATTTACAAAAGACATCCCCCAAAACGCCCGCCCTTCACCACTTCCTATGTGCTTTTGCTGGGAAGAAGAAGTGGTGGAACAAACTCCCCAGCAACATAATTCTGTCTGTATGGTTTGAAGAACAGTATACAAAATATTAAAAATATCATTACTACCACCAATTACTCAAAAGAATAAAACCGACTTCTAAAAACACTGAAAAGCAAAAAAAGAACACTTTTTTTAGGTGCCTAGAAATAAACATAGCTGCATCTAGTCCTTAGACACTGACTTCTAGGACGATGCACAAAGTTTTTTTTTTTGCTTTTTAGAAGTCAGTTTTATTTTTTGTAGAAAATTTTAAAGGACTCGTTGGTCCGTCAATCTGCCTATATTTATGCCAACTAAAAGATTAATGGTTTTCAGGTGTAAAGCCGGATGACCGCAATCTGAACTACTTGGACGCGAACTTTGCGAATGAACTCGACAGTTCCTTGAAGAACATCATCTGCGGGATCATCGATGATGATGATGGTGACGGTAAATAAATATATCCTTAAGTTTATTAGTATAAGAGCTATTTTCACGTGGTTTTAGTCCCGTGAGAAGTACTGCCCGTACCGTGATGAAATATAGGCTATGTTACTCGGAAAGAATGTAGCTTTGCAAAAGTGAACGAATTTTTCAAATCGTACAATAGTTTCGGAGCCTTTAGGGCAGAAACGAAAATATGTATCTTCTCCTCTTTATTATATTAGTACCTATAGATAGATAAGTAAAAGTACGCCAGTCTTTCGCTTGATCTCTCTCCGGTCGTGTCGGATTGCCGTCACATCGGGCTATGAGAGTGAAGAAACAGTGAGTGCACTTGTGTCTGCGCAAATGCTTGTGCACTATAATATGTCCTGCGCAGTTGGCTGATCTCCTTTACTGAGAACAGCCGCCGTAGCCGATAATCGGCTAGAAGGACATCATTTTGATCCACTGCACAGGCCTCCTCTCACTTGTTATCTATTTTCAGGCGATTCCAGTAGCAGTTTAGATGCAATTAAAAATTTAAAGCAAAAAGCTATGAAGGCTACAGTGAAACCTATCAGACATCGCATGGCCGTCGACATGAGGTATGTGTGCTAAATACTGGTTAAGAGGACGAATTGGAAATTTTGGTGCCAAGGATCTCAATTTTTCTCAGTAAATACAAAACTGATCAAAATACAACTTGGTTACCTGAAAGTTCATGATATAAACCTTATTTTGTTAGACGTCAAAACATGATTAGGTAACTTTTATAACAGAGAAAAATATATCAAACATACCTCTTTTTAAAAAGAGATTCACATATTATGGGCAAACGGGAGCGATTTAAGCCTCGTAACTTTTTTAGTAGTTGAGTATATCGGGTGTGTCGTTCACAATCACATTAAATCCATATACTTTATGATATTCTATGGCGAATTGTAAAAGAAATTAATAAAACTATCCAATGGTTTAGCCACAGGAGTCATTTTTCGTTTTTATAATTTACAACATCATGTGTAAAGCAGAGATAAAGTTAGGACTATCGAATGTTTTGATCAGTTGACAACTGTCAGTTTTGAAGGGAGAAGTTAAGTTGGTTGTAATGAGTGACGTTTATATGGTGTTCTAATTTTCGCACATTTTTATTCTATTTACGTTGTTTGAAACATTCAATTTTTTATTTTTACGTATTTTTCTTTTTTGTTTGTGTTAATCGACATACATTAACTAGTATATTAACGCATTTCCTTTAATGTGATTGTGAACGACACACCCGATATACATACTCTTTAAAATTGTGGAAGGAATTTTTATCAAATTATCATTTCTAAATAATAAAATTACAAAACCATTTTGTCGCTTACGACTTTTAGTTATAAGCTAGCACGCGTATTGTAATCCTCGCCCCGCTCAGACGCTCCGTCCCCTCTTGGCGCCTTAGATGCGCGTGCCGGTTATGGAATTATTGTTTACCAATTCGTCGCCTTAACATAGCCGTTCAATCAATTGGCAACTGGTTGAAATAGCCGTTCAATCAATTGGCGTTGTTTAGTTGTGGGAGATGGTAATAATTTATTACGTTACAGTCTTTTTGTTGTCCCACTGCTGGGCACAGGCCTCTTACATGGAGAATGATTGAGCGTAATAGATTATGTAGAACTAATTTTGTTTATTTAGGATTTCGCTTTTTCCGGTTTACAATCTTGTTTTTTCATGGATTTGATAAAAACTTTTGTAAAACGAAGAAACTTTTAACAAAAACACCTATTAGCTGCAAAACTAGATTCGTCTTTAGAAATCAATTTCATAATCAAGGAGCTATCTTAAATTACTTAATTTCACCCACAGGGCAAAATCTAACCAAAAAGAAGACTCAAAATCACCCCCGGACAAAGTCAAAACTGTCAAAAATCCTGAAAAAAAGAACAAAGCCAAAAAACGGGTTCGTAAACCAAAAAGCGATTCCTCAGACAGCGACGATTATACTATAAAGGCAGATTCCGACGAAAACACTCAAGACTGTCTTTTAAGTTGTGACGAACTTGATGTGACGAAATTCGACCAGCCGAACCTAACAGATATTGAACAAGAAATCAGCATCGAAATTGATGATCTACCCGGAGTTATAGTTAACGAAATTCAAGGCAAGACATACGAAATTGAAATCATTGATCATTTAAATACACCGTCGACGTCAGATCCGGGTGTAACGCCGACTTCGGATACAGATTTCGCGCCAGAACCGGATTTTAAGTCTGAAGGGGAAAATATTAAGAGGATTGATAAAAGGGATTTGAAGAAGACGATTTTGAAATCTAGGTTTAAGAGGATGGGTATGCTGCCTGTGGCTAATTTTGAGAATAATAAATGAATAAAACATGGAGTAAGAAAGGAAATATGAGCGAAAGTGCCATAATGCAGGTAGGTCAGGCGCTTTCTTCTAGGTCAAATTCGTATGGTGGGCATGATCAAAACGATTCGTTACGAGAGAACTAACGAGGCTTTCGGTTTGTTTAAGACATCTGTCAAAGATTTTTGGTCCAAAGAAGGCGCATAAGGGCGAAAACAGTAACGTTCCTCGTCCCCCGCTCACCCGCATGTTGTCGCGCTACTTTCTCAGGCGATTTTCCGTTATGGCACCTCCGCTAGTCATTTTGTTCTCCAAGATAAAACGTTATACCTCTGTGCTGAAAGGTTGAGTAAAATTACTCCCTTGCATTTTGTACATATAATAGGTCAGTTCTATTGTCTAGGACTTGTATAAAATATTATGTGAATATACATACATATATCATTAGTTTAGCAATAGGCATGGTGCATGAAAAATTAATAGGTCCGTCTATTAGGTATCTCTAAAATAATGGACACGTATTTTTTATTTTCTCTTACAAAGAAATAAAACCTAAGATATAACACAATTGAATTTTGTGTTACGTCTGCGTACAGATTTTACATAGACGTGACGTCACTAGCCCCTACTCTCAATCTTTGTGGTGTTATATCTTAGTAAATACCTATTAAGACGCTCAACGCCCTTCTGACTGCCAACCCTGAATTTGATGTGTTTGTGGATGAGTGGAGTAAAGTGATGCGTGTGTGTTTGGGGTTCTGTGAGAGAAAGTATGCAAGAGCATCCACTGTTCCTTGTTAGTTAGATAATCATTGAAATGCTGTCGACTATAATATGTTTTTACTTTTGTTTTGTTTTGATTTAATGTTTCCATGTTAATTATTGTAATTGGTGTTGCACCGTTTTAATTAACTATAAATAAATAAAATAAAAATAAAAATTATTTTTTTGTTAAAATAAAAAATACGTGCCCAATATTTTTTGCGGCAATATGCATGTAACGTCTCTCTTTCTTACTTGGGAATTACATTTGACTCTGAAAGAGATTTGGTGCCAAAAATATATCAACTTAGTTGGTATAGGTACTACATAGGCACGTTAGTTGTTTCCATATTTTTATTTCTGAAAATTGTAATATTCGTCAAATAATTTAGCACATATTTTCGCAGTCGTTTTTGTTCATATATTTTGACTATCGTGAATTCACCAGTAAAGCCTACTTGGACAAGCAAAGCTTTTCTAAGAGAACTTTAATTTTAGTTTTCTCCGCTAGAGGCGAACTCAGTTCGCATCGAAATTATACTTCTTCCGAAATAGCATAATTTTGTAATTTCTAGATGTTCAACTTAATTCTGTGATAATATTTTAATTACTTTGATATTTTGTGTAAGTGAAACTTTGTAAATCAGGGATAGGTATGTTATAAGTGCAAATAATAAACTTTTTAAAGTAAAACCTGTTGTTTCATTTTAATACGCGTAAAACTGGTGAAAGTCAGAAAAGGTCTGACAATGTCTTCAGGAAATAAAAAGCTCCTTAGTACACGACATTTCTTTATTGATATCTAATAATTAGGTAGGTACATTATAATATTTTACTATACAATTTTAATATCGTATTGTAGGACACTTTGTTTGAACTTCATTTCTTAGGCCAATGCAAATTAAAGGTTTTAATAAACTTGGATGATGATTTGAATAAAATAAATAGTAAAAATGTGTAAGGGGAATGAAAATTTTCTTTTTGGGCGAAAATTTTCACATTTTCCAAGATTGATAACTTCGTCCAAATATGCACACAACTATATGTTGACATGAAAATCACATTTTGAAAGTCAACATGTAAATATTATGCCGCAAGGCAAGTAAAGCAAATAAATAACTTAGAAAAGTATACAAAATACGCAGATTAGGCCTTAAAATTAAGCATTGTTAAAATTAGTTTAGCTGTTCTAGTAAATATCGTTATTATAACGTGAATAGTAGCTATTGGAGAGTTGAATATGAGCATGTCTTATTCCGTACATCTCTTGAAATGCCGATGGAATATGAAGTAGTAAAATATTGAATCTTAAAGTTGTCAACCAGTTTTCTAATTGTTGTACATGTTAGAAATAGTAAATCAGAAGCACTTTATTCTACCCTCCAATAGCTATATTTCAAATGAAGGTCATGAAATCACTAATAGTATGCAATCGAAAAATCCCCAAATTCCTATCGCTGTGATGTACCTATGCTTGATCATATGTTGTATATAAAGTTTAACGGGCAGAACATGTAGATATTTTGGGCCTTTTCATATTTAAACAGAATATTTTGGTTCTTATATAGTTAGTTTAGTTTTAATTTCTAACGTCAATTACGCTGCCAGATTGTTTTAGGGTGCGTCCACATTAGGGCATGCAATACCGGTTAACCGGTTTCGTTTTTACCGGTAAATCGCCCATTTTTGCGAGTTTTAAATTACCGGTAAAAATAATATGAAACCGGTAATTTACCGGTTTTTACGTTTTTCTGATAAAATATAGCTATTGTTCATTTAACGTCAAATCTTTGTTATGAAGCTGAATATAATGTAATGTCGCATACATTACGTATTGTAAGAGTGTTAAAGTTGCTGTTTTTAGAAAAGTAAACTTGTGTGTCCTTAACTATCTCTAGGTTAGATACAAATCTTCTTCCTCATCTTAATTTATAAAATCTAAACAAATTGTATTCATTCGGTTATTCCGTTTTTTTTCCTCATAGCTGTCAGCTCATACTAGGTACAAATGTAGCTAATGCTTATTTTACCTACTCTATGACCTTACTGAGCAAGGGCTTTTACTTCACCACCATGCGGACAGCTCTGAGGACACGGTGGAGCACACAGTCCAGGTGTGCACTGCCTGGGAAGAGTACCGCCGTATTGTCGTCGAGGCAATAGGCAGCGGCGACCTTTCGCGTCCTTCCCTGGTTCAAGCCATGGTCCGGAGCTAGAGGGAATGGGAAGCCGTCGCCCCTTCTGCGAAGCAGTCATGCTCGAGAAGGAGACGGCGGAGCGACTGCGAGTAGCACCTCTCATCCCAGCCGCTGTAGTGGACCAGGAAGACACCACGGGCGCCAAGGGTCGAGAGACGACTCCCGGCCACCGTAGGCGTCGGCCTGTGGGCGGTGAGTTCGGGTGGCTCATCGTTCCACCGTCTGCATAGACAACAGACCCGTGTCAGTGGCGCGCGTTGTTCCACGGGATCCTCAGGGAGATGTCAGCAAACCTAGTGGGGCCCAGCAGGGCCAAGGCCTGCCGGGGCCGCGGGATTGTTCGAAAGAATTACCGCTACCCTGGTCCATAAAACACTTACTAAAAAACATGGGTTTCAGACAGAAAGAGTCTGTCATTTGATGATTTACCATAAAAAAGGGCTTTCCCTTCAATGAAAAATATATTTTTTACGGTAATTCTTAGCGTTTATCCCGTCTTGTGACGGGGTCGGCTTTCCGTATCTTCCTTCTACCACTTCGCTCTATCCTCCTGAATAGACATCTTCCTCTTCGAGTTCGCAGATTTTCATGTCATTCATTACGACACACAACCACCACGGTTTCGGCCTGCCTTTGCGCCTTTGACCGGGTATATTGAGATTGAGTATCACATTCACACTGCCGATGTCCTCAGGTGTCACTCCTTTTTACATGTCCGTACCATCGCAGCCGTTTCTCTTGCATTTTGTCGGCGACATCGCGTACGGATGGTAATGACATGTTTTTTGTTACGGCCCACGACACAAAAAACGTTTACCACCTTATACTTTGCATAATTATTTAGTTTTTGCTTTAAAACTACCCAATCTTATTGTTATAATATGACATTTTAAAAAAATTACCGTTTTACCGGTAAAAATATTTTTATTACCGAATTTTTACCGGTAATTTTTGTTTTACCGAAATTGCATGCCCTAGTCCACATCTGGCGAATGTGCCGCGAATGCGCAGCACGCGAGCCGATTGCGAGCCGTCTGCGAGCTGCGCGCGTGCAGTCACTGCAATAGCTTGGTGCGCCTCTTTAGCGCAACTCATGCAAGGCTCGTATAGAGCGCGCGATCTGCGCGCACTCAGTTCTCGCCCTTACAGTTCCGTATACTGGCTCAGGGGCCCGATTCTCCTAAGTTAATAATGTCAAAATCGAGTAGAAATTGAATCGCAATATGATCGCAATAGCAGTTTTAACCATATCGGGCATTCTGCTACTAATAAAAGACCAATCGTATTCGATGAGTGTGATACGTGACTTAGAAAAGTGTAACACCGAATATCACTTCCCCGTAAGTTTACGAATACGAAACACTTAACAACGAATGCACGCTACCTCGAAAAACTTAACGCCGTAGCCATGCGAACTCGAATAACGAAATCTCTAAATTCACCTATACGAAACACTTAACAAAGAATGCACGCTACCTCGAAAAACTTAACGCCGTAGCCATGTGATCTCGAATAACTAAACCTCTAAAAATCATCGTAAAAAGTCTTTATTCATATAACAATTTTTTTGGGTCTGAGCTTGGTGTCTGGAGGGGCCAGGGTTCTGGAGCCCTGAGGCCACGAGTGCCCTCGAGCCATATATTTGTCAGGCATCGTTTGGAAGCAGATTTTGTTCCCGACTGTTTCTGACGCTTGTCGGCCATTATTTCTTCGGAGCATATTTTGGAGTTTCCTGTCTGGTTTTTTAGGAGGGCCTTAATCTCAGGCTAGTCTTGTGCACATCGTCACCGCGTGGGAGATTGGTGTCGCCGTGGTCTTGTGACTGTTCGTCGGCCAGGTCCGACGGGTGAGCTGTGACAGCGTGGCTGACCCGCAGTGGCGGCTACCGCCTCCACGCTCCTCGTTACATGAAGACGTCAGGTACCTTGTGTTGTGCTTGAGTGCTGTGTGATTTTCTGTCCTGTACGACATACCCCGGAGGACACGATTTCCGTGTGGAGATAGACGGACCCCGTCTATCACCGATGCCAAGGGGAGCTATTTGAGAGACTGAGGGAGAGACTTTCCGACTAGGGAGTTGTATGCAGAGAGAGAGAGTACTTTGTGAGCCTTGCCTAACAGTCGGGAACAAAATCTGCTTCCATTGCAGACGGATCCTGGATAAGGCTGAGCGGGAAACGATGCCTGACAAATATATGGCTCGACGGCACTCGTGGCCTCAGGGCTCCAGAACCCTGGCCCCTCCAGACACCAAGCTCAGACCCAAAAAAATTGTTATATGAATAAAGACTTTTTACGATGATTTTTAGAGGTTTAGTTATTCGAGATCACATGGCTACGGCGTTAAGTTTTTCGAAGTAGCGTGCATTCTTTGTTAAGTGTTTCGTATAGGTGAATTTAGAGATTTCGTTATTCGAGTTCGCATGGCTACGGCGTTAAGTTTTTCGAGGTAGCGTGCATTCGTTGTTAAGTGTTTCGTATTCGTAAACTTACGGGGAAGTGATATTCGGTGTTACACTTTTCTAAGTCACGTATCACACTCGTATTCGATTGACATTTGATTGGTGTGCGATTGGTCTGCTTTTTTTTAACTTTGGTCTATACGGAAGTTTGCTGTACAATCATTTTGCAATCGTAAATCATTTGCAGACAAAATGATTCATTATTAAATGACAGAAAAGGATAAAAACGTTTATTTCAAAGAAAAAATAGCGGAATGCCACATACGCTTCAATCGTAATCGAGTCGGGATCGGATATCAGTCGAATCGAGTCGAACGTGAATCGTATGACGCTTAAGTAAAATTAGGAGAATCGGGGCCCAGTACTATCGAAGATATCAGACGTCGCGCGCCGCCTGTGCGCTGATCGCGTGCGGCGCTTAGGTCGCGCGCGAACTGCGCGCGGGCGGCGCAGAAGCGGCGCACGAACAAAAATGCACGCGCGCAGCTCGCGGGCAGCGAGCAAACGGCTCGCGGGCAGCGAGCAAACGGCTCGCGGGCAGCGAGCAAACGGCTCGCGAGCTGCACATTCGCGGCACATTCGCCAGATGTGGACGCACCCTAAGGTATTTATTTTTTACGGAAATAATCAGTTAAGATTTCATCCACCTTATCTATTATAAAACGTGGATTTTAGAAGTCTTTAGTCTTTAGGACGATGGTTTAAACCTAGTGCTAAAGCTGGTACTTTTTTAAAACCACGTTTTATAATAAGGTGGAAAGTTTTATGCTAGGCCTCTGTTAATATTTTGAAAGTCGTCCTATATTGTAAAACTAGACTATCACAATGATCAACAAACACTAGAGTATTAAGTAACACCTATATGATTCTAGTCTTCACATTTCTATTTCTTTAGGGCAAAGGTTACAGTTATTTTTAATATATTTTTTCCGACATTATGTTTTTAGCCGATTTCCCGCGGTTTCACTCGAGTCCCGTGGGAACTTCTGCACGTACCGGGATAGAATATAGCCTATGCCACTCGGGAGGAGTGTAGCTTGCCAACAGTGAAATATTTTATATTTTAGTCTAATATGACCGGGACCACCTACGTAGGTTGATAGGTATAACAATTTTTTTATTTTCTAGTTTTTAGTGCACATAAGATAATTTAACTTAAAAGTTTTTTAACCGATTTTTTATTTCAAATCGTTTCCTCTCAATTATATAGTCAAGTAATAACTATAGATAGTTATATTTCTTCACTAAAATTATATGTCTGCAGGAATGTAACGTCTTTGCAATGAATATTTGTAAAAAAAATGTATTAGATATGTACTAGTATGCAGTATACTGTAACCTTTACCCAGCATCATCTAATTTTGTTTTTCGCTAAAGTTCATGTAAAAGCGTTGGTATATCTGTAACACCGTCTTTTACACCTGTAAGTTGCTTCCGAAAAAATACGTAACTAATCTCCGTAAGTTATAAAGTTCTAAGATAATACTATAAACGAGTTACGAAGGGTTTTTTAATTCAGACAGACGTGTATTGCTGGGGAGTTCGTTGCGCCACTTCTTCTTCCCAGCAACAACACATAGGAAGTGGTGAAGGGCGGGCGTTTTGAGGGCTGTCTTTTGTTTTTGACGTTCGAAAAGTGCCGATTTATCAGCCTAATTTGAACAAACATTTTTGAGTTTTAGGAATTTATCATAATTTAATTAGGTACGGAAGCTTTTTACATAAGAAAAACTTACAAGTGTAAAGGCGGTAAATGTTTTTATTATAATTATGATGATTGCTCATTCAGATAATATTTATGATCGCTTTGGAACGCAATGGAATGATTTAATATTCTTTAAATGCTCTTTAATGCAATATTTTGTGACAATATTTGGCTCTCTAGCAGACACTGTTTTTTAGTCTCTACTATGAAATAATTTACCAGATCTATTTTTTTTTCTAAGTTGTTACAATAGAGCCTGCAACGCTATATTTATTCGAAAGTCATAATAATGTTTCATCTAGCTTACATTGGTGAGCCTAGTTTGGCAAAACCGATAATATGGCTTTTCTTCTAGTTGACCATTTTCCCTGTATCATTTTAAATAGCCATTTGTACCTTAAGCGCTAAGAATATTTAGTACATATTGCAGAATCAGGATTTTCACAGAACCATAAATAACAGTTTTTAAATACAACCTCTTTCAACAACTCCGACCTAAGTTCAAAGAAGAATAAATTACGTATACCACAGACAGCGATCCTAATTCAAATTTGACAGAACTTTGATAGTTCTACTTGCGATTCTTGCTATATAACTGCAATTTTGTAATTTCAGAGCTTAAAGATCACGTGAAAAGCCGAGAAAAGGTATTTTAACAGTTATCACTTCTTTCTACTATCGCTAATTCGTCGTCTTCTCCGGAAGTATTAGTTTTGGCGTCGAAATGCAGATTGGCTTCTGATGACCCGTTACTGGACTCGTGGGATCTTGGACTTGCGCTAGTCTTTCTGACGTACAGTATATTTGACTCTAGTCTATTGTGGTCGCTGAAATAAGCGCTCCCGTCCGATATTCGGTTGAGTTTGTGTATCTGTTCCCTCAACTCGCACACTTGGCTGTACAATTTCTTATTCTCTCTGAGTATCGCTATATTCTCAGTTTCTAGCAACTCCCGCTTGCTCCACTGTATCGTGTTTTCTGATTTCAACCTTTCAATCTCCATTTTCAGTTCAGCCGTCTTTTCTTCTAAGACCTGTTTAGCTGCTATTTCGTCCTGCAGCTCATTCTGAAGTCTTTCTACCTCGCTATGACTCGAATCTGTGGACCCTAAGGTCCGGTCACTGTGAGTTATTTCTGACTTCGTGTTATGCAACTCTGCAGTCAAAGTTTCTATTTTAGATAGAAGGAATGCTTTCTCATCCTTTTCACTTTGGAGATTCTTGCACGTTTCGTCCAAACGCAGCCTGAGCTCGCTCAATTTATTTGCGAGGACATTGTCTACGTTAGAGAATTTGTGCGAGTCTAAGGAGGCTCTTTGTCGGGCTGACGGTTCACTAGGCGATAGGTATCCTACATTTTTCCGCCTCAGTTCTACCCCGTCTTCGGTAGTAAGATCGCCGCCCAGTATCCTGCTCTCTCCTATACTTAAAAGCTTTTCGTTGTCTCTTTTCAATTCGTTTAACTGTTGCTCTAGGTCTGTCTTCTCAGTTTTGGAAGTGGCCAGCTCTTTGGAAAGTGTGTCAACTTTGTTTTTTAGCTGTTTTGCTTCCTCGCGCGCCTTGTTCCGTTCGTTGCGGACTTTGCTCCACTTTTCGCGCCAATTTGCCGTACAGTCCGACCACCATCTCATGGTTTTCTCCATCTGCGTGGCCCTAGCCCTCGCTTCGTCGAGTTCCCTCTGGTAGAGAGCCTCCTTGGCCTCCCAGTCGGTGTTGGTGTATCGCATACCACCTCCATCGTGGTCTCTGCTCCGCCTGTGGCTGCCTCCGTGCGAGCTTTGGGCCATTTTTCATTTATACTGATGAGTTCTGGGGACAAAAAAAATTATTGAATGAGAAATATATATCATCATCATCTTCCGAGCCTTTTTCCCAACTATGTTGGGGTCAGCTTCCAGTCTAACCAGATGTAGCTGAGTACCAGTGCTTTACAAGAAGCGACTGCCCTGTCTGACCTCCTCAACCAAGTTACCCGGGCAACCCAATACCCCTTGGTTAGACTGGTGTCAGACTTACTGGCTTCTGACTACCCGTAACGACTACCAAGAATGTTCAATGACAGCCGGGATCTACAGTTTAACGTGCCATCCTAAACACAGTCATTGGTGTCTAAGATATACTTAGAAAGTACATACAAACTTAGAAAAGTTGCATTGGTACTTGCCTGACCTGGAATCGAAACCCGCGCCCTCATACTTGAGAGGTTGGTTCTTTGCCCACTAGGCCACCACGACTCGAATGAGAAATATATATAAATTATATATAAAGATTTACATTGCGCTTGGACCAAACTACACAATTAAATTAATAAAACACGCAGATGACCTGACGACAGTCAACAAAAACATTTTGGCCAAACATCAATATGTCTGGTCAGCATTAAGACATATCAACTAAATTTCCAGTAGAATGAATCCGTGCGACCTTCCACCTTGCCCGCCGTGCCCGCCGCCGCCCCCGTACCCTGTGTGCCCGCAAACGTGTCCACCGGGGCCGCCGCCGCCACCCAGCCGCTCTAAGCCTACGATGAGAGGGCTACACTGGTCTCAGACGAAACGCAAGCTGCTTCAAGCAATCATTGTGTCTGTGGCAGCGGGTGCCTGCGTCTATGTCTTCCTTGGTTCCCGTAGAAGGGAGACCTACAGAGACTTTTATTCGTAAGAATGTTTTGTTTATCAGTAGTAAGGAACATTAAGTAAGGAATAAAAAACTTGATTTTGTATTTTGCGGTGTCTGTGGGAAACCTCAAAATATAATTTTCAATTTAGTTAAACTGCTTTTATCATATCATGATGCCCTCCTAGCCGATTATTGGCCACTGAGGCTGTTCTCATATAAGGAGAGTTAGCCAACCGTGCAGGATATGTACTCCTTGGAAAGACTGGTTGTCAAAATAATTGCTTTTTAAGATAAAGTCAACATTGTAAATTGACATTGATGATGAACATTGAAATTAAATATTAAGTATTCCTTCATTTCTCCGTCTAAAATTTTTTTTATTGCAACTTAGCTATACATGCAGTAATTATCAACTTTTCTTCTTGTATATTTATTTTTGTTGGGTGGCAAATGTTGGCAGTACCTACATATAATCCAAATACATAGCAATATTCCAATTTATTTAAAACATTAAGAAATGGAGATGTCTCTTTGTCACAAAAGAATATTTTTTGATAATGAAATCATTTTTGAATATAACGCATAGATTTACAGTTAGAATAAATGAAAAACATATTTGAAGTTATCAAAAATCCCAATGACACAGTTGATTTACCAAAAACATCAACAGCAGACTTTATGACTCATTTTAATTATAAAAGGGAATTAGATCGTAATAAGATTTAAACGATTATACATTTAACATTTTCATTCAATATAAAAAATACTACTGTTCGAATTTCGAATACTTACTGCCAATACTGCCATAGGATACCTGTGACTAAGTCAACAAAACACTGCCTATTTTTGTTTATATGCCGACCAAAACGAACTTTCTCATTTATTTATCTCAAGCAGGCAATTGTATTAAAATATTATTTAACATGTCAAATTAACATTTAGACGAAAATAGTACTCGTTATTAATTTATTCTCCAAAATAGGCTTTATACACTTTGTTCATTCATTTACTTTTTTCGCGATGCGGGATTGCTAGGGTTGCTAATGATAATAAATACGATGACATTAGTTAGAAGTTAGTCGATTCTGCACACTTACTAATATGATGAAAAATTGTATTGGTGACTTGAGAGGAAAATAATATCATCATTATTAAATGAAATGCTAAGAACTATATTTGTGACTATTTGACTCAGTCTCCATAAATCGACTCCACATACTAATCACCATTTTGAAGTTATTAAGCAGATTCCTGATTTGCTTGTCTAATCAGAGCAGTAATATATGTTATAGAATAGATGAAGCGTACATATGAAAACTTTGTTTCAAGAATTAGTTTAGGGAAACATGTGGCATAACCCTCTTAAATGATTTCATACATTTGTTGACAAATTAGCGTTCGACGGTAATAAAACCGATTTAGGCATGCGCACTGCCGGTTCTCTATCATATTTCAAAGAAACACAATTTTATGTAATATAATAGTAAAATTAAATTAATATTTTCAGAAAAGGTGAATTTGATGAGTGGGCTCATGAAATGGCCATCAAAGGATTGTTTCAAGGGGTGCCTGCGTCTTCTTTGAAAGAATAAGTAGACAACTTATGAAGACATTCTATCGTTGCAAAAAGTTAATTTTATTTAACGAACGTTTGTAGTCTCGTTACTTATGGAGCTCTTTTTATTAGTTATTAATTGAGATATACTGAGCAACTTACTAAATAAATATGTTTAATTGTTTTAACGTTTTTATTGACTTAATATTACGGTATACTACACAGGAGATCCATAGTTAACAAGTTTTTAACTGATATCCTAAATATCTACGTAGCTTGTGTAGAAGGAAAACAGTGTAGAAAACCCTTCAAAACTATTGAGTATAAGAAAGGAGAATAATGTCACGCAAGAGTTTATCTATTGGTGCCATATTACTCGGTGGATTGCCAGAAGAATATGATCCCCTTGTGATGGCCCTAGTTCATCTTTTTAGGAGCTACGATGCTACAGACGGACTTGCATGCTTTTCAAACTTATATCGTCACTTAAAAATCTTTCCCCACCCCAACCCTTTCTCAGAGCGCAATAAAGATAATACATAGAAAATTAAAAATATTTTTTCTTTCCTTTTTTGGCTTTGAATAAAATAGTTGTTGATAATGTTATTCCAAAATCTGAAAACTATCGATATGTTAATTTCGAGAGCACCTGCAAGGTATAGCTGAAGTCGCAGATGAATACGGTAATTATACTTTTATTCCAGTATATAAAAATAAAAAATACCCTTAAATTTGATTATTTCAAAATATTTAAGTTTTTTTTTTTGAACAGGAAGTGATTCGTTTCATCACGTTTCATGGCGGCAGCCAATCAGGGAACTCTGTATTATTATAAAAACATGGAGATAACACCATCTACCAATCAAAGACAGCCTTCAGTGGAGCATGAAAGGCTGATGACATGACTTTGAAGCAGCGCAGAAAATTCTGGGAAAACTAAAATAATAAAATATTTATACATCTTACTGATATTTATATATCGCTGAAATTATATAACAATGATCTTAGATCAAAAAAAGGATTCACACATTTTTTTAAATTAAAAATTAAAAACCAAAAAATGAGAAAAACATACGCTTGTCTAAAGCTACGTCACGTATGTTTGTCTACTGCGAGTCAGTGCGCATGTCAAGTTGAAAATTGCAAATGGCGGCCGTTGTTATTGTTCGTACCGAATTAACTATTTGTAAATTATATACCAATCTTTTTAGCGATTTTTCTAATGGACTGTTATATTGATGCGATGCTTTAACTTCTCATAATTCGGCGCGACACGTTTTATGTACGTTTTTAAGTGTTTTTAGTGTTTTTTTGCTATTTTATGTGTGTCATGCAAATGGGGTAAGCTGGAATTATCGGATGTCGCTTAGGTTGTTTTGGATAGTTTCAATAAGAAAATGGAGTGAAGTTCTGTGACCTAAAGTGTTAAAATGGATACTGCATAAAGTATTTCAACTATCCCTCTAGTATTAGGGTGTAGCGAGAGACGGGAGCGGCTGTAATTTACGTATGTTCCATGCTGTGACTGTTCTCCCCGTACATTTCAAAATGGCTGCTGCTCTTCACGATATATGAGCTTTGCGTCACTGGAATATAATTCAGTGGATTTGATTCGTGATGACATTATAGTGTTTCTAGTCGTGTGATCGTCTGTGAAAAAGCGAAAATAAGTCTTGGACGGTTCCCCGGGTGCACCAGAACCGGGACAGTAGTGGTGTGTCATATGTTTTTGGTGTAAAGTGGACACTGACCATAGGACCGATATTGCTTTGCGTCCGAGCCGGACGGTAATGTTGCGCTTGATTTTCCATCATGATTTGGGACACAAGGGAATAGAAATTGTGTGGAATTGAGCGGAATGTGACATTGTATGAGAGGTGAGTGTATTTTTTAGTTTATTTACATTTCGCGGGGTGTTCTGTAGAGCGATGTTCATTACAAAATGGACACATTGGTGGGTGACAGGACATCGGTCGGCCGGCGAAGACGTGCCCCGCGCGGCGCCCGCCTGAAAACGCCGATTACAGTTACAGCCGAAAACTCTGTGTTGATGTCACAGTATTATATTTTGTAAAGTTGTGTAACATGCCGCCGTGTTGTCGATACGTATTCGAGCTCGCACGCACGCCGACTCCGATGCTTTCTGATGGATATTCAGCTTTAGGTGCTAACCAGAGTGCATATTCAGCTCTGTTATTTACGTCCAATTATCTGTTTTAGTGTTTGCAAATAGTGCAATCTGTCAAATCTGTGTTAAAAGGTTACAAGTCCAGTAAGGCATTGAACAACAACATCTATAGTAGATCTTAGTATACTTCTGTATAGTGATAATATTGTGTCTGCAGAAGGGACAATGAGTAGTAATATTCACTAATTAACTACCAAGTAGAACCATAGACAAAATACATAACCTATTTGTATTAACACATGATGGAGTACTGATTATTTGATAAAGATATACAACCTTCTTATATTTAATTTAGGCTAATTTATTTGAACAAGATATTAGAATGTGTGAATATTATTATAATTTACATTTGCTTTCATTATATTTTGCAAAGTTGTTGTGATTTTTGCAAATTATTTTCTTTAGCTGAAATCATAACAAACATTAGATGCTTTTTATAAAAATATAGAAAAATATTAGTAAATCACTCATTCCATAGTCACAACAAAAAACATAAAAATATCAAATCAATAATAATAATATATATATTTTTTTAATTGCATCAAAAGGATATTAAATTGATAAGAAATAAGGATTTAACAGGGGTTTAGTTCACCACATCCTGTAAACTTTGTGAACTATCAATGTCTGATAAGGGATATTAGTTCCTATCACGAAATTACTAGTAACTAAGGAATTACTCATATCTTTAAAAATTTACACATATTTTGTCACTAATGCTTAGTTGCAGATAAATGATTTATTACTTAAATTAAACCTCCTTCATCATCAAAGCTTTTTTACCTATGTATTGACAGAGTGATTTATAAATGTATAGGTAACTAATGAGAGTCACAATAAAGAAATTATAGTGAATTTCGAAAAATCCAACTTAAGTCTTCATTTTACTTAGGGTAAGAGTTGCCCGGGTAACTGGGTTGAGGAGGTCAGATAAGCAGTCCCTTTAAAACACTGGTCCTTGGGTGCTGCTGATTAGACTGGCAGCCAACCCTCTGGGAAAAGGCTAGGCAGATGAGGATGATGATGACATACAAACAAAAATAGATTAATAGATAGAATGATATATGCTCTTTTCATACACCAATTTCATCAGTTTGATCTTAAAAACTAGTGAATTAAAATTTGTGACCATGGATTATCCATCAAAATATTGTTTAACAAATTGAAAATAATGCCAGTTTTGGTCCTTAAAAGTATTTAGGAAGAAAAGAACTATCATAACGCAAAAATAGGTCTTTTAATTTGAAAGGAAAACTTTTTAAATATTTTGTGTTCTATTGATTATTTAGCTTTATACAATAGATTGAAAGGTGTTATTCTTTCAATATTATTGAAAATAAAAATTAGTAAGCTTTTCTAGTGAAGTTAAAAGATTTGAAGTTAGAAGTTGCTTACTGAAACATTGTAACTGATACTTAAATCTTGTGTGAGGAATGAGTTAGAATTTAGTATTTATCCTTGGGATAATGTTTAAGTAATATTACTTGTATTGTAGGCTAGCTTCCGCACACTGTTTCACCCGTGTGAATTGAGTTGAAAAGTTTAAGATAATATAAGAAAAATCGATCTTTTTTTGGTGTTTGTTGGTAAATGAAGTATAATTTTATTTGCATTTATTTAATTTTAATATAACAATTATTTTTTTTCAGTACAAGACCTAAGATTATACATTTTTAGAATATCTAGCCAAAAATTACAAAAGTGGCCTTGGAAATTCGTTTTAAAGTAACAAAGGAATCAGCTGATTTCATAAAGATTATTCTGTATCAATTAAACCTTAAATGAGAGAACAATAAGTATTGATAAAATGCTGATATCATCATATTTTAATAAATGCCTGCTATCACAATAATTCTCCGTTACTATTATATTCTTATCACACTATGATGTAAATTGTGATGTCACTAACTTGATATAGTTTATTGGTAAAAAATAACAACAAATTATAACTGCTGGATAACTAGCTCACTTTAAAGGAAAAATAGTAATTAAAAACTTTTTCCTTAATATTTTTTTTTTATCATAAAATTTTTAGGCAAAAAGGTTACTATATTTTAATCTCATTTAATCATAGGAATATAATTTTAAAAATATATTTTACGCGAAAAGGAAGTCTGGGGTAATTAATATTTGTAGTTGAGTTATCTTAATAATTGATGGTTTGCTTTATAAAGAACATAAACATAGGTGATTGATGAGGTGTAAAATATCTAAAAAAAAGTTATTACACGAGCAGAAACTTCAATTGCCACAGAAAGTTAAGGGAAAGTAATATAAGTCCAATCAAATCTTGAAATGATGCAATTTTTGTTTTATTCACAACATATAAAAATTATAAGTAGCTTAGGAATTATTATTATTTAGTGGCTTAAATTCATCAAGATAGATTCAAAAATGTGTAGGCATAATGAAAATTATTTGTAATTTACATACCTAATTAGTCACAAGTTTTTTATATTATACTAGCTATTCTACGTGATTCTACCTATGTTACTTACCTTCCTTAGATAATAAAGAACCTATGTGTTTTCTTAGGTTCTAGATTATCAGAGTGCTATATTTCTTATAAATCAGATAATTAGTTTTGGCTTTGCAGACGCAACCTACTTATATGTATATTTATAAATTATTAAGGATTATCAATTAAAATTAAATTCTTCACTAAGTTAATTAAATTATAAATTAGCCAGGAACTAAATTAGGTAATGAAAATAAAGCAACATCAACATTTTTATTTTTTAATATATGTATATTTCCAAATCGTTTTTTTCACTTAGAACCAATAAAAATAACTAGTTCCCGCTTTATCCCTATATTTGTATGTGGGGAGAGTAACAGGTGGTTAGGGTTAAGTCAGGTGGATGGGAAAGTCTTCCACCTGCTGAGTAAAATCACATCTATACACTAATATGTATAATAAAGATTAAACATTTTTGGCCTTACTACAAAAACTTTAACAACTGTTTTACACTTGTCTAAAAAAAATGTGGCTCCAAAATGAACCTTATGTCAACGTCATAATTTGTCATTTTTTTAGACAAGTCTTAAACTGACGTTAAAAAGTTTTTGTGGTAAGACGGTTTCTGTTTATACCTCTGAAGCTACAGAAACAATTTGCAAAATCATTTCACTGTTGGAAAGCTACACTCTTCCCCAGTAACATAGATAGGCTATATTTTATCCCGGCAAGGGTAGAAGTTGTCGGGTGAAAACGCGGGAAATTGGCTAGTAGTCTATGAATTATTTCTGAAGACAAATTGAATTTGCATTAATTTGTATAAATCAATACCAGTTATGTATAAAAGATGATTACGTAATAAATTTAGATGGTTTTTTAGCAATATTTTTTGGAGTTCAAGGTTATAAATATCTAAGATTTTTTGAACATCCTTCATAATTTATTTTTAGTGACTTTTAATCTAAAAACCTCAATTTACTACCTTAAGGTGCTACTGCCATCAGATAGGTGTAGGTGCATAGATATTCTTATCATACAAATAGTATGCTATAATGTCCAAGTTCTCTTTAATTTTACGTTAACTAGTAGGTATACTTAATTTTACTTATTCTATTTTTGTAAATATTGCCTATTTCTTATTCTGATGTATGTATAAGCTTGAATAAGCGACAAACATACTGACACACTTAAGCCTTTACAATGTTATAGAAATACTACCAAAAGTAAAAAAAAAAACTTCTATAATACATAATTAATTATAGAAACAAATACAACAGTAAAGCTTTTTGCTATACATTTTAGCTATAAATGCGGTTCCTTTGGCCGAAGTGTCGGGTTGCCGCGCGATTCATTCGTCGTTCAGCCCGCGCGTGTTGTATTACGCGGCAAAAACGCCGCGTGTAGATAATGGAATTACGCAACTAGACGCGTGCCGGCTAATGCATGTGCGGCTTTGTTACATGCAAAAAATACTCTCCTTTTTTGTTTATTTATTTATTAATTGTCTTGTTTTGTTAATTGATTGATATTTTAGTAAGACTGCTTGTTTTAATTACGCATGGCAACACATGAGCGGATTGTCTGTATCAGTATGTTCATGTTTTCAACATAGGGTGTAAGTTTTCTATAAAATAAAATAGTACAACACCTGTAACAATCAATACTCATCAGCAAGTTGAGAAATGTTCTCAATTTATTTATAACAATTAAAATATTTTTCCTTAATGTTTATTTAGTAGGTTTATTTAGTAGCATTTAAGTAATTACATATCTAAGGGAATAGCGCCCAAAAATTCTCTATTTTCTTTATTTAGGACTCAACATCTCTTGCAATAAAAAATTGTACTTTCTTTATCCATGTGTCCTGCCCTCGGAATGGTTCCTATTTTAACCTATAATAATAATAATAATGTCGGGACACCTTTTTCACACACGGTCGGTTAGCCCCATGGTAAGTTATTAATTAACTTGTGTTATGGGTGCTAACACAACTGATAAACTACATATAGCTACATATATACATATTTATAAATACATATTGTAATACCCAGACCACGGCTAACAAGCATGCTCATCACAAAAATGTCGACCGAGCCGGGAATCGAACCCGGGACCTCAGGTTCGGCAGTCCGGCATGGTGACCATTGCGCCATCGAGGTCGTCAAACCTATACTATACTATTTCAATATACGAAATATACAATATAATTTCTGTTTTTTTTTTTGACTCGTTGACTAATAACAAACTACCACTATTGGCACAGCATGGCAGCGGACAGCGATGGGCTAGGCTCGGCGGGCGGCGGTTCTTGCGGCGTGGTGGTGACATGCGAGGGCGACTTGCGCGACCCGCGTTTCCCTGCGCGCCTGCGCCGGTTGTTGCGCGAGTTGCGCGCTCTGCTCGCCGAGCCGCATCCGCACACGCTCAAAGTTAACAAGGTACCTTTATTATTTTATTTATTATTTTTAGCCCATAATGTCCCACTGCTGGGCAAAGGCCTCCCCATCTTGCTTCCACGCTTCTCGATCTTTCGACCGAGCCCACCAGTCTCGACAATAGGCGTCTAATTTATTTTATTCTTTTTGGCGATGTTGAATAAAGACTCTGACTAGAAGCCCAACATAGTTGGGACAAGGCTCGGGAGATGATGATGATGTAGGATAAAGAAAAAAGGTAACATTAAAGCTGAAAATTTAAGTCACAGGGAATTTTGTATAAAATTGATAATTTAAAAGGAACTCGCAACGTGACTTAGGGTCATGTTGCATTTTTTTTGTAACTTGGCAGTCAGAATTTCCTGTCATTTTTGAACCTTTGCAAAAATCGGCGTTTTCCGCTCGTGCCAAAGTTCAAGGATGCACAGACGATCTACAACACAAATAAACGACGACAAAAAATAGTTCTGTTTGTATACAAAAGTCTGATGCACTTAGTGTACGCTTCCTAACATACTTTATCAATGGATCAAACTTTGAATGGACTCAGTGTAAGTGGTATATGTATGGAACAGACACAAGTGACGTAGACTTCGTAGTAACTAGACGTCTCCTGATTCTCCTCATGTTTCGCACTAAAAAAGAACACTGTTTAATTAAAACTTTCTAAATGATTCTGACAGACCAAATTATACGAGGACGCATCATAGAAATATGAATGCCCGCAGAACTTATCGTTAATTTTGCTATGATGAGACAATTGTTTCAGCAATGATTAAGAGCATAGCAGCATTGAAGTCCATTCACACATTTCTACAGGATCAGTGAATTAGTATCGCGTTTGTCAATGTAAAATGTAAATCTTCTGTAGATTTGTCCTTTGTTTTCGTTAGAGAGATGACAAAAGTAAATCTCTGCAAGCGTGCGTAGAGTACACCCCATTGCACATCTTATGACATCACGTTCCACCTGAGTATAAGGGCTCGTGCATATAACGAAAAAGATTCTTCTTTCTGTAACATTATCTTATGTTTAAAATTATTTTATTCGTATGTTTTTACCTTAAATATTATAATGATCAAAGACAATTCGTGCAAAATAAATAATCGTTAGTAATTTATGAAAGTGACGATTTATAGACAAATAAAACCAAACGTAAATAAGTAACAATGTGCAAAACTCACGCTGGCTGCCGGTCATCGGAACTTAACCTTTCTAATTAATTCCAATTCAAGATATATTATCATTTCAAAGAATTAAATCTGTCGTCATAACGGTGCCTTGCACCAATCATATCACGTCTTCCTAACCCCATTAAACGTATTAAACAATTTTATTGCGCCATAAAAGTGGACCCTGTTGCACAAATTAGTTTCTGAATAAATTTGCCTAGTCAATTTAAGTTATAGCTTGCGGAAATTATTCTAGAAAATGCCAAAGTTGAACGCAGGAATTAATTGACGCACAAAAATATATTCTTTATTGAAGGTTTTCCGCGGGTTCCCCCGTAACCTGAGGGAACTACTTCGCGCTTACCTTCCTTGAAATATGGACTATATAACACAGATTTTTTCCCAAGCAGTCCAGCACTTGAGAATGGAGCTTTATAATATAAATGTTGATTTCAAATATAGGGATTTTTTATTTTCTTTTTTTTAGTAATATTGATACTTCGTTTTAAACCGCGATTCAGGTTTAAATTGGCGTACGATTTTCCCAGATCGTAAAAGCTAAGTTTGCCGTGCCATTTGGGTGGGCCAACGAATCAGCTACAAAAATTTTATGGGCCAATATACCCGTTAGTTTCTCCTGTCGTAACGATACTTCCTAGTTGACTAATGCGTTTCTTTTTATATCTAGTTTATTGGTTTATCCTCTATTGTTATGTTAATAGCAGTTTGAAGAGGCCCTTTCAATGTGTTAATAAAAAGTTCTTGTGTAAAATGTTCTATGATTAAAATTTTTGTCAAAGTTGTCATATGGGGAAAATTATTACTTCTAGTAGAAATTGAGAAATGATTAAAAACTTTTCCAACAGGTACGAGCTTACGATAGGAGTTTGTTTTGGTTTACATGCGTATACGTGCTTTTAAAACCGAGCGCATAATCCGCTAGTGCGAAATCGCTCTCAGTAGGTCTAGCTAGGTAAATCCGAGGTAGGTCTTCGTTTTAGTATAAACTTAGAAAATTCAGTACTTATTAAGTTTTGCGAGTGAACTGTGTGACTGGGTTTAAAACTTGTTCAATAAATAATATCTTTGTCGTTTCGGAAGTGTCGTAATCAATTAGTATTTCAAATAATCTTGTGATTTATGTGCAGTAATCTTGTAATTGCTATTTAATTTTCGTATAGAATTTATATTCTTAGGTTCTGTATTTAATTATTTGAGCAGTTTCTACAGTGTTTATAATTTTGCTCAGTCTGCAAGAACAGAAAGAAAATCATAAAATAAATCGACTTCTAAGAAGCATATCATGACAACCGAACAAAAATAATTAAAAAAAACTAGCCAAGAACCTCCATGGTATACAATTCTTCCATGTTCTCTTTGCTCTATGTATTCTGTCGAATTTAGAAGGGCAAGTTTTTGACGAGAAATCCGAGACTTTTTTAAGACATTTCCTCCTCATTCTCTCCTGTTTTAGGCTCATTTGTATAACATGACGTTTATTCCAGGTGGAGCCTTGGAACTCTGTGCGCGTGACGCTGTCGGTGCCGCGAGCAGCAGCCGCGCGGTTGCGTGCGCTCGCGGCGGCGGGCGCTCCGCAACTGAGGGCTCTCGGCATACTCTCGGTACAGCTGGATGGTGATGCCGCCGTGTCGCTGCGGCTGCAGCACGGAGCTGAGCTTAGGATTAACACCGATCCTGATGGTGAGTTTTGTGTAGCCAGATGGTGTGACAAATGGTGATGGTGTGGCAGATAATGATGGGGATCTCTTATGTGATAGAGGCTATCCAGCCCTCAAGGTATGAGGGATCTTCAACGCTATGAATGACACTGGTCACTGTTGACTTAAACAATAGTTTTATATGCTGCTGTTATTTCAGTGATGATGATCATTTGATATGTACAATACTTTGATCAAATGAAGAATAATAAACAATCCAAATTTTAGCTAAGTTCTGATGATAAATAATAATAGCAAGTCCTGTTTGCGGAATTTAAATAGAAGTCATAAAATACATTTCTGGCTTCTGAATTTTCCCTGTAGGTAGACAGGTCTATTTAGGCATGGTAGTAACAAGTTCCCTCTGCATTGTAGACGCGAGTACATCAAGATCGCAGCCGAACGCGGAGCTGCTGGCGGGTCTGGGCGGGCTGGGCCGCATGCTGGGCGAGGCGGAGGCGGGTGCCAGTGCCGACACCCCCGCCCCCGCCCCCGACAGCTTCAAGTCCCCCAATACCGTCTGCCCAATGGACGGCAAGATCCCCCATAACATTCCCACGCACTCCGCCGACCGCTGCGAGTTCCCCTTCGGCAGCATGACGCAGGCGAGGGTTATACATCGCAAGGAGAATACTTTAGGTAAGTTGTCCTGTCACTCAGACCTGTAAGCTTTATATATTTTTGAACACGCTTATATCAGCTTCACTTGTAAGTAAGTATGTAAGAAAATCTTGGAATCTTAATTTGACCCACTTGGTCTTTGATTAGGATGAAACTTTGCACAGACTGAGTTCTGATGACAATACATGACTAGTTTGTTTTTTAAACTAATTTTTTTATCTAAGATTAATTAAGTTTTCGAAATTATGCATTTATTATTGCAATAATCATGTTCATCATAAACTTCTTCCTAATATTCCAGGTTTAAGCGGTCCCCCAGCTAGCATAAGGCCGCAAGCGGACGGGCCGTTCGCGCGGCCGTCCACTTCGGCGTTCCCCGGCCCTCCGCCACCGTACCCCGCGGCCTCCCCGCAGCCGCCCTCAGCTCCCGCCACCCCCGGGCCGCCGGCCACGCCCCCCACGGTCGCCATGTCCTCCCCGCTGCTCGTCAACCTGCTGCAGAACGACGCGCCCGCGCCTTCGCCCCGCCCCAAGCCGCCGCAACATCCCGCCAAGCTGGATAGGCTAGAAGATGGACAGGTATATATATATATATATTAGTGTCTGTTCCACAACTTAATTCTTTTGTCAATAAAGAAGTAATAATAATAAGATTCAATTTCATTTAGTGTGATAAGTGTAAATGAATGTGTTGACTGAAGATATTCTATCTCAATCCGCAGGTGGAATTAGCAGTGGGTCGACCGCCATTCGCGGAGTACCGGACTCCTCGCACCCCCGCCCCCATGGCGGCGCCCGTGCGCTCCCCCCTCCCCGCGCCCTGCACGCCCCCCGCCTCCCCCGCGCCGCGCCCCGCGCCGCGCCCGCCCGCCTTCGTGCGACGCCCCGCCCCGCCCGCGCCGCCGGCACCTCCCCGGCCACAGCCTCCCCAGCCCGCGTACCGAGTACAGATGGCCGGTGGAGGTCGCCCGGGCTACACGGCCACGTTCCCCGCGCCGCCGCCGTACAGGCAACAGCTGACGCGGCCGCTGCGACCGCCGCTGCAGGTGGCTCAGCACTCGAGGGTTACGCCTGAAGACCTACAGGCGCTACTACCGCCCCCGACGGCCTCCATGGATCAGAAGACGCAGTCTAGTTTCCAGGTTTGTTGAAGTTCTACATGTATATCAATTCAATAGTTAAATAATCATGATCAAATCACTACCAATTTATACAGCTTATAGCTATTATATTCACATTACTGTACTGTGTTTCCAGGAGTTCCAGAGGTATCAGCAGCAATACATAGCGAAGCAGCGGGCAGCATCCCGAGCGAGTTCGCAACCCGACTGGAACGAGCCGTACCGGGACTCGCTGTCATTACTGGACTTACCCGACAGTGACCTGGAACACCTCATGCCGACGCTTGGCGACGACCTCAACCTCGACGAGAGCGCGTTCTCCGCCATCTCGGAGCTGGACGCCAGCGCCAAGCTCGACATGCTGCTGTCGGGCAACAACGCCAACAACAACACGCCCGACTCCGTGCTCCAGGACATCACCGGGGACCAGTACTCGACAGCCGGCTACGAGCCGCAACAACGCCACGACGTGCCTTCTAAGTCTGAGTTCGAGGGACCGGACGCCTTCATGCCGCCGCCGCCCGTGCCGCACCACTCCAACAAGTTCCGGCGGCTCGAGCCCGACGCCGAGCACGCGCCGCAGCTCGCCTCGCCGCCCGCCGTGCTGCCGCCCGCCGACCACCCGCCCGGCGCCGCGCATCCGCAGCCCAACGCGCAGTATGCGGCGATGCCCCTTCCTAACTCCGCGCCGCACCTGCAGAACGCCATGCGGGCGACGCAACATCCGCCCAACGCCGCGCAACAACAGGCGAACGCCGCGCAACATCCGCCCAACGCGGTCCTACACACGCAGAATGCCGCGCAACATCAGAATGCGTCGCCGGCCTTCAAGTCGCCGCCTTCTAGCGCCAGCCAGGCGATGCCTCCTCCCCTTAAGCTGCCCATACGAGCCACCACCTCCGTGGCCACTGCCACCGTCGGCTCACAAGCCTCGGCGCAAGAAATCGAGGAGCAGAGCAAGCAGTACCTCATCAAAACCCTCATGAGGGATGATGACGTACCGCCTCCCAAAGAACAGGAGAAGAAAGTCGAAGAGGTGACAGTCGCCAACTGCGAAGTAAAAGAAGGAACGGTAGAAGCCGCGCCTGAGATGTTCGGCATCGCCAAGTCCACCACAGACGAGGACACGCGGAGAGCAGACGACGAGCTGAGGATGAGAAATAAGCTCGCCAAGAAAGAGCGAGACGACAAACTCGCACAGAAAGGCGGGAAGCCGCGAACTGTCGGTGCCAAAGAGAAGCCCGCCACGCTCAAGGACAAGATAGTCCGCGACAACAAGTCCACCAAAGTTGCCTTAGCGCGGCCGCCGCCGCTCAAGCTGCCCGCGCCCAGCCTCGACGCGCCCAAGTCGCCGCAGACTGAGAAGGAGTCCATCAAGCTGAGGCTCAAGCTCGACAAGAACGAGCCAGTCGTGCAGACTGTCTACAAGGCAGACATAAGCTTCGTCAACCAACAGAAAGGTGACAAGCCCACTGACGGCGAACTCAGGGTTCCACCTCTACATATAAGTCTACGAGGTCGGAATTCCGCCGTCATAAAGAATTCTAAAAAAGAAAAGAAAAAGTTCGGGCCCGGCGACCTACATACGAAGAAGATTAAAATCAGGAAATCTTCCGAATCGGATGACAAGTCACATCGGAGGGACTCCGACGAATCGATCGCCTCAAAATCTAGTGAAAGCACTGAGAACAAGACTGATGATGAGTATTTAAACGCGAAAGGCATTAAGCTCAACAATCACTACGAAACCGATGGCGTTAAAACTGAAGTAACTGGCGACAACAACGTTGTGTATAGGATGAAAACTATATCCAAGAACGCCCACATAGTCACCAAGTCGCACGACTATAAACTTAATAACAAAGTGCCCAGCTTAGATCCCAAAGTCAAAAAGAAACTAAAAATACTCAGCGACAGCGGCAAATCGTCGGACAAGGAGCGAGACAAAGAATGGAGGAACGATACGTTAGACAAGGAAGGGAAATACGCTCAAAACGAGGGCTACAGAGAGCCCAACAACCACGAGGCGAAGAAAAAGTTACCTACTCCTAAAGCGGACTTGAAATGTGATAGTGTGAAGTCAGAGGGGAAAACAGTGCAATCAGACGTTGATAGTGAATGTAAAACCGGTGCTAGTGAGTTGGACAGTAGGTTGGTGAAGTGTCAAAAGGACCTCGAGTGGACGCTAAGTGGCGACGTGCCCAACAGCCCGCACTTCGCGGACTCGCGGCACGTTGCCGAAGACGACAATAACTTGAAACGGACAGTCGCCGAAAGTGCTATTACCTCACCCAACGGCCTGCTCGCCTCCGACAAGAAGAGGAAGCTCAGCCACAGTTCCTGTACAGGTGAGGCCGCTTCATTCACTCATAACACTACATTCTTACATAACTACATTCATATAGCTCCAAACGAGGAACAATCTCACTGTCGCACCGTATTCCTGTACTGTAAGATAGTCGATTGTTCCTGTTTGGTATTGTTTAATGTATGTGGGTTGGTTCATGACTTACGGCTCGGCCAATAACCTTAGGCTTAGCGGCTAGCGGCGCGGTGACAGCGGGCGGCGCGGCGTGCATGCATTCCGTGCAGTAGCGGACCGGCCGACGCGCGATCATCACATAGCTTTATCGAAAGTGGCTCTTCATTGTCGCAAACGCAGTTTGTATTCTATGCACCATATTTTGTTTACAAAACACAAATTCAATAAGTATGGCAAATTATGTAATGTTCATTTAATTTTGTACGTTTATTGGCGAATGTTTGGAATTCGTTTAATTTTGTCTGATTAGGCGCCGCCCTCTGAACCGGCCACTATCGTGCTACGTACAGGCAGATGCAAGACCATGTATGTTTGAGTTGAAATTCTAAAACGATTATCTATAAATATCCAATACTTTAGCAGTAATACTTCAGTGTAATGCATGCATATTGAACGATAGAATCGTTGGTGAATTTCACCGAGAGCATACATGTTGTTACAACTGGGTGTACCGCGTGCATTCGCCGCTCACTGCGCCGCTCGAGGCTCGCTTCATACCTTCGTTCTCGCCGCACCGCGCTAACACACCACTCTAGCGTCGTGGCCGCTGTAGCTAACGAGGAGAAATCATTCAATACCTGTCATTGTCCGTTAAGTACTAGTCGTAAAAGTTCACCTGTCAAAATAAAATAAAAAAACGTAAATAAATAGTATTTTGACGATCGCTAGAGCCGCGTAGGTCAGTAGAGAACAGTTCATGCACCTACTTAGTTCACGTTGTGTATCGTGTGTTCCTCATCGCAGCATTCAATGTTTAGTGTGCAACTTTCTCATTTTCAAAACGTAATCAGCATGTTGTAAGTACAGTAAAAATAGGCACTCTGTTTACATTTTTGGTCATAGAGTGTGTTGTATTTCAGAGCCGCCGGGGTCCACGAACGTGGGGACGATACCGACGCGAAGCGCCGAGTCGCCGCCCGCGTCCCCGCGCCGCAAGGACCGGCCCAAGGACAAGTCCTACTGCAAGCTCGTGGCGGAGCGCGCCCGCCCCGACGCCGACAAGTTCGGCAGCCGCTCGCCCGCCAGCCAGGCGCAGGGCGAGGACTCGGGCATCGAGTCCATGGACGCGCTGTCCGAGAAGTCGCCCAACCAGGCGTCGCAGTCCCCGCCCGGGCCCGCGCGCAAGGAGCGCCTCGACATGCCGCGCTCCACCTCGCCCGCCTCCGTGCAGCGCATCATCGGCGTGCTGGAGCCGCGCTACCCGCCCGAGCCCGCCTACCCGCCCGCGCCGCACATCCGCGACCTGGGCGACATCGAGGCCGAGCTCGCCAAGATGCACGCCGACGTCAACGGCGAGCGCGAGCCGCCCGCGCCGCCCGCGCCCGCCGCGCCGCTGCCGCCGCCCGACACCCGGCCCGACGCGCCGCCCGACAAGCTGGGCGACTTCGACCCGCCGCCCAGCCGCGTGTCGCCGCCGCTCTACACCTACTCCAACCAGGAGAAGCTAGCGCCGCCCGACGACGTCAAAGACGAGCGTCCCGACCGGCCAGAGAACGGCGACGCCTGCACCGACCGCGCCGAGCCTGACGACACGCGGGAGCCCAAGCTCGAGAGGCTACCGCTGAAGGCGGACTTCCCCGACAAGAGCCTACTGGAGCAGCTGCTCATCGAGATCCCCACGCCGGACTACACGGGCAAGCGGCCCGAGTCGCCCTCGCCCTCGGCGCTGGAGCGCGTCGCGCGCAGCAGCGTCCGCACGCGCTCCAGCAGCAAGCTCAGCTCCCCCGCCGAGCCGCCGCGCCTGTCGCCCGCCGCCGACCCCGCGCCGCCCGCCCGCCCCGCGCGCCCGCCGCCGCCCAAGCGCCGGCGCCGCGAGTCCGAGTCCTCCGGCGCCTCCACGCTCAGCGCCGACGACGACCGCCCCAAGAAGAAGCCGCGCCGCGACGTGCGCGCGCCCGCGCCCGCGCCGCCCGCCCGCCCCGCCGCGAGGCGCAAGGACTCCGACAGCGACAGCGACGAGCCGCTCATCTGCAAAGTGCGCGGCAAGGGCGCCAAGCCGGGCCGCGGCCCGCCGCGCGACCCCGTGGGCACGCGCCGCTCCGTGCGCCACGGGCCCCCGGGCCCCGCGCGCCACCCGTCCGCAGCGCCCCGCCAGCCGCCGGGCCCCGCGCCGCCCGCGCCCCCCGCGCCGCCGCAGCCCGCGCCCGTGCGCCGCAAGACCCGCAGCGCCGGTGAGTCCCGCGTCCTAGCTGACTGATCCCATCCGCTTGGCGTGTGCTGACGATCTCTGTTTGGTGCGCAGTGGGCGAGGGCGCAGGCGCGGCGGCCGGCGTGCGGCGGCGCCGGGCCTCCAAGGACAAGTGACGGCGGCGCCGCGCGGAGCCGCGCGAGCCCCGCGACCCCGGCGCGGCCGGCCCCGCCGAGCCCCGCGACCCCAGCGCGGCCGGCCCCGCCGAGCCCCGCCAGCCGGAGCCGGAGGTGCGGCCGCCCAGCGAGCCGCGTCAGTCCGGCGACGCGTAGGCGCCGCGCCGCACCGCACATATACACTAGTACAATCTGTGACACGAACTGTTCACCACGTACGTATGACGTCGCGGCCGCCACTAGAGACATTACGAAACTTTGGTTTGTACCAGTATGGGTCACGATTATAATAACATATTTAAAATTAACTAAATTGTAATATACGTTGCGAGTTGAAAATTAATCCGAAGTGATTTCCACTAATCCGCGATTGGTAATTGTTCATTTGAATGAATCTCAATTAATTAAATCGATTGTGAATTAACACCAGTGTGGAGACTAGTAAAATTGCAATACTAACATTTGAGAAATACTGTGTTGATATTTAACAAAATATTACATGAAATTGTGTGTTTATGTGTATTTATGAATTCGGATGTGTAGTCGGCTGCTATTTGTTAGGGCTCCCGTGCTAGCGGCGACTGCAAACTGTACTGACAATTATAATAAAATCGGTTCCCATGTGAACGTTATATTTTCAATTCAACTTAAAAGGTATGGACAATTAATAATTTTAATCTTATAATGACAATTTATTGCATGTTTTATTGAATATTTATTTATTTACCGTTCGTTGTCGCCACTAGTATGACGTCTTCCGTCACTGCAGATCGGAAATAGAAATGGATTTAGAGAAATTTATTTTAGAATAGTTTCATTTTATTTTTAATTTAATGTTCACACGAAATCTGAACATAAAGAATGTTTCTAAGTGGCACTCCACCAAAAACAGTAGCAAGTAATGACTTCGTTAAAAATTATTTTAAATTATCAACTTTACGGCATTTCTTATCTTTTGTCGATAATCCATAATGACGAAAAACTATGAAATCTATTCTAAAATGGATTTTCCCTAAATCCGTCCTGCAGAGCTAATCTATTGATATTCATTATCGATTGCGAAACGTAAAGTCGATAACGCCGGACCCAATCAAATGCTGGCAGTCACACTGTTGGTATATTTATTTTTAGTGAACAAATGTTACCATTCACTATAAACACTCGACCTTTTTGTTCTTTTAAAGTGTAAGTTTATTTCTATCGAGTAATTTTAAGAGTGTTTGTCTTTAAGTATGGAAGCTAACGCCGGCTTCAACACTGCAATTAGTCGAGTTTTATCAATAAATACAAGTTGTAGTTAATACAGAATTTAGTAACCATAGGTACATAGTGATGTTGTTGAGTCGACTGATCGCAGCGCCGAGGCGGGCGCGGGCGGGAACTCGGAACGTTGCCACTGAGCAAGACTCGTCGAGTTTGCGTCGTGGAGAGCCTTAGTTTACTAGTGAATAGATGTGTATCATTATTGTACAAAATGCACTCGACATATAGGCACATTGTTATAATAGTATAAATACCCGAGAGATATAAAGAGAATGAAATAAATGCATAAAGTTAAATATTTTCATACGTTTTTGCACGTAATTTCGTGACGTCGATTCGGTGACGTGAACGCAGCGTTGTAGTTTTTATAATGTTTTGGCGGGAGGGCGCCGTCTTTTATTTGTAATATAAATATGAAAAAATTGACCAAGATTAAATCGGTTTTCGGCAGATATTTGAAATTGCTGAACATTAGATGATAGGTTCAATTCAAGATGGCGGCGTCGCTCTCCCGCACAAAACGCTGGCCGCTATTACGATGTAACGTTAGCGTTTTTATATTTAAGAGAATTCACGACCAATAATTGTAATTAAATGTGGAACTTGATAATTTCTTAGTGAATGAGATAATAATCGCGACTGAATGTTTTAACAGTTTGTCTGTTCGGGCTTCCAGTATAACTAAAATCTTATTTTGACGCCCCATTTATTTCGTTACCTCCAGTTATATCGACCTATGTTCCCACCATCGATTCAATCATTTAATCCGAATATTTAACACCAAAACCCATAGACAATGTACCAGTGAATCTTAGCTTCTATTTCGCACTAAGCATAGTCCATTATTGAATGAATTTAGTTTTCTAACGCCCAAGTTCACCGACAGCGTAAATGTCAGTTTTCTTAAAACAACTGTTATACTTTCATAGGAACCAGTTGTTTTAAGAAAAACGATCGTCTATGATGTCGGTGTACTTGGGCTTAATTAGGCGTTAGTGTTTTATATGACAGTTGTTGAACACTCACAGTTAGGAACGTTATCTTTCGAAGTCGCTCGCCTTAATGTTCATCATTGATATAAACGATTGGTTGTACTAAATTGAACCTTGCAATAAACTATTTGCGGACAAAATCATTATTAACAAAACTTAATTAAATGGTGGACAAGACATGGGGTGTCCCACAGATCTATTTGAATGAATATTTGTCGGGTACGCGGCGGTAGCTCGACACTTCTGAAGGCGTTTCGTTTAGACAGACTCGTTTCGTTCCTGTCTCTAGGGATACAAACCCAAAGCAATAATATTTGGATGTGACGTTTTATTTAAAAGCACATTTTAGACAGCTTTTACACTATTAGCTTAGAAGCCGTACATTTCAGTATTTTATAATTTGTCCCGACGTATGTTCGTTTGTTCCCCTACCCTTCGATGATGTTCAATGTTAGTCGGACAGTGATAGTGCTACAATACATAACGTGTATAGTAAGTACCTAGAATATAATGAGAAAATATTTTAATAATTAGTAATGAATTTATTGCCTGAATAAATTGTGCCCTATAACTGTGTGCCGTGGTAATGTGTCTGTTAATGAAAATATTAGTGTATAGAGCGAGATGCGGCTAGTCTGACAGCTGGACGGCGGAACTGTTTCTAAACGTTTGTTTTCTTAAATTATTCATTACTGTATCGGTCCGGCCGATGTACAATCTCTTGTAAATTTTTATGTATAGATGGGGATATTAATATATGTTACGTTTTAAGTACTTGTTTTCTTTTTAAAATCATATTTTAGTTTGGGGAGTAGCGTATGTAAATAGACGTGGAGACTAGCGTATCGTTCCTGAGTGGACCGACTCCTGTAGACATGCAAAAGCCTTATACTGTAATATAAAAGTATGACTTGCAAGCTTGTACCATATAATGATAGTGAATGAACTCTCAAATAGCTGTGTATATTGGGTGTATAGTTATCATTTTAGTTTATTTTGTTTTGTTTTTATTTTCGACTAATGATAGTAATTTATGCCGATAAATAAATATCTATATTGTACGTTTATATATCTACAATGAAGAAAGAGAAATACAAATAGTTTTAATAACACTTATAAATATAGTTTAGGGGTTACACCACATGAGAGTAGGTTATAGTTTTGTTTACATTCTATGGAACTTGTAAATACATGCAGAAATAGTAAAATGAAAGAATTGATACAATAAAGTTAACTTTATGTTATTTGTAATATTTTTTCTAGTTCGCGTTGGGCGGCAAGCGCCGCGGGGAATCAATTTAGGACAATGATAAACGATGCCTGTAATTATTTTTTGTTGCTGGCAATTTATGAAGTTCAGTTTTATATTGTGCATTATTTTCTCTGTAAGTTGCTTTCACTGTCGTTTCTAGATTATTTTTAAAAATCATATAATTATTATATTGATAAAAAGTACGATGAGTCAAGCTGATCTATCATCATATTATTACGATTGAAGAAATTATATTGATAAAAGTACGATTGAGTCATGCTGATTTATCATATTATTACGAATGAAGAAATAAGGAATATTATTGTTCTGCTATTATTAAATTTGTAAAGTTAGTTTATTAATAAATGAATAAAAATACTTTGTGGTTTTAATTGTGGGATATTTATTCATGATACCTTTCCCCTTTCGTTACCAGTCAGTTGACGTCAGAATTTGGCAAACCGCACCTATCCTCCTTACCTAAATACCTCTTGGTCTCCGAATCACGAACTTTTTAAAACTTTTAGGATTGTTTTTTTGGATTAATTTCCAAATTATTTGCGCAATTCTGGTGTCAGGAATATACACACTAAAATAGTGCGCTCGCCGCAAGCTTGCTGTGCCACATAAAGGCAGTGAGCGGGACAGCTTATATCTTTTACTCTTTTCTACAAGGCAAGATACAAGTTTTTTTTTTTTCGATGTTAGAGTATCTTAATAATGATATTAATGTTCAAGTTGTTATTAATCAGAGAGTATATACAGAGTGCATTAAATAAAACCGGCCAAGTGCGAGTCAGACTCGCGCATGAAGGGTTCCGTACCGGAGCAAAAAAAAATTGTTGCATGGGAGCCCCTCAAAATATTTATTTTATTATATTTTTCAGTATTTGTTGTTATAGCGGCAACAGAAATACATCATCTGTGAAAATTTCAACTCTAACTATCACGGTTCATGAGATACAGCCTGGTGACAGACGGACGGACGGACAGAGGAGCGAAAACAATAGGGTCCCGTTTCACCCTTTGGGTACGGAACCCTAAAAATGCAGTACATTTTTTCAGATCAGTTTTTGTTGTAATTTTGCTTGTAGAAGCGAAATTATTTGCCCTTGGGAACTGTACAGTAAAAATTGCGCAGTACCATAGTAATCATAGATATATGTTATATCTACAGCAACAATAGGTACCTACTCAGTAAACATAATAAAGAGGTTTGGCTCCGAAACTACAGCTACTCTCTTCCCAAACATAGGCTATATTCTATCCCGGTACGGGCAGAAGTTCCCACGGAACGTGAGTAAAACCGCGGGATAATTGATAGTACAAATACATTCATCTCTCTTACCTTTCACTTATTTCTTCTGGGCAGTGCCGTAACTAGGGCGGTGCCAGCGGTGCCCAGGCACAGGGCGCAGACCCTGGAGGGGCGCAGAAATGACCAGACCAGTGTCTAGTTTTGTTTCATGCATGGTAGTTAGTAGGTACATTTTGTTTTATTGCGAATATGGTGTAGACGCGCCCTCTGTACTATCTATATCTATATGGAATTTTTCAAGATATCTTGAAACAACAACACTTGTGAAGGTGGTTTTATATTTGTCTGATGTGTCGTGACGTGACGCGTCAGAACGGTATCGGTTTCATACATTTAGTACTAGCTGGTGCCCGCGACTTCGTCTGCGCAGGATTAGTATTTCGAACAATATGTTTATAAATTGTAGCCAGTAGCGGCTTTAGGGTAGGGCGCGGCTGGGCGACGGCCCAGAGCGCCGGACATAAGGGGCGCCGCAGGCGCCCCCAACCAATCCTTGATCAGAATTTTACTCCTATTTTTGTTTTAATTTTCATCAAAGATCGCAGCTTACAAGAACTGTATCCAAATGTATGGATAGCATCAGGGCCGCCTTAACCTATGCAGGGTGGGCGAACAACCTGGGCGCCGCGGGCTCAGGGGCGCCGCGGTACGCTCCTGGACCAAGAAATTTCAATTAAATTAATGTATTGTCATACAATGCCCGGCGCGTTAGATACACTACTTTTATGTCCCAAAACTCAAAAATTTTCGCGCTCGCTTCGCTCGCGGTTTTCTTTCCACTTACGTTTTTTTTCACATATAGCTACTTTGAATTTAATATCCCAATACTCAACAAAATTCGCGCTCCCTTCGCTCGGGGCTTCTTCACAGTCGCCTTTTATTATATACGTTAAGGACTTTTAGTGATCCAAATCTCAAAAAAGCTTTTTCGGGCTTGCTTCACTTTATAGTTGTTTTTATTTTTCAACATTTTTTGTCTACCCTAGCAAAAAGGTAGCGTCGTTTTTAAGTCCTTTTATTAATTAGAAAGTAACTTCCAGTTTCTATTCATGGTACTACTTTAAGTCCCAAAATTTTAATTCATAGGCACCAACACCAACAAAGAGTTATCTACGTTTGGGCAACATTTTAAGTCATTTTTGTTTTGAGTTCTAAAATATAACAAAAAATTTCGCGCTCGCTTCGCTCGCGCAATCAGAACCTGTGTTCCCGTGTTTTTGCATTCACCAACCAGCAATAACTTATGTACGATTGGGCTACATTTTAGGTAATTTTTGCTTGGACTTGTGAACTATGAAAAAAAAAATTCGCGCTCGCTTCGCTCGCGCAATCGGTAACTACATATATTATGTCTCTGTTTTTCTTATGGGTATGGGTCAGCCACATTCATTGGTCCTCCCTTTATCTTTAATTTTATTCATTAACTACGCGTGCGGCGTTACTGACGCACTAGCGTGCGAGAGATAGATTTTGAATAAACAATTTTTATCTTAAAGAAATCTTCCTTCGTAAACAAAAAATAGATAGATTTATTTTTATGCACATTTGTCCACTTTATTGTCAGAGCCTGGTTAGAACAATTTTCCAGGGCGCAGTTTTGAAAGCTCGCACCGGGCGCATAAAAGGCTAGTTACGGCACTGCTTCTGGGAGATGGTCCTTACACAAGCTAAAGCGTGGGTTTCAAATCTGGCACAGTCCAGCATCTACCGACCAGATTATTAGAGTTTTCACCATTACCTTGAAAAATAAATTATATTCTAAAAATAAACACGAATGATAAATTTTATAATAACTAAATAATAGGCTAAATTAATTTCTCTAGAGAACTCCGCATTTTGGCTTTAACATAGGCAGCTTCTACCTATAGGCACCGGCCAATAGGCCAAGTAGGCCGGTGCCTAGAGGGGCGGCAAATTTAGATTTTTTTTTTAAGATTTTATACGAGTACACAATCCATATATAAATAAACGATTAATAAACGCCCTGTAATATATACTTAGACTTATGTGATCATGAATTTTAAAACATTCCAATAAAAATAAATTAAAAAGTCCGCTCGCTTCGCTCGCGGTTTTTTCATCATTTCTGGTTTCCTCTGCGCTCTTGAGTTACACCAACAAAGTAGCAAAAACAACTGACGCTCTACGCTGACGATTTCCAAGCTGTTTAGGAGGTGGAGGACTTTTGTGTCCCAAAACTCAATAATTTCGCGCTCGCTGCGCTCGTAGTTTTTTTTACTTTACACTGGTTTTTTTCAAACATGTTTGAGTATTTTTGTGTTCTAAGAATCAAAAATTTCGCGCTCGCTGCGCTCGCGCCTTTCACTTGACAGTTGCTTTTTTCTAATTTCTTTAGGTATCATTGCGTTCCAGATATTCGCGACTTCTTCTCTTTGCAGTGGTTTTTTTTCTTATTTGTTTGGCTACTTTTGTCCCAAAACTAAAAAATTTCGAGCTCGCGACTTTTTAACTTTACAGTGGGCTTTTTTAAACTCGTTTTGGTACTTTACTGTACCAAAGTTCAAAAATTTTGCGCTCGCTGCGCTCGCGGCTTTTTCACTTCACACTGGTTTTTATAAAACTAGCTAGCGCTTTATAAGTTTGCACTGATCTGTCTCCGGTTTCTTTATGTAAAACCTAGCAAAAAGCACCATGAAAAATTTTGTAGAAATCATGATTTCTAAAAAATTTTTGTAGAAATCATGATTTCTACAAAATTTTTAAGTACTTCAATTACAATTTTAGTCCGTGATTATATTTTGTCGTTTTTTTTGGGGGGTGCTCAATAGGTAGTCCGCCCCGGGTGCCACCCGATGCTACGCCGCCACTGATCATAGCACCCGAACGAATGAACCGATTACAATTTAGTTTTTTTTGTATTACAGGTGTTTTACGGGCGAGTGTTCTTAGACATGTTTGATGCAATTGAGCCGTTTAAAAGCTATAGAGGTTTTACGCTTTAAAGTCGTTGTCAAATAAACTTGTTATGACAACATTAAACTCTTCGGTGCATAGTGGGTTGCAAAAATAATCTAGTAACTGACAGAAATATCATTAAGTTCACAATCATTAGGGGCGGCAAAAATTGAATGGCCTACTAGCGGCAAATTTGTAAATCCGCCACTGGGTAGAAGTTGAAATGATACAAAATTGAAAGTTAAGACAGAAAACAAATAAAATACAAAATGTAACGTACTTTGGCAGGAAAACATTCTATTCATGTTTTAAGTTAAAAGCCTTACTTATTTCCTAATATCTCAATAATACAGAATAAATTGTATTTTATTAGTCGAGTGGTTTTAGATTGTGTCTACTGGTTCCCAGCGTTCCCTCCATTTTCAGCCCTCCTCGCTGGTCGCTGTCCCACTTCTGGGCAAAGGCTACCTCATACTATTCCAGTCTTCTCTGAATAGAAATATTTTTTTTGTAACTTCATTTGCATAAATAAACCATTTTTCGCTATAGTAAATTTGAGTAGTTAGCAAAAATTAATAGATGCCTTTGTTACATTTTAGATTTTTTAAACACAAATAGAAATCAGTTTTTAAATTTGTTCAAATCATACATGTGTGTAAAATGGAACGTAGAGACCAATTTTCCGTAGTAGAAAACACATGTACTTACTTGTTCAGCCAATCAGAAAGCTTAACGCCCTAAAAGTTAACGCTTGTGATTGGATGTTAGTAGCAGATTGATTTAATATCCAATAGCGTGTCGAATGGTTCGACATTTCAGCACATTCTGACTAGATTTTGTGTAATTGAAAACAGTTGAAAATTGCACTTGCTGTTCTCGTGTTCTTTGCGATTTTTCGTAAATTTATATAAATAAAGGTAAGCCATGTTGTAAAATTAAGCTCTTATTATTCTTTTCATTATTTTGGAACTGTGTATGCAGTTTGGAATACTTATAAACATTCATGTTAATACCACAAAAACGCCGTCAAAATGTTATGTAAGATTGCTGTCATTAGATTTTGATTTTTACTCATGGAAATAGTTTTCCTTGTCCTTTCCGTAGTCTGATAAAAATAGTTTTAACATTGATTCAAATGGTTCACATTGCGACTAATATGTTTTTCCCTACTTATTCACAATTTAATGATATTCTAAATTCAAGTTGTTATCATCTTATCTGATTGGTTAGGAGCTGTCTTCTGATTAAAATTGTTAATCGGGGTTAGTCAAGCCTTGGTATAAGTTAAATAACTATTTAAAATACCCCTCAGTAAGGGATTTAGTTTCATTTCAGCTTAGAAGTATGCTACACTAATAGTATCTTAAAAAAAAAAACTATAGAAACTATGCAAAGAATGATGCACTATTGAGAGGTTAAATCCTTATGATTTGTATAAGCTTATATTAAAAAAACAAATGAGATTACTAGGCATGTCTTGCTTAGTCTATCTGTATCAAAACAAATGTATAGTGAAGAATATCGAATAATGCACACAAAGGCTTTCAACTAAATATGATCATTTTAGCATTTGGTTCCTAAGACATCGGTGAACATATAGCTTTGTGCACCCTGAGTCAGAGTCCTAATAATCATTAAACCTCAATTTGTATAACAATGAAGACATTCAACATCAAATGTTTGCAAATATGTAATACTGTCATACTTGTCAACAATACATGCTATAATCAAGACAAATAAGAACTAAAGAAAACACAATTATGATCATGAGCTGTGGGAAACAGTTAGTCATCATCTGTCTAGCCTTTTCCCAACTCCTATCTGACCTCATCAACCCAGTTACCCAGCAACCCGATACCCCCCTGTTACTGGTTGTCAGACTTACTGGCTTCTGACTACCTGTAACAACTCCCAAAGATGTTCAATGACAGCCGAGACTGGAGCCGGGGACCAGTTAGTAACAGTATATAAATGTCTATTTTTCTGTCCAGATGGCAGACAAGGCAGTGTCCACCGCGAGCAAGCCCATGATGAGGGGTCTCTTGAACGCGCAGATCAAGAGGAACCTCATCGCCTCCTTGGTCTTTGCTGCCATCTCCGGTGTGGCAGTGAAGCAGCTCATCGGCAACCCACGCAAGAGGAAGTATGCTGAATTCTACAGGTAAGGAGAGAATTCGAATACACCTTATTGTCCTTGCCACCGGGCTATGAGAGTAAAGGAATAGTGAGTGCACCTTGTCATCTCCCAAGCCTTTTCCCAACTAGGTTGGTGTTGGCTTCCGCTCTTACTGGACGCAGCTCAGTACCAGTGAATTACAAATAGCGACTGCCTATCTGACCTCCTCAATCCAGTTACCCAACCCAATACTGGTAAGGCTGGTGTCAGACTTACTGGCAGACTTGGCTTCTGACTACTCGTAATGACTGCCAAGGATGTTAAATGACAACCGGAACCTACAGTTCAACGTGCCCTCCGAAACAGTCATTGGTGTCCAAGATGTACTTAGAAAGTACATACAAACTTAGAAATATTGTATTGGTACAAGCTTGCCTGAGCTTGAATCGCACCCATGTCCTCGTGCTTGAGAGGTTGGCTCTTTTTACACACTAGGCCACCACAAATAACATAGTTTAACATACGTTTTTTATATAATAACAATATAATATGTATGTTAGTCTCTAAGGTATCTATGGGCCAATGCAGCCTGAAAATAAATATATTTGATTTGATAGTGATTCTGAATGACATAGTGCTTTCTACTGCTTTTAGGACATACGATGCTGAGAAGGAATTCGAAGAAATGAAGGCGAAGGGTCTGTTCCAATCCTGCTAAACGCGGACAGTTATAGAGTAGTATTAATTTTATTTCGCTGTGAAAATGAGTTAACTTTAAATAAAATTATGATCTAAAAGTATCTGTTTTTATTTTTTGAAATATCATTTCTCCTTTGGTTGGTGTTCCTTGATTGATGATTTTTCCTTATTCCCAGCTATTGTAATATGTATATCGTACCCTTCAAATGAATGCAGCTAAGCTTTTTACCAACTTAAAGGCGTTTCACAACTACTCGGCACAAGCACTCAGGAAAAACTGAAACATTTCTACGCGCTAGTATTTTTGTTCTTCACGGGTGTGGGTAGGTAAAAAAAATATTTTTTTTTTTCCAATAATTTAATCAGGACATCAAGTAGGTAATACGTAACTTTCCAGAATACATAAATAATTTTAACAATTCAATCGATTACACCGTTGCCTTAATATAATTACATTAGTCGCTTAGATTTAATTCAAATTGATATCGCTACTTTGACTAACATAGAATATCAGTAAGACAGGTACCAGCCTGTTTCCACTAAAAGTATTATCAATGCTAAAATAAATAATTTTTAAAACAACCGTTCACATACACCAATTAAATTATCATGAGAAAAAAGGCGGAAATTATTTCCCGCCAAAATTGATCATGTGAACAGATTTTGTCATCAATTAATTCCAAGATGGCTGATATTGGCGGGGGATTTTGAGCTTTATTATCATTGCCAAAAATAAATATTCCGCTTTAAAGATTGTTGTAGAAGCTACATGGATATTGGAGTAATTTATACAAAAATAATTTTATGCAACACTGGTGGTTTTTGTCGTTCAGTTGGGCTACGTGCGGCTACACGCTTACGAGCTATGTACAACCGAACGGATAATCCGCTAGTTTGAACGCCCTCTTAGTGCGCTTTGACCAGTTCAAATTTTCACATTTAGCATCGTGGCAAAAAACCTTTAATTCGCACTTTCTGATATCATCGTTTCAATCTATAGTTTTCAAGGTACGCTCCTGTACAAACCGCACGTTGCCACGGAAAATTCGCTAGTGTGAAAGCACTGTCGATATGTACCTTACCTATCCTATAACTAGCCGTTTTCCGGCGGTTACACCCGCGTCATGTGAGAACTACTGCCCGTACCGGGATAAACCATGGCCTATGTTATTCGGGGAGAGTGTAGCTTTCCAACAATTTTTCAAATCGGTTTAGGGCCTTTAGGGACACAAACAAACAAACATATGTTGACTCCAAATCTACCAATCGCAGCAATCTTGGAAAAATAATTGATGCTGCATCCCATTGAACTTCGCTCGAAATAACTTTTCAATGTTCTCCAGCGAGCGATTATGGAACGCAATTTCAAATTTGTTCTTTTTTTAACAACTTTTTAATCCATAGACCACTACGGCCACTGTTTTGCGAACTCTTTTTGTGCAAAGAGGTCCGATTAGGATAGTTTTATGATGTCTAATAGACATTTCGGTTGTTAAAATTGTGCGACGGGTAACTATTCAAGCAATACACAACAGTACGCTTGCAGGGTTCCGTAAATACTCACGGAACTCATTGAGCAAACATAACAGCTTAAAATATTACAAAAAAAAAAAAAACAATGATTCTAAAAGGTAAAAACAAGAAGCTGTCTTAATGCACCAGGCATTTAGAAATCAACCTTACTTTAGTCTGCGGACGGACAAAATGGACGACAAACAAAAACTAAGTAATATTTACGGAACCCTCTGAATTAAAACAATAAAGGTCACGGCATATATGAACGGCACGGCAAGGCGCAGCCGCTATTAGATAGCTGCAAGTTCGCTGTCACCGTACGCGAGCAGCGATTTAAGTGTCAAATCGAAATGACAAGTAATCGCTGGGTTGGATCAGCGCCCGCGCCGTGCCGTGCCGTGCACATGTGTATTAGGTCACATACGTGCCACTACCCTAGTAGACTCACTATGACCTTTAGGCTGTCTTCAAACCAAACTGACTGTCAGCCGTCGAATGTGAGCGAACGTTACAATTTATTGTATTTCCATCCATACATATCCACTTTTTCGTTCACGTGTAACCGACGATACGTTATGCGTAATTTGCTCTCATTCGGCGGCTGACTGTCAGTTTGGTTTGAACGCAGTCTTAACTCACGGCTCGCATGTAAACGGCCTAACTTAGATATACAATTAAAGTATTTAATTGAAATTGTTAATATTAAAAATAGAAGATAAACATGGCAGCGGAAGTTACGTTAAATAAATCACATAGAAGACATTAAGATTCAGTTCAATCACTTTACTCAATTAATTTAGATTTAATCTACCCGCACATTGCAGACCAAACAGTCGGCCGATACTCGGCCCAACGGAAGGAAAAACTATTTAAAGAAAATCGTGAATTCAAACAAAGTTTTTAGTCGGTCTGATACCTGGGGCTCAAGTCTACTAATTTAATAGTATTAATAATGTGTATATTGGATACCAATCGTATGTCGCTTAATAAAATTAGCAAAATCAAGCCCTGGGGCCCGATTCTCTTAATTTTACTTAAGCGACATACCTACGATTCACATTCGACTGCGATCCAATCACGACTCGATTACGATTGAAGCTCGATTCTTTGAAATAAACGTTTTTACTTTTTTCTGTCATTCAATAATGAATCATTTTGTCTGCAAATAATTTACGATTGCAATATGATTGTAGACTAGCAAACTCACGTATAGACCAAAATCACCAAAATGCAGATCAATCGCAAACCAATCGAATGTCGTTGGAATACGATTGGTCTTATATTAGTAGCAGAATGCCCGATATGGTTAAATCTGCTATTGCAATCATATTGCGATTCAATTTCTATTCGATTTTGACATTATTAACTTAGGAGAATCGGGCCCCTGATCGTTGTTACGTGTGTATTTTAATTCATCTTCATACTGATTTATGAGCCCAAACCATCGGCCGACTAAAAGTTTGAAGTGTGCGCGTAGGTTTTCTTAGAATGAGATAAGTAGTCATCGTTCATTCTTTCAAAACAAATCGAATTATTCCATAGACCATTTTGGAAAATTATGTCTGAATAAAGAAAGGTTTAAAACGTTAAATATTTGGCTTTATTTTAATATTATCAGTAATAACAACCTTTTAATGTACGTACGTCTTTTAAGGCAAATATTAATTATTAATAAAGGTATTTTTATGTAGTAATTAATTATTTTTTTAAATAAACCACGAAGCAAGAAGCTAAACGACGGATATTCGGTTAAGGTGTGGTTCTATGAAGTGTAACATAAAAAAACAGTGAATACTTATCTCACGGCTAGAAATATAACTAGATTATATTATAGATTGCTTTGGTCGTATATAGTTTTTACAGCCACCGACAAAATAACTAGTTCCAACATAATCGCGCTTTAGTCCAGCCAAAACGTCCAACAACTGATATTGTAAAAGGCGTGCGTGCATTCTGAGCATTTGTATCCTTTGTGCTTTGTCTTTGTAAGAAATTTTGGTCATTTTTGACATAACTGTAAAATACCTAATATAAAAACAAACAGATTTTACTGTGTAAAGTTTTTCAATTTGTGAAACTAGGGTCCCACGTTGGGCGCCAAATATGGTCAGCCTATCAAGTTGGTTATTTTCGAAGGACAGACGATAAAATAATGTAAATATGTTTGCTTTCATCCCAAAATGCACGGCTAAATGACAAATTGACTGCATCATGATTTAACATCGACGATTAAACCTATGTATATTTGGCATTTTATAAGCAAACGTTTTTTTGTATTCTGTTAATTTCAATTACATACATGTATTATTTCCGATTATAATATATGTAGTAGGTTTGTGTATTCAACACCAGTTTACTCGCGAAATAATTCCAATATACTTAACAATTGTATGGAGGCAAATTTTAATCTCGATGTTAAATCACACAGACAAAGAAAAATAAACATTGTGCGTTAGGTAACTATTGTGTGCATCCCTTACTATTAATCAAACATGAATGATTATCCTATATTTATTTTGCTATTTGCTTATAATTTAAGAAGTATAAAATGGCAGTAGAAATAAAATGGGACCATTTACAATTTAGTGGAAGTCGAAAAATAAATGTTAATAATAGTTTAAAAAAGGTTTTTGATAATTTTATAAAATGCTAAAGGTAAGCTATATGTAGGTATTATTATTTTTAATTTTAATTTCGAATTGGGTATTTGTTTGTAAATGTTTGTTGGAATCAAACTTTTAATGGTGACAGCTGACAAAATTAAATGGCGGCTATTGGCGCCAAAAGTACTTTTTATTAAATATCACACCGTTTAGATTGGGCCTCAATCAGACGACGACAATCAGTTTGAATGCGGGTATTGGATTTGCAATTATTAGCATTAAAGATAGTTTTGTGATTTCGATGAAATTGCATCAAGATATTGATAATGTGAAACGCCCGCCGCGTGAGTCTACGCACACAGAGAATATTATATCCGCTAGGGCGGGCAAAAGTGCGCTGCACTCTTACTTTCTTCTGAAAATAAATTTCGTATGTTTGTGGCCCAAATCCTTAAAGATTATCTGCTACTGCACTCAGTAGACCCGCCAGTAACATTTTATTTAAATACTAGCTTTCCGCCCGCGGCTTCGCCCGCGTGGAATTCGGTTATATTGCGGTATAAATCACAACTATAAGAAAACTTCTCATTCCCACGGAAAAATCTAAGAAGCGCGATGTAACGCTGGATACGATGAGCTACAGGTTAAAGCGCGAGATATCATTGCACTTCTTACGTATCTTAAAAAAAACAACGTCACCACGTTTTAAAAAGCTATCATTCCACTTCTTACGTATTTTAAAAACACATCTTTACCACGTTTTAAAAACACCCAGCGCCATCTATCGCATACCTCAAGAACTAAATAACTTAACTAATACTTATACCAATTAGTAATTCGTTGAATTATAGTTATTTCAGGATAAGTAGATGTAAAAAAAACAGTTAAGACGATAAAACAAATTGTACGTCATCCCTCGGGAATTCCTCATTTTCGAGGATTCATTATCGTATCATTTAGCTTCTAAATTTATATGTTCATATTCGTTTGCAATATATAAGTAGATGTAAAAAAAAAACAGTTTAGACGATTAAACAAATTGTACATCATCCCTCGGGAATTCCTCATTTTCGGGGATTCATTATCGTATCATTTAGCTTCTAAATTTACATGTTTATATTCGTTTGCAATATATTACCTTGTTTTAAACGACACACAGCGCCATCTACAATCCATCCATCAAGCAAACAATATTTTTGTTTTCCCTCGGGAATATCTATTTTTTTCGGGATAAAAAGTACCCTATTATTTAATCCGGACTTCTAACTTTACGTCTGCAAAATTTCAAAGCAATCGGTTCAGTAGTTACGGCGTGAAAGCGGAACAAACAAACAAACAAACAAACAAACTCACTTTCCGATTTATAATATTAGTAAGGATTTAATGCAATATCTTAAACGACCTCCTTTATTAATTAATTGGCCTTTTCCAAGAGGATAAAAATACAGAATAAAAGCTACAGACAAAATATAGGGTACGAATAAAAGGTAGTCGAAAAATGAAATAGACTTACGAATAACCTTAAACTATTTTCACAAAATTACATCTAAACATCAACATTACCGATAAAGAATTCACTAAATACAATTTATTTAATTTAATAATGTAATTATTAATAAGCGTAATAGATCAAAACATTAATGTTTTTTTTATTAATTTCTTTTTTTTCGTCACCTCGGCGATACTAAGCCACTGTGATTGCTTGCTTTTTTTTATTGTGACCCAAAATTATTTTTGAAGTCTCTTATTTTTTTCTTTCAAATAAAGACAAATAATTGTCAGATAAAATTGATCATGGTTTACATAATATGAGTCATTTGTATGCTTTCTATAGATTTGGTATAACTCCAATTAGTCTATTATTGAATTTACTATTGTGCGATGTGAATGTACGTGCCCAATGCAAAATTAGCGATGGTTTGCTTTGATTGAAGCTCATTCAAATTTCTTGTTCCATTATAATCCGCATTTTATATATTTCCCTGCAAATATGTCTACAGGTAAACGGAGCTAGTTCATACATCTGCAAGATATTCCAAAGAACTAATTCATCTACAAGATAAGCCTGACCTTTGTTAAAACAAGACCCTAACCTCCTTAAAATCTTTCAAAACCATCGCCATTTTACATTGGACACCAAAAACAAACAAAGATACAAAATAAAAAAACTGTGGCTGACAATCAAATCCTTCTTCACCATTACTAGACCTGCTATGAGTTTTCTAGACCCTTAATCTCGAAGGTTCTTCCTTCCAGACTCTCGTCTCCGTAATCCCGGTCGTCAAATTCTGAGTCTTTGCCGTTTTGCACGGAATCTACGGCGGGTCCGTGGAGTTTGACGCATAGAACTTCTTTGTAGTTCTCTAGGGCCAGTGCTAGGACTGAACCTCCTAGGAGTACCTCGCAAGAGGTTATTCTTTCTGGTGGCGTGTATACTGCTATGAGTTTTCCTGTGGATGTAGAAGACAAGTGGGTAAAGTTTTTGATGGAAGGAATTTGTTGATAGTCGGTTGCTTGAGTGGTGGAACCACTCTTTAAATAAGTGATGTCGTTGATTTAGATTTTGTGACGAGAGAAGAGAGACAAGAGGAGTGCTCTGTGTTTCGAACTTACTTCGAAGGAGCGAGTGTATTTTATCTATGTTCTTTTGAACTTAGATTAAAGAAACGAGTATGTGAGTAACGAGTGTAGTTTGAGAAACGAGTAGTGTTTGGGACTATGTAAGCGTAAGTAAGGAATTTTCCTTTTGGTATTGAAGGATCTAAATAAGGCTGGTTTTATGTTGACTTCATAATTATTATAACAAAGCCCTGTTATCCCAACACTTCAAAAAATAAAACTACACTACAACACTTAATTGTATCACAATAGTATGGGTTAACTTTGAAAGATTTTGAAACATCCGAATTTAAAAATTGTTTGCTTTCATATTTTTTCCCCGTTACTAGAAATTTCTCCGTAAAGTAGAAAAGGTAGACTATATACTAGTAGGTATACTAACCAGTATGCAAGTCCCAGAGCCTAACAGACAGGTCCTTGCAGGTGTCGTCAGTGGACATCAGCACGCCGCCTGACTTGGCCAGCCGCAGCAGGGAGGGGGCCGCCACGTGACCGCGAAGAGTTAGACGGCAGTTACCTGGATAAAAGAGGATATTACATTGTTATAATAAGGCTACATAAACAGCATAACCCTGTGTTGCCTAGTTTATCAATTTATCATTATTTGCTTCAATATTGTGACTTTGAATACGCCTCTTCTCACACTGAGAAGGAATGAGCGTTGATCTCCAAGTTTCCTCAGACTGGATAGGCGATTTCAGACTTAAAACTCCAGGTTTCCTCGAGATGGGGAGCCGGGACTCTTCAAGAGAGTTACGGCAGCAATGCAACAAAAAGGGCTTTACCAAGTCATCGGTGTCCATGATTACATGTAAAGTACCAACACCAAACTAACTAACAGTTACAGTGGTACCTGTCGTACCTAGAATTGATCCCGCTCACCTGTAGGTGCCTGCGACGCTGATGCTTAATACGCTAGGCCACCACGACTGTTTTCTGTCTGGCTGTTTTCTGGATAATGGTACAAAAACCTTCTTACCTTGGTCGGTTTTATCTACTTATCCTGTCGTACATCGGAGCACAGACATACGCGAGAGACAACTGATATTCTATTGTTCTATAATAATCTTAAATTTCTACTGACCTGTAACAAGATCCCAGACCAATATCCTAGTATCAGCGAGCCCCGAGACCACGCAGCCGTCGACAGAGCTGATGGCGAGCGCCGCGGTGTCGCAGCCTGGCTTCCACTTCTTGAACAGCGTGCCTGACTGCAGGTCGTACACCACTATGAAGTTCGGACTCGGCTCATCTAGCTCTCTGGATACTACGCATACGTAGGAACCTGGAAAGATATAATTTAATATGACTTAAATTGGGTTTTTTGATACAAAAATATTAAGAAACCCTGCCAAACATTAGATTTTTTTTTCTAATCTTTTTCAACAACTTATATGTGACATCTGTCAAATGACCTAGAATCCTAAAGTCGCTTCACTAGTTGCAGTTGGATATAGGGTACACAAAATAATTTATAATTAGTATTTTTATCTAGGATATCTTTGGTTGGGCCGGCTGAACTAGTTTGTCCCACTATCTTAATAAATTATAAAGCGTATAAGGTAAAAGCCACCCATATCGTCTTGTAACAATTCCGGATAAATGGGTGAACGGATGTTGATATAATGATAGATTGAATGGGACCATGGAAAACGCGTTTGTTGCCCGTGGTACTACCAATAGTACTACCAGTAGTACCACGGGCAATTTTCTTTTCCCGTAGTACTACCAAGCGGTCTGGTAGTACCACGGGTAACAAAAAACTGCCCGTGGTACTACTGTCAATATTATAGGTTTTTTTCAACCCTTTTGTTGTCACAGTTGATATGGTCATCCTAGAAAGAGAATTGAAATATATATTTTTTTGAATGTTGATAAATTTTGGTACTATTTCGTAAATAGATCTGGTAGTTGTGAAATTTTTCATTGCTCAAAATTGACAAGAGTCAAAAACGAAATAGAAACTAAACTACCAGATCTATTTACGAAATAGTACCAAAATATATCAACATTAAAAAAATATACATATTTCAATTCTCTTTCTAGGATGACAATATCAACGGTGACAACAAAAGGGTTGAAAAAAACCTATAATATTGACAGTAGTACCACGGGCAATTTTTTCTTGCCCGTGGTACTACCAGACCGCTTGGTAGTACTACGGGCAGAGAAAATTGCCCGTGGTACTACTGGTTGTACTATTGGTAGTACCACGGGCAACAAACGGGAAAATGCTTACCTACTTAATTAATCTACTTTTTATCTAAATCTGAACTGGATCCTAAAAGATTTGGGTGATAATCCAGGACGAGCCTAGAAGATATCAAGACCAATGGTTATGTAAAGATGTAAACCAACCTTCATAAGTGATAGCCGCTTTAGACGTGACGAAGTCATGATGCGGTATCCTCAAGTCGTACAGCAGCTTGCGTGACGTCAGAGACCACACGAGCAGAGGGAACGGCTTCTGAGTCTCGTCGCCACATACTAACACTCTGGAAGATAAAATTAGAAACATAACAACCAATAGAAAACAGACGAAAGAAAGAAAAACCCAAATAAGGAATTTACACTATTTGCAAAAAAAAAAACCTCGGCGTTAGCAATGTACATACATAGAAAAGAAATATATATACATATACCAGCCGAATTGAGAACCTTCTCCTTTTTGGGAAGTCGGTTAAAAATGGGAAAAAATTACATATCCGTTGAATCCAAAAGACTTGGGAACAGGGCAGGAAGAGGAATTTAAGCTATTTGCAAAAATGTTGTTGTTACCTTCCATCACCCGAAACCAGTAGAGAGTTGAGGAACCTGTCCTCTCCAGCCTTAAATGTCGTCACACAGTCACCTGGAAAACCAAGGAACAAGTTTGACAATTCAGTGATATCGGGGCACTAAAATTACACCTGTAATATCTATATAGCCTCGCAAATTATTCGTAGACTATTTATGAGATTTTTAGCACATCCATATAAATGATCTTTCGAGACTTTTGTATGAAAACAAGATCAAAACAACAACAAGAACAAAATCCGAAAACTACACCTTTCAAAGACATTGCCGTTAAAAAAAAAACTCAATTGCATCGATAAAGTCTGAGTACCTATGTATATAACTCGTCTTCTTTATATAGTTTTTACTCACCAGTCTCAATATTCATGAGGTTGACATACATCCTGTTGCGTGACAGTGCGACCAGATGCTTCGGATCATGCAGCCCGTAGTACGGCATCTTTTGGTTCATCACACCCTTCAGCGCCACCAGGAACGTACCCTGGAATACACAATAGAGTTACTGTAAGTAGGCAAATACATCGATAGTTAGTCTATAATCAGTAGGTTCTAGCCAACGTGTTCCATATCATCCAGTCTTCTCCTTGAAATAATTTCAAACTCTCACTGACACACTGCGCAGACTGGAATAAGTCCCTATACTCCATTTGAGTACGCCCTTATCTGAAGGTTAACAATCTTGATAGAACTTTTTACGCCCTTTTCAAATTCCATTTAAAAAAAATAAACTACAGTTTAAAATACTACTTTAATTGAAGAAGTAATTGTTGCTATGGCATTTACACCGGTTTTATTCGCATTTTGTTCATAAAAAGTCATACCAGTAACTATTATAGTCATCTGTGGTCATACCAAGATCGGACCAGTGCTCGAATGGAGTGGTAGGAGATAAAATCGCAAAAAAGATTCTTAAGGATCTTACCTGGTCCAAGTTGTATACTCTAAGCTCCCTGCGACATAACACCACGCACTTGTACTCGTCGATTGGCACTAAGTTAATGGGGTGCGTCACACCCACCATCTTCCTGACTAGTTTACATCTGGAAGACAATTAGTAGTTGGGGCTTAAGAGTAGAAGATAAAATAATGTGGATCTTTAAATTATTAACAATCTTCTAATATAAATATTCCCTCTATACTTCCCAATATACTCCCCTACATGGTCTCATATGTTATCTCCCAGTCTGTATACTCACATTAAGTTATCCCCCTATGTTTCCCCTTATATACTCCCCTATACTCTTCCTTAAATACTCCTATATGTTCACATCCCATCTATTCCCCTCTATATACTCTTTCATGTAACTTATACTCCGCATTTCTATGGACCAATAATTTAAGGCTTACACTATGTTATCTATGTTTTTATACTCACTTCAGTACATCCCAAACGCAAATCTCCTCCCTCTCAGTAGAAACAGTCGCCACAAACTTCCCCCTACTATCGAACCTCACAATTAAATCAAACATTTTCGAATCGAAACCCTCATTCATTGAGAACTCCCTCTTTTCCTTACACTCCATAATCTTATAGAAATCAGGATTCTCAGGGTACAATGTAGGCACAGGAGGATCTCTTATCTCCTTCATCCAATCCTGAACAATTTTACTCTTAACCTGACATCCATTGCGTTGTCTCTTCTCCATCGTCATTCGTAATAGCCCATAGAACTGTCGATGGTCATAATCTAAAGCGTAAGAGTGAGTTTCGAAGACGTCTTTTAAGATCTCAATGTGTTCTGGTAAAGGGTCTATGTGGACGAGGGCTATGTCTTCGAGGAAGTGACAGCAGTCGGTAGCAGCTAGCTTGTCGTGAACCCAGTCCAGTTGGGTGAAATAGAGCTGGTTGGCAAAGGTCTTGGGGTCGTCTTTGTAAATGTGGTAGTGTTGGAACGGGAGCTCGTCTAGTTTTCTGGTGTTGTAGCTGTGGAAAGATTGGCTTAAATTAAGATCTGGTGGTCAATGGTGTGATAAAGCTTGTTGTTTAAGTTATTATGGAAGTACAAACGCTAATATTATAAGCTACAACAATCTATCAAACGTTAATAATTTTAATTCTAAAGTATAGGTAAGGTAAAATTTTGATTGCGAAACTTTATATTGATAATATAAAGTTTTATTTTATTTTGTAGCTTGGTGCACTGGCATCTGACATTGTTTTTTTTTTTTTTTTTTTTTAATATGGCTCATGTTTATTTAATTCGTTTTAAAATATTATGGATAAGCCAGATGCAAAACATGTACTTACTATTCATCAGAAAACTTATTTTCTTGCGATATCAGACGGCCAGCCATCTTGGGATCGTTTTCTGCATACCATTTACCCTGTAATATAAATAAAATACATTTAATTCCTACAACAAGCTAAAGAGCAATGATATGATAAATACATATAAAATTATTAAAAAAATATGTATACTTTTCCTAAAATTTAAGTTTGTTTGACGGCGTTAATCATGGGCATTACTGCACAGATTTTATTTTTGTCAATTTATCAAGGAAGGTCATCCGGGTGACGAAGTGGTTAACAAGGTACGGAGGATAAACCGCTTGCGGAAGCTTCTAGTACTACCAAATAAAATCTCATCATGATCAGTCTTCTCTATCGTTTCACTGCTGCACAGTCAGGTGCGGTAGATTGGTTTTTATAAGTACTTTAAATAGTTCAACCTTAAAGTAGTAGCCCCTAAATAGGTCAGCTCTAAAAAGATAAAAAAAGGGTCCCCTTGGCCGAATTTATTTGTAAGGTTTGTACATGGGGCGGCGGAAATAAAGTAGCCTATACTCATTAAAAATATAAATTCGGCACTGGGCACAGTGACATAGTGGCTTATACTTAAAGGATATAAGATAAAGAAGAAATGAAGTCCTCACCTCATAATAATCAATAAGCGTCTGTCGGACTTGAGTATCGCAGTCAGCGAGGTACCTGTCGGACGCCGCGCTCGCCAGCGCCGCGTCGCGCCACCGCGCCGCGCCGCGCGCGTCCCAGCGCAGCCACGGCGCCAGCAGCGCCGCCAGCTGCGGCCACGCCAGCGACGCGGGGGCCCACGGTACTGCGCGCCAAGGGAGAAATCAAGTAGTGTGGCTAACTGTCAACATTCAACAACGAGACGGCAACAACAGAGACGAGAGAGTAATCAATGGAGGACAAAGATCAAACGAGAATATTTTTCTCTGGAACAAGATGATCTTCAAATGTATAAACGTAATAACGATGACATAAAATACACTCAATTAATTATTGAAATTTCATATGGAAAAGGCAACCCCGACGGATATTCCTATATAATTGGGTTAAGTCGAGGGTTTTGAATTATTTTATTGTTTTTCAATAAGATTTTTACCGTCGGGGGTTTTTTCAAAATTTTAAATTTTGCTTAATTTTATTACAGACTTTTTAGAGAGCATTTACGAATTATAATCTATATAATATGTTATTGCAATATTATTTTGCACTAATATTGTAGCGCCCTCTAGTGAGTTACAGGCGTAATTTTTATTATTTGGGAACATGCATTAAGCACGTACACATTGCTGATGAAAACAGAATTGTAACTTTTGATTATATTGCAACATTGTTTGGCATTATAGTTCGGCCATTCAGAGAATGCGTTCCTGACACGTCGCGATTGAACTGACGACGTAACTTTGCAATGGCGTTGCAGTTACGATAAAAATATTTTTGCTGGTTGTTTACCGTTTTAACAATTGAGGAGCATTAAAACAACATTATTATATCAATAATCAATGAATGTTATAATTTTGTGCCAAACTGAGTGTCAAATAACTTGGTAAACAATATTTTTCTAAATCTATACTGCGCTATTACAAGGTTATGTCAGCGGTTTATATTTTGTAGTGCTGTGCTAAAAATAACTGGCAAGTATCGTAATCTGTTCTTATACAGTTATAATATAAAATAATACGTTTTGATTTTCTTTTTAAGAATTGGAAAATAATGGACTATAAGACTTAATTATAACTTTTATGAAAAATAAAAATAAAACTATGACCAAACCGCATTTTTATACTTAGATTAAAAATGGTAACCCCAAATGGCGTTATGGGCCGCCATTTTGTGACGCTAAAACAGTCGTCCGTTGTCGTTTCGTGCGCATAGACCACGTTTTTCAAGTGTTTTCGATCTGTTTTTATTTGATTACCCGGCTTTTGTTAGACCGAGATATCAGGATTGATTCTGTTATTGATAATAATATAATTATACATGTAGGCGAAGATGATGATGAAGACACCACCTCCTCAAGCAAATCGGAGTCTGATTAATATTCTGTTCGCACATTCAATTCAATGTACTTGTAACAAAGAATAAATAAAACAATTTTATTATATGAATATTACCTTTTTTTGGTTTCCACTTAAATAACTAAAATATAAAACAAATGATTCCGCCAATTTAAAACGAAAATAATCTTAAAATAATGCGGCGGTTCATTTTGAAGGAACGGTAACGAACTCAGTGTTATGTTGTGCCCATCACTAGTCGTGACTAACTGATAGGTGTCAGGAACGCATTCTCTGAACGGCCGAAGTATAATATTGTGACGCCCCCTAGTGAGCTACAGCCATGACACCTGTCTAAGAACATGAACTCATCGAACACAAATCCGTTATTGAAAACTGTCTCAAAATCAGATCATTAGTTTAGAAGGTAGGTGGGAACATTACTTTGCACAAACGCACACACAAACACACAAACGCACATCTCTCACCCTAAACGCATATACCTGCTCCGTTCCGTCGTGGGTAAAAATAAGTTTAAAAAATCTTTTTTGAGTTTTAAATTATTGATCTTAACTTATATATTTAAGAAATAATAAATATAGTAAAACGGCAGAACTTTTCTGTTTTTTTGTGCAAAGTAGTTTTAAAATCCGCAAGAAAGAAAGCTCCCCAAAACGATCTTGAAAATCCATAGGTGTAACAAACTCTCCTAATTGGTAAATGCTTACAATAAGTCTCCTCACTCCTGAACAGCTCATCATGTGCCAAAATATCCAGTATCTCAGTATCATCCAGCCCCCTTCTCGAAGCCGTCAGCAGTGACAGACAAGTCTTCACGCGCTCAGCACCCAGAGCTGCTTCCGTCGTGATGAGGATCTGAGCCAGCTGGTCTTCTAAGTCTTCACAGATTACCAGTTCAGGAGTTGTCTCTGGTTCTGTGAGTTCCGTGAAGGTTTCCGCTGATAGAGATATTTGCCAGGCTAGGATCTGGAAGACGTGATTTTTTGGGGTTATAATTGGGACCTTAGGCTATATTGAAGTTTGTTTTTGACCAGCTCTGGTTGAAATGTAGTGTTAATCAGCCAAATGTTAAAAAAGTCTTTCAGTATAAATCTTTTCATTATCATTCGCTTAGCCTTTTCCCAATCATAAGCGGCTCAGCTTCTAGCCTGACAGCTGATTACCAGTATATTATATTTATCTACACTGGATGGATAGACCCCCTGTATCTACTTAACGTTTTTTTTTAAAAATAAACACTGAAATTACCAGGCATTTGAAAAATACACACATTTGGTAAAAAAATATGACTTTGCGAAAAGGAGTACGTTCTCAATTAGTTTTTTTTCAACTCTATCAAGGTTTTAACAGAGCATGAAATACCTACTCCACAGTGAAGAAAGAAAAGAGTGATCATCAAACCCGATGAATAAAAAACCAACCTTAGCATAAAGGGGCAAAGTACATTTCTGCACAGCCTTCACAGCGGCTTCGGGCGGTGACGCGGCACCAGTCTTACTATATGTCGCAGCACAAGCGGTGAGGACTGCCTTAGCCTCGTCGGGGCCAACCGGTGGGGCCCGAACCACTTTGGGCCCGTCCTCCGATGATAGGACCGCCATTATTGCTGAACTTGAGGGCTCGTCTTTTTCTGAAAGTTTGGAATACAAATTAGTAAGGTGGAGTGTTAATTGGAGACATGGTGCATGGTATTTTAGTTTGTAAATTAAAAGTCTTGGAAGACATGGCAGACAGGGCTGCCAAAAATTTTTTTTGGCGTCACAAACAGGGAGTTAAAGGGGTTTTTGTGCCAGATGGCATCAGATATAGGGCCTGGAAGACTTGCTTTGAATTTGGTCATGTATGACCAGTTTTTCCCTTACGCATCATCGGAGAAGAGTAGGAAGACCGTCATTGTGATAAATGACTTTTCTTTTGGAAATTGGTTGTAGAAGTCCCCAGTCCCGCCAGCAGCCCCACCAGCGCGCCGACAGTACACGTCCTGCAGCTACAGCACTCACCCTCAGTGACAGTGACGATCATCTTGACGTTGGTGGGCAGTCGCTCGGGCAGCCAGCGCGCGGCCCGCAGCGCGTCGGCGCCCACCACGCACAGCAGCGCGCCGCGCCCGCGCCCCAGCCCCGCCAGCAGCCCCACCAGCGCGCCGACAGTACACGTCCTGCAGCTACAGCACTCACCCTCAGTGACAGTGACGATCATCTTGACGTTGGTGGGCAGTCGCTCGGGCAGCCAGCGCGCGGCCCGCAGCGCGTCGGCGCCCACCACGCACAGCAGCGCGCCGCGCCCGCGCCCCAGCCCCGCCAGCAGCCCCACCAGCGCGCCGACAGTACACGTCCTGCAGCTACAGCACTCACCCTCAGTGACAGTGACGATCATCTTGACGTTGGTGGGCAGTCGCTCGGGCAGCCAGCGCGCGGCCCGCAGCGCGTCGGCGCCCACCACGCACAGCAGCGCGCCGCGCCCGCGCCCCAGCCCCGCCAGCAGCCCCACCAGCGCGCCGACAGTACACGTCCTGCAGCTACAGCACTCACCCTCAGTGACAGTGACGATCATCTTGACGTTGGTGGGCAGTCGCTCGGGCAGCCAGCGCGCGGCCCGCAGCGCGTCGGCGCCCACCACGCACAGCAGCGCGCCGCGCCCGCGCCCCAGCCCCGCCAGCAGCCCCACCAGCGCGCCCGACAGGGAGTACACGTCCTGGGAACCACAAAATACCATTTTCTAGGAGCTTAACATGGTTTTTATAAAGTATTCGGAGGTAATAACTTCATCATCCACCCGTATTCAAACGCAAAAGTTGAGATTAATCCAGAAGTTTCTTCGATTTCATGATGAGTCTGAGACCATCGCCTGCCTTTATGTTTCACTCAAACAAGTGCTTGAAACTTGATACAGCTGCTGCACTAAACACACAGGGGATCCTACTTACATTTCGTCCCCTATAGACGGTCCCAGTCATGAGCACGTGACACTGATCCACGATGGACTTGAGCAGCATGTGGGAACTGCTCGACTGCGGCGTCAGACCCACGAACCTGGAACATCAAGGTACAACTGTCAAGTCGCGAACTGACGAGGATTTGAGAGGAGACAATTTGGGATACATTTGGGGAGATACAAAATGAATTAATTATGTGCCTGTAAAGTCTTTATATGTACTATCTTTTTTATGTAAAATCATCATGACACCTCTCACTGTGGGGTAACAGCGTGAGGGAGTGTCAGACTCTTACTGGCTAAAACCCGTCATGTTCCTTCTTAAGCCCTTTATGTAGCAGGGCCGCGGTAACTTTTTTGAACAATCCCGTAACCCCGGCAGGTTTTGAACCTGATGGGCCCCTGGTGGAACTTCTTGAGTTATGTCATGTAGCTGTGGTGATGTGTATACATATGTAGTACCTGACGACAACAGCGAGGTCGGGCTGGCAGGAGTGCGCGAGGGTGACGGCGCGAGCCACGAGCGTCGCCTTGCCGCAGCCCGCGCCGCCGATCAGCGCCAGCGGCACCGTGCTGTCGCCTGTTATGTAGCTGGAATCATATTACAACATAAACGTTAGTAATTGAACAGGACATAACACGGAGGAAAAATAGCAAAAATCTGGAGATGCTCTATTTCAAGTAATTGCCTTCAGTGTTTTTACCACAAGCAGAGCTCGCAAAGGTCTTTATTGAACGTCGAATTCTCATAAGACAGCTACCAAAATCAATGATCAATACTTTCTATGTATGTCGCTGGCACCAATTGAAGATCCGAAACTTAACCGCTAATAAAGTCAAGCTAATAAAGACAAGAGAGCTTGTAAAACTCTACAAGGTTGTTGCCCGAAGTGTGGATCAGACCGCTTGAGACAGTCATCATTTAATTTTGCATTGTACAACGTTCTAAGGGAAACTATGAAAAACTGTTCTCATCATCATCATCAGCCTATAGCAGTCCACTGCTGGACATAGGCCTCTCCAAGTGCACGCCACTGAGATCGATTTTCGGCTGCTCGCATCCAGCTCCTGCCAGCCGTCTTGCGCAAGTCATCACTCCACCGTGCCTGAGGACGTCCTACACTACGTTTGCTGAGGCGTGGTCTCCACTCTAGAACTCGTTTACCCCAACAAAACAAAAAAACTGTTCTAAACATTTGCATTTTTTAAAAGAGTTTTTATGGAGTTTCTTGTCAGTTCTTCTCCAGCAGACAAACGAGCTTGACCATTCGAAAGAGGTTTTATAAACAGCCCTACTGGAAATAAAAAAGAAGAGTTTGTTGGTTTGAGAATGTTAAATATACGACTTACGTTTTGAGCTCGTTGAGAGTGATCTCCCTGTTGGAGGTACACTGCGCCGCCTTCTGACAGAACGCCAGGTGTTCGTTCACCTCGTCGAACAAACTGCAAACAAAAGAACAGAGTTACTTTACTAGGACGTACTCATACGTCCAAGGACATCGACGTAGGACGTTGCTTTTATTAACTTTTTACTATGGACTGTGTCTTTGTCCACTTAATCAACACCCTCATACAGACTGGCTTGAAGAAGTACCGAGACTATCTCTGAACAGTTTTTACGAACGGACGCAGGACTAAGTGTACCTACCGTATAATCTTTCCTTCTCATCTCAATCCATCCTAAGGTTATCTGGAAAGGATCGTCCTTGGAGTTAAGACCACTCATTAGGACACTTGATACATTGGCGTACCCCAAATAGTATATCCATCTATCTATCCCTCTTAGCGTGAATTTCGGTACTAAATATATTCTATCTTTCTCGAATTTGTAAATACCTGGTGGGTATGCCGTTGTGCCCTGCGGGCACGAGGTTGTCGGCCAGCAGCGCGTCGAGCAGCGCGTCGAGGCGGTCGCCGAGCGCGGAGCTGACGCCCTCGGTGTACTCGTCCTCGCATGACCCCCACATCATCACATACCTGGTGGGTATGCCGTTGTACCCTGCGGGCACGAGGTTGTCGGCCAGCAGCGCGTCGAGCAGCGCGTCGAGGCGGTCGCCGAGCGCGGAGCTGACGCCCTCGGTGTACTCGTCCTCGCATGACCCCCACATCATCACATACCTGGTGGGTATGCCGTTGTACCCTGCGGGCACGAGGTTGTCGGCCAGCAGCGCGTCGAGCAGCGCGTCGAGGCGGTCGCCGAGCGCGGAGCTGACGCCCTCGGTGTACTCGTCCTCGCATGACCCCCACATCATCACATACCTGGTGGGTATGCCGTTGTACCCTGCGGGCACGAGGTTGTCGGCCAGCAGCGCGTCGAGCAGCGCGTCGAGGCGGTCGCCGAGCGCGGAGCTGACGCCCTCGGTGTACTCGTCCTCGCATGACCCCCACATCATCACATACCTGGTGGGTATGCCGTTGTACCCTGCGGGCACGAGGTTGTCGGCCAGCAGCGCGTCGAGCAGCGCGTCGAGGCGGTCGCCGAGCGCGGAGCTGACGCCCTCGGTGTACTCGTCCTCGCATGACCCCCACATCATCACATACCTGGTGGGTATGCCGTTGTACCCTGCGGGCACGAGGTTGTCGGCCAGCAGCGCGTCGAGCAGCGCGTCGAGGCGGTCGCCGAGCGCGGAGCTGACGCCCTCGGTGTACTCGTCCTCGCATGACCCCCACATCATCACATACCTGGTGGGTATGCCGTTGTACCCTGCGGGCACGAGGTTGTCGGCCAGCAGCGCGTCGAGCAGCGCGTCGAGGCGGTCGCCGAGCGCGGAGCTGACGCCCTCGGTGTACTCGTCCTCGCATGACCCCCACATCATCACATACCTGGTGGGTATGCCGTTGTACCCTGCGGGCACGAGGTTGTCGGCCAGCAGCGCGTCGAGCAGCGCGTCGAGGCGGTCGCCGAGCGCGGAGCTGACGCCCTCGGTGTACTCGTCCTCGCATGACCCCCACATCATCACATACCTGGTGGGTATGCCGTTGTACCCTGCGGGCACGAGGTTGTCGGCCAGCAGCGCGTCGAGCAGCGCGTCGAGGCGGTCGCCGAGCGCGGAGCTGACGCCCTCGGTGTACTCGTCCTCGCATGACCCCCACATCATCACATACCTGGTGGGTATGCCGTTGTACCCTGCGGGCACGAGGTTGTCGGCCAGCAGCGCGTCGAGCAGCGCGTCGAGGCGGTCGCCGAGCGCGGAGCTGACGCCCTCGGTGTACTCGTCCTCGCATGACCCCCACATCATCACATACCTGGTGGGTATGCCGTTGTACCCTGCGGGCACGAGGTTGTCGGCCAGCAGCGCGTCGAGCAGCGCGTCGAGGCGGTCGCCGAGCGCGGAGCTGACGCCCTCGGTGTACTCGTCCTCGCATGACCCCCACATCATCACATACCTGGTGGGTATGCCGTTGTACCCTGCGGGCACGAGGTTGTCGGCCAGCAGCGCGTCGAGCAGCGCGTCGAGGCGGTCGCCGAGCGCGGAGCTGACGCCCTCGGTGTACTCGTCCTCGCATGACCCCCACATCATCACATACCTGGTGGGTATGCCGTTGTACCCTGCGGGCACGAGGTTGTCGGCCAGCAGCGCGTCGAGCAGCGCGTCGAGGCGGTCGCCGAGCGCGGAGCTGACGCCCTCGGTGTACTCGTCCTCGCATGACCCCCACATCATCACATACCTGGTGGGTATGCCGTTGTACCCTGCGGGCACGAGGTTGTCGGCCAGCAGCGCGTCGAGCAGCGCGTCGAGGCGGTCGCCGAGCGCGGAGCTGACGCCCTCGGTGTACTCGTCCTCGCATGACCCCCACATCATCACATACCTGGTGGGTATGCCGTTGTACCCTGCGGGCACGAGGTTGTCGGCCAGCAGCGCGTCGAGCAGCGCGTCGAGGCGGTCGCCGAGCGCGGAGCTGACGCCCTCGGTGTACTCGTCCTCGCATGACCCCCACATCATCACATACCTGGTGGGTATGCCGTTGTACCCTGCGGGCACGAGGTTGTCGGCCAGCAGCGCGTCGAGCAGCGCGTCGAGGCGGTCGCCGAGCGCGGAGCTGACGCCCTCGGTGTACTCGTCCTCGCATGACCCCCACATCATCACATACCTGGTGGGTATGCCGTTGTACCCTGCGGGCACGAGGTTGTCGGCCAGCAGCGCGTCGAGCAGCGCGTCGAGGCGGTCGCCGAGCGCGGAGCTGACGCCCTCGGTGTACTCGTCCTCGCATGACCCCCACATCATCACATACCTGGTGGGTATGCCGTTGTACCCTGCGGGCACGAGGTTGTCGGCCAGCAGCGCGTCGAGCAGCGCGTCGAGGCGGTCGCCGAGCGCGGAGCTGACGCCCTCGGTGTACTCGTCCTCGCATGACCCCCACATCATCACATACCTGGTGGGTATGCCGTTGTACCCTGCGGGCACGAGGTTGTCGGCCAGCAGCGCGTCGAGCAGCGCGTCGAGGCGGTCGCCGAGCGCGGAGCTGACGCCCTCGGTGTACTCGTCCTCGCATGACCCCCACATCATCACATACCTGGTGGGTATGCCGTTGTACCCTGCGGGCACGAGGTTGTCGGCCAGCAGCGCGTCGAGCAGCGCGTCGAGGCGGTCGCCGAGCGCGGAGCTGACGCCCTCGGTGTACTCGTCCTCGCATGACCCCCACATCATCACATACCTGGTGGGTATGCCGTTGTACCCTGCGGGCACGAGGTTGTCGGCCAGCAGCGCGTCGAGCAGCGCGTCGAGGCGGTCGCCGAGCGCGGAGCTGACGCCCTCGGTGTACTCGTCCTCGCATGACCCCCACATCATCACATACCTGGTGGGTATGCCGTTGTACCCTGCGGGCACGAGGTTGTCGGCCAGCAGCGCGTCGAGCAGCGCGTCGAGGCGGTCGCCGAGCGCGGAGCTGACGCCCTCGGTGTACTCGTCCTCGCATGACCCCCACATCATCACATACCTGGTGGGTATGCCGTTGTACCCTGCGGGCACGAGGTTGTCGGCCAGCAGCGCGTCGAGCAGCGCGTCGAGGCGGTCGCCGAGCGCGGAGCTGACGCCCTCGGTGTACTCGTCCTCGCATGACCCCCACATCATCACATACCTGGTGGGTATGCCGTTGTACCCTGCGGGCACGAGGTTGTCGGCCAGCAGCGCGTCGAGCAGCGCGTCGAGGCGGTCGCCGAGCGCGGAGCTGACGCCCTCGGTGTACTCGTCCTCGCATGACCCCCACATCATCACATACCTGGTGGGTATGCCGTTGTACCCTGCGGGCACGAGGTTGTCGGCCAGCAGCGCGTCGAGCAGCGCGTCGAGGCGGTCGCCGAGCGCGGAGCTGACGCCCTCGGTGTACTCGTCCTCGCATGACCCCCACATCATCACATACCTGGTGGGTATGCCGTTGTACCCTGCGGGCACGAGGTTGTCGGCCAGCAGCGCGTCGAGCAGCGCGTCGAGGCGGTCGCCGAGCGCGGAGCTGACGCCCTCGGTGTACTCGTCCTCGCATGACCCCCACATCATCACATACCTGGTGGGTATGCCGTTGTACCCTGCGGGCACGAGGTTGTCGGCCAGCAGCGCGTCGAGCAGCGCGTCGAGGCGGTCGCCGAGCGCGGAGCTGACGCCCTCGGTGTACTCGTCCTCGCATGACCCCCACATCATCACATACCTGGTGGGTATGCCGTTGTACCCTGCGGGCACGAGGTTGTCGGCCAGCAGCGCGTCGAGCAGCGCGTCGAGGCGGTCGCCGAGCGCGGAGCTGACGCCCTCGGTGTACTCGTCCTCGCCGCCCGGCATGCCGCGGCCTCGCACGCTGGCGCGGATCACGTTGCGCTCGCTTAGATGTTGCTGGAAAGGGTTTTACAGCATAAGTGACTATTATCTGCTTGACCAGACGTTCAATCGCACAAATGTTGACAATACCGGGAAAGAAAGATAAGAAAGAAAGAAAAATTATTTATTGACACAAGCCACAAATACACATAGAAATAAAAATAAAATAAAATAAAAAAGTAACAAAAGGTTGCGCCAAATAGGTCTAGTTCAGCATTATGCCGTGTCTGACGCTGGTTTTCACGCTGGAACAGAATCTGAGACTATGTTCGGTAGACCGGTATGATGTATAAAAAAAATATATTCCTCTCTTGTTTTGGGTTGTCCAAATTAGGTACTCTTTAAAACAATCTCGCAGACCCATCCAACAATGTCAGAAATAACTTCAAAAATCGAATGCACCAGTGTTTTATATGGATGACTTATTACATGTCCACAACTATTAAAAAAAATAAAGAAGACAAATACCTATATTTAGTTATATATTAAAGTCCTGGAACATGGATCCCATAATAATATCATCTACCTTAAGATCCTTCTGCAAGTTATTGAGCCTCCTCTGCAGCTCGTGGTGGTGTGCCGTATCGGCGATGTCCCCCGGCTCGGACTGTGGTGATGCAGCCCCGGGGGCGGCGCCCACAGCCCCGCCCGTGCCTCCCGCGCGGCATACCCACACGCAGCGCCGAGCTGCCTCCACACTCATCAGCACTGTGTGTTGAACCTCCTGCAGTTTGACGAATGGAAAGTCAGCTCCATAAATTACGAAATGCTATGACATTCTTTATGCCGTTCTTTGTAAGTGGATTTGGATTTCAACGGCTTAATTGAGCCTAAAGACTTGCACTTTTTACGAACGATCATTGCAAAAACTAGACTATACAAGGGAGTTTCGAACCTGCTGGCCATCTCGCACTAGAGAGTACCTGATGATGTATAGACTAGAGCAAAGAGCAGGGTGCTCTGACCTGTTCGACCACAGTAGTGAGGTACGCGTCGCAGGCCTCCTGTAGGAGGGTGCGGACCAGCACGTTGAGGGTCTTGGCCATCTCGCGCTAGAGAGTACCTGATGATGTATAGACTAGAGCAAAGAGCAGGGTGCTCTGACCTGTTCGACCACAGTAGTGAGGTACGCGTCGCAGGCCTCCTGTAGGAGGGTGCGGACCAGCACGTTGAGGGTCTTGGCCATCTCGCGCTAGAGAGTACCTGATGATGTATAGACTAGAGCAAAGAGCAGGGTGCTCTGACCTGTTCGACCACAGTAGTGAGGTACGCGTCGCAGGCCTCCTGTGGGAGGGTGCGGACCAGCACGTTGAGGGTCTTGGCCATCTCGCGCTAGAGAGTACCTGATGATGTATAGACTAGAGCAAAGAGCAGGGTGCTCTGACCTGTTCGACCACAGTAGTGAGGTACGCGTCGCAGGCCTCCTGTGGGAGGGTACGGACCAGCACGTTGAGGGTCTTGGCCATCTCGCGGCGCCAGCGCGCCGGCGCCCCCCGGACCAGCCGGTAGCAGGGCGGCGTCGTGCTTGCGTCTAGAGTGTACCTGACGAGAGAACATCAATTCTTATGCTATGACAAGTATATTGATTCAGATTTCGAAGTCTTCGTTATATGTTTTAAGGTGCTATTGGAAGTGAGCTGCAGCGATTGAGTGCGCTGCTGTGGCCGATTTCTTGCAGTCAGCAGCTCGTCTCCAAAAACACCTTAAGAGTTTTTAAAAAATAAGGGAAGTCTATAATGCTGGACATGTCTATTGGCAAAACCATCAAACATGCTGTTCATCATCACATTATCTTCTCTGATTTACTTTTAAAAGACCCTAAGAACACCCAAATCCATACTTTTCTCAACTTACCATTTATTCAGCAGTGCCTTATCGCTCTCATCCTCAGCAGTTTCTAGTGCCGCCTTGAAGTCTGCGCACTCCAACGTGTGAGGCAGCAGCGGTGTTCCCAGTCCTGAGTTCAGGAATAGCACCGGAACCACTGCCCCTAGCTCTGATTGACCTGGAAGTTAACGTGAATAGTTGGAATAGAGAGTAAGACCTACAAAAAACTGTCAAACATTCGAACCCAATAAAAATTGGGAACTCTTTGGGAAATCGGTATTTTTTGATGTATTGTAAAGACTCTCGAGAAAATCTGGACTATATAAAAAGTCTGAAATCACCAAACCCTATTGAGCAAGCGTGGTTATTAACGCTCAATCCTTCTCTGTGCGAGAGGACGCCTGTGCCCATCAGTGGGACAATAAAGGAATGATGTGAACTCGCCAATTTCAGCTATTAATTTTATAGGTCTTCCACCTAAAATAGGACATCAACGTATCGGAAAAAATTGTGCCAACATATCCATAGATACATACGAGCCAGCTCAGCAATACAGAGCACGGGGAAGCGATGGTCCCTCTGCTGTTCCAGCGGGGAGCGCCAGTGCAAGTCTGCCACGTGCACGCGCCAGCCGCGTCTCCGCGCGCGCACGCGGAGCCGAGCTGCCGCACCGCATTGTAGTGCGCCTTTTTCCGCGCAGCAGTCTGAGAAATGGAGGGAGTAAGGTTACAATCGAGTAAAATTGATCGATTGATTATTTGAGGTAAGATTTGCTATCGATTGACAATTTGTGTATTTAAACACTTTCAGCTTTTAAAATTGGTAAGTAGATGATTGGTCTGGTGTGGGTATTGGTAAGTAGATGAAGATCTATTCAAATATAAAGTAGTGTTAAAGATAATGTATTCAGATAGAATATGTCAATGTTTATATAAGTTTCACTAGGGATAATTTTATTGAAACCCATTCTTAGATTTTTTATTTTATTGAATAAAGATTAACTTCATTATATGTATAACAAATTCTAAAACCATTTTGTTTTAAAAATAACGGTTTATCTCTTCTTGACTACATTCACTAGATGGCGCTATTACTAAATGCTCAACCCACCTTGTGAATCCGCAGCGCAGACGTATATGAGCATAGCCCGGCGCCGCCTCACCCGTAGCCCGGGCACTTTGCCCAGCAGGCAGCAGCGGTGCTCCTCGGGCAAGGCCGCCACGTTGCTGGGCATTGGAGGCCCCAGGGGGTCTTCCCGCGGAGACGTGCATGCTACCGGCGATGAGAGGGATATCGAGTCTGGGGATAGAAGAATTACATGATTAGTTATATTATAAAACATTATCGTCATCTCAGCCATAGGACCTCCACTGCTGAACATAGGCCTCCCCCTTAGATCTCCACAGATACCTGTTGGAGGCGACCTGCATCCAGCGGATAAACGGATAAATAATAATATTTTTATAAGGAATACTTGTAAAGTGAAACATGTATGATCTTATCTTTACCTTTAACACCTTTGTATAACGTGTTTTATATGAATAAATAAATTCGAAGGTAGCTGTGTTGATTGCTTTCAAAAAGGGGACACTTATTTGAACTGAAGAAAAAACTTGGTACATTGAAATCTAGGCTTCGTCAACTGACATGACAAGTATTACATACATAACTCTTATTACACTCATTTAAACTAACTAAACAGTAAACACATCGTATATCTAGAATTCACAAACACGTTAAAATAATATGTAATAACTAAAATGAAAATGAAACCTTATTACCTGCCATCCAATAACTTAACAACAACGTTATACCAAAATAAAGAAAAGGCAAAATAACTTTTTAATACCACATATGCATTTCCTATAACAGTATCTTCCTATATCCAATAAACTACAAAGGTACCCACAAGGGTCAGCCCTGTACGTATAAAGAGATACCACTGAGAACAAAATGACTAGCGGAGGTGCCATAACGGAGGGCTGCGGGTTGTTCGAAAGAGATACCGCGGCCCTGGTACATAAAAGGCCTATGATGGAACACGACGGTTTTTAGTCAGTAAGAGTCTGACACTCCCTCACCGCTGCTAACCCACGTGGGTTAGCAGCGGTGAGGGAGTGTCACAGCGGGGAAAATCTCCTAAGTAGCGCGCTAAAATGCGGGTGTACGGGGGACGAGGAACGTTACTGTCTTCGTCCTTATACACCTTCTTTGGACCCTAAATTGTACAATACCAAAAATTGTTGACAGATGTCTCAAACAACCAGAACTCTTATTAATTCACTCGTAACTGATCGTTTCGGTCATGCCCATCGTACGTATTTGACCTACACGAAGGCGGCTGACCTACCTGCATTATAGCATCTCTGTTCATTTTTCCTTTCTCTATGACAGGTACTTATATTCATATTTTATAAACATTCATTATGGTAATGGCGGTTCTCTATTGTCCGAATTGCTATTAGTAATATTAAAATTGTTGCTAGTTTTATTATTTTTCTGTGTATGGCTATATTTGTTTATTTTTGGTATTTCAAAGTTGTGGTGAATGTTGTTCTATTTTGTGTCAATATTAGTCAGTTTCAGTTGATATGTTGTTGTGTATATCGGGTGTTTCGTAGGTACCTCCTTATCACATCGTTAATATACTGGTTAATATATGCCGATTAGCAACAAGGGGAGTATATAATAAAGTATATAAGGAAGTACATAAGGGGAGCACGCAACGGGAATACATAATAAAGTATATAACGGGAGTACATAAGAGGTGTACATAATAAAGTATATATGGAAGTACATAAGGGGAGTACATAATAGGAGTATATAAGAGGAGCACATAACGGGAGTACATAATAAAGTATATAAGGGGAGGAATAAGGAAGTTCATAAGAGGAGTACATAAGGAAGTTTATCGATTAGAGAAGATAAGAGATTACAAAATAGGAGTACATAAGCAAGTACATAAGGGGAGTATATAAATAAGGGAAGTACATAAGGGGAAACTTTGGAAATTAAACAATACGAAACACCACTTATGGTTCAAATCGCTTAATATTTTGAAAGTAAAAAAAATACAATCCATATGAAAAAAAAAAGAGACATTACGATGTACAACTTACCCGAAACACTAGACCCAATAGGTCTAGGTCCTTTCAACTGCGGCCTGTTCTCCTTGACAGATGACGAGGGCTCGAGCAGATGGTGTGCAGGCAACGCCGCGGGATCGGCACTAGCATCGATGGAGGGCTTCGTGACCCGGTACGACGGAGACCTGCGCGAGCAGCAGTTTGACCTGATGAGAATGCTGACTTTGCGTGAAATGGAATGTGAGGAATGCAGAGTTTTTTGTAGTTGGAATGCAGAGTTTTTTTTAGTGTGTGGTTTGAAATTTTAATGTGGTTGTAAATTGCGTGAGGTCGTGTCGCATATGAAGTTTAAGCGTGAATGTTTCTGTTAAATCAGGCTTTTTTTCTTAGAAAAATATATGTTTGTTAATATTTGTTACAAAATGTATTAAACATGCAATAAATATAAATACTATTCGTTACTTAAATGCCTTGTTAGTTTACCTAAATTAATATACATATTTTAAAAAAGTACTCAAATGGTAGATTATATAGCAAGCAAATTGTAACCGAGTTACAACTTTAATACACTTGACCAGGAGACTACGGGCACCGTAGCATTGTAGTAGCAACATCGTAGTATGAATATTTCATGGTATTCAAAAATCGCAGAATAAAACTACTGTAGACTGTAGATACCCAGACCTTGCTACGTCTGCTACGAGCTACGAAATTTTAACAATATCGTAGCACCGTAGCAAAGCTCGAAATGTTTTCGTAGCACTTTTTATAAAATGTTACCTACTTTTGCATTTCAATCACATAAACTTTTAACCTGCTAGATGATCCCCGTTGTTAAAACCGCGCCATCTTTCCGCAACCGGATAATAATTAGCCTGTGCTTTATCAGGCTATAGAATATCTATCTGTACACTCATTTACGTCAGTTCAGTAATTTTGGCGTGAACATGCGACAAACAGTGACTTTCGTATTTATAATATTAGTAAGGATTGCCAAGCCACACGAAAGCGTTAAAAATGTAGAGATAAATATAAAAATACAAAAGTCCGAATTGAGAACCTCCTTTTTGGAAAGTCGGTAAAAATCGTAAAATAATCAACTTTCTTACAAAATAATATCAAATTTCTGTACCCACTGGTAAAACCTATTACTTTCATTGCTTAATTGGAAATACATCACATTTGTAGCTGACGCAGGAAAACCCGGGGGCGTAGCGGTGTATTGTTACGTTCTGACATTTGTCAGAAGATTTATCTTGTCTGAATGTTTGTAAACATGATATTAGATATCAACGCCCGCGTAGGATGTTGGTAGAAACTGTGATTTTAAGATAGGTATCTGGTATAGAGTTTTTTCTTTGCACTTGCTTATTCGTTTTTTCTTAGATTTTACTGAACTTTTTTAGGGTTCCGTACCCAAAGGGTAAAACGGGACCCTATTGTTTTCGCTCCTCTGTCCGGCCTTCCGTCCGTCTGTCACCAGGCTGTATCTCATGAACCGTGATAGTAAGAGAGCTGAAATTTTCACAGTTGACGTATTTTTGTTGCCGCTTTAACCACAAACTGAAAACTAGAATCAAATACATATTTTGGGGGGCTCCCTTACAACAAACGTGATTTTTTTGTCCGTTTTATAAATAATGGCACGGAACCCTTCGTGCGCGAGTCCGACTCGCACTTGGCCGGTTTTTTTTTATACTAGCCGGTACCCCGCGGTTTATTCCACGTTCCTTGGGAACTACTGCCCGTACCGGGATAAAATACATATACGTTTTTCAAGAAGAGTGTAGCTTTCAAACAGGAAAGAATTTTTCAAATCGCTTGAGTTGTTTCGGAGTTTTCGGGTACAAATAAATAAGCAAAACAAAAATTTCTACTCTTCATTATAGTATAGATAGACTTGAATGGCTCCTACTCGAAGCAAACGTAGGCAATCATTATTTCCAAAATAAAACCTCACTTCCAAACATTTATCATCAACGTAGAGACAACATAACATTATATCCCTATGTTATCAGGTATATCCCAGACTGTCCATTTCATTACTGATCCCCCAATCATCCCCTACCTTGGAAAAGGGGTAGCTTACTCTAAGCCAGTGAGCCTAAAGGGTTGCCACATAAAAAAAGGTTTTCAGTGAAGGTTTTGATGAAAAGAGTATGTGACGATTGAAATGTAATCTCTGGTTTTAAGGTTTCGGCTGTTTATGGAAGATATGAAAAGGTTGAGTTTTTAACAGTGTTTTAAATGGATATAAAATTAGGAAGTGTTGAGGATTTTTGTCATGGCCACTAATGTCTCCGGTTTTTTTCCAATAAAAATATAGTATCGACTGCAGTTTAGTCATTTATTTATATTAGTCCACTTATCTGGATCTGAGCCTGATTTTTGTTTACAAAAAAAAAAATACAAAAAAACCTTGAAGCATAATTTATTCTTGTTAACTATAATCCGTACTAGCATTATTATTAATAATTAATTTAGAAAAACAAAAGACAAAGAGCCGAATTATTGCCAAATTAAAATTACCCAAAAAAAAAAGATCCTGATTTTGAACACATATTTTGAAGTGCCTGTGCCCCTTAATATAATATTAGCTGTGTAAACTCTACGCCCCCAGTTTGCGTTGGGGTTGTTTTCCACCCCCCAGGGGGGCTAGCACCCCCATATCGAATTACACCTTGTGTGTTCTCCGGATATTTATTCTGTGTTTTGATAATTCACTTAACAGATTTTGGTTACCTATGTATAATGAATAATATAAGAAACTGTGGTGTTTTTTGTCGTAAGGCAGCACGATTTTTTTACTAATGATCTTTGTACTATTCTTTAAATTGTTTGTTTTCAAGTTAAGACCATTTTTGTATCGTCACGAATATGTCGTGCAATTTTTGGAGACAATTGACTATAGTGTTTAAGAATAGTCCATATTACATAGTGCAAATGCCAGCTGTCTATTGTTTCATATCTAAATAAAATGACCAGTCTAACCAAAGGAAGGTTTGGCCAGGTAACTGGGTTAAGAAGGTCAGATAGGCAGTCACTCCATGTAAAACACAGCATACGGTTACACTGGAAGCCGACCCCAACACAATTGGTAAAAGTATATAACATAATACTAATTGGTAAAAGTATATTTGTATATAATATATATATGCTAGTGTTTTAAGGCATCTATCTATGGGCCATTGATGCCTGAAAAAAAGATGATTTGATTTGATTTGAAAAGGCTAGGCAAATGAAAACTCTTGTAACTACAACTTACATTAAACTTGCAGGGCGTTTCGAGGAGACAATATTGACATACACAATGACGTCACAGACGCTATCGAACAACCCCGTTCCAATTAGTCACCAATAAGTATATAAAGGGGTGTTCTATAATAACTGCCTTTTGTTGTTACTTACGATTTTTTTCATAAAGAAACTTTTGAGAGTTAGCAGTATCTAAAATACAAGCAATAAAAAAAACCTTTATCTGGGATAGTTGGGTAAAAAATGAAAATTTTATAAACAATGACCCATTTTCACAAAAAATTCAAACTTATGAGAATCTTCGACAGAAAATGCATATCTATAGGTAAATTGATAAGTTTATTTTTTGTGTAGGTATGAGTATCTTAAATTCGAAATTGTGTATTGTTTTTATAAATCCTTCATTTTATCAACCATGTAAATCTAAAGCAGCTGTATATCAACTTAAGTAGTAAGCTTCAAAAAACTAAAAGCTCAACACAACACATTTAACTTCAAAATTCAAAACTAAAAAACGAACACAAGAATCCAGAATTCGAAACCTCAAAATCCTTCAACGTTCAACTCACACATACACAAACGCACGCACACCAACAACCAAGCTACGCAAGTCCGTACGAGGCGTGGCAAGGGGAGGGGCAACGACGTCACGCCATGACGTCAGTATGACGCGATGGCGACCTAGTTTTACGCGGGCTTTCAGAACTTGCGTTGCGTGAATTGATTTGGCCATTTCAATCGTTCGTTTTTACGTTTTTACAATGTTACGGTGTGCGTACGTATTTATTTAAAACTGACGGCAAGATGCTGAATGTTGGTGGTTTAAAATATTTTTCGTCAGCTGTGGTGTAGTTTAACGTAATAGATAAATCGTATGTGTTGATTTTCTTAGTAGAGATAGAATTTTGATTTTAGACCAATACAAAGTAATGTCAAAGATAGATGTAATATTGAGAACGGTCGTTAAAATAGAGGGTTTTTCGTCAGCTCTGGCGTAATGGTGTAACGTCATAGATAGTCATTTGTTTTTTTTTTTCAGGAAAGAGTTTGGTATGTAATTAATATTTAATTTATAACATTTTTAAAGGTTTTCTTAGAACGTAGTTTATGAAAAAATACGGATGTACAGACAGATAGACAGAAATGAGCAGATTTTAAATAGCTTTTTTAGTTTTAAGGACACTTTAACCTCCACGTTAACGTTTTTTTCTCAACTGCATGTAGACTGGAAGCCGACCCCCAACATAGTTTAAAATGCTGGCCTGGCAGAAAAGCGCTGAACTTAATTTTATTTTTTTTATTGGATGGAATTAACGAATGTTGTAGAAACATCTATAAGTAGTATACCTACTTACGGCCATTCCTGTAAGGGGCTAATTTCAAAATTCTATCCCTAGTAAGGAAATCGACAGATAGGATATTGGGACGCTAGTATTCAGCATAGCTGTCAGTCCAAGGTTGATATTCGGCATGTTGGCACGCTTCTCGCAAGCTGTTTACTACAAAATTTTTAACCATGATAAAAACGTTTTGTTTTCTGAGAAAAATTACGCGAGTGTTAAGAAATGTATGAAATATTTGTGTTCGCTATTTATTTTCTTTGCTGTTACACTTTTTTGGCGTTTCCTTCCTTGAAAATTTAAGTGATTTCAGTTTACTAATTGATGTTTGCAATATTTTTTAGTTGACCTATTCTCTTCATGGGCCAACATGTACCTATGTGCGGCAACTGAAGTCCAAATACGGAAAAGTCACTCAATTTTAGAGATGACTCAGACACCGTTTCATGTATGTCACACTTGCATTTTCTGCGACATGAATACTTTTAAGTAGAACTTACTAAGACTTAACTAAGACACGTTTGAGAACTGCAAATCACACACCAACTAAATTAAATACGATTAAGAATTTGATTTAACCTAGCTTACCTCTTGAAAATACGCCAAAGGTTAGTTAGCAGTAAAACTCTCAAAAAAGGGTGGTGAAGTAGGTATATAAACTGCACTGTGCAAAGGGACGATGCATCTGCGTGCGGATTGCAATTAAATGCACTTTGATGGAAACTCACATGCAAGGAATGAATGACATACAAACACGCATGTGGGGAGAAAACCACACTATGGTTTAGTTAGAAAATTCTAACTCAAACATTTTGAAATTGATGCACACGCAAAAAAAACACTATGCCAAAGTTATTGTACAAATTGTGTTTTTTTGTAATCGTATTTTTCGCTAAATATCTCGTCTTGCCAAGCCCCTCTGAATCCATTTGACTCGTCGAATTTTATACATCACATAGACATGGAAGAAGCTTTCACCTCATAATTAGATAGTTAACTAAGTCAGAAAAAAAACCTTTCTTATAAATATTAATTTGGTAGAGCATCTTAAAACAATGACGGTTTTACTTTAATTGATCCTTTTCAGGGAAAATAGTACATTTTTTTCATAAAATGAGCAAAATAAGTATACAGCTTGATGTGAAAAATCTGTAACGTCATAGTTATAATTTTTATGTAAATTACGTTTCTGACGGTTCATTTAAAGTATTTAATTGAACTAAGTATGTAATTCTAAAAAGTCTCAAAATTAAATGGTTGTTAGAACTTTTGGAATTGACGTAGTTCAACACAGTAGAACTATTGTTCAGTTAGTTAGCACCAATTCACTGCAATCGGTTAGTGTTATTAGAGTCGAAAAACACACGCTTTGTAACCTGTCGCGGTCGCCCGTAGATATCGTGTACCTGAAGGGATAATATAGACATTATTAAGAAATACTTAAGGCATTTTAAAATCGAGATCATAATTATTATAAAGTAAGTTACAGTCAAGGGCTTGCTAGGTGATTAAACCCGCAGCCCACTTGATAAGAAGAAGAGACAATAGTTAAGATAAAGATATAATAGGTTTTGGATCGATTTTCGGTCTTGGAGACACAGGAATAGGTCTGGTCTAAATGCATTATGTTGCTTTTTTGGCTTTATTATAATAAAGGTTTATTAGGTAAACCCAAATGTTTATTTCACTTTAGAACAGCCTTACTAATTTCGATGAGATGGATCCAGTTTTTTTTTTTTTTTTTTTTTTTTAACCGTTAGATTTTTGTGGTAGAGCGAGAAAGTCCTTAACTAAAAATAGCTTATTGACTTTAACCCGTTAGTTAAAAACTAGAAGTTAGAAAGCTTTACAATTAACACAAATCTGGTGGGGGCTGACGTTGACAGATCGCTCGCCAGACATAATTGAATCCGGACATCCAGACAAAAAGTCTGTGTGTCTGGGTCTAGCAATCTCTACAAGATTCTCTAATTTGATTCTGCAGACTTAGCTAATTAGTGCTTGTTCCAGACAACCAATAGAAGGTATTACCGAGTACGAATTTTTTTGAGGCTTTATATTAGAGGTATATAAAAGTTTATATAAATGAATCCTTGTCCCTCTTTTACGCATATATCAGAATGCTTTTCTTTTTATCTGTGTGCGGGAAATAGTGCCTTAGGACACGGGTGATACCGATAGGGGGAAAAAAGATATCTAAAAGGCACATATTATATTTAAGTAAATTTCTAAGACGATTTCTCGAAGAGTAGTCGTAAGCCCGATACTCCTTGGTCATGTCGGATTGCCGCCCCAACGGACTTTGAGAGAGAGTTTATAAAAGTCCAGAATGATTGGTGCATCTTTTCAAATTGTTTAATCTGCTAGCGAGTTCAAATGCGTAGTTTATTTTTAGCCATTTTAATTTTATCATCGCCATGCGTGCCTACTGCACTCTTTTGATGCCAGATCTATTTCTATTTACTACTACAGTGATGATTTACTATTGTTTAATTTGAGCTTTTCTTTTGTCATATGGTTCTTCCACTCTTTGACTGATATCCTGGTTAGTATAGTAATAATAATTGCGTCCCATCCGACTGTCGGCCACAGCGGCTGTTCTCTTTAAGGAGATTAGCCAGCTGCGCAGGACATATTAAAGTGCACAAGGATTTGCTCAGAAATAGGGGCTCTATTCCTTCACTCTTATAGCCCGATGGGAGGACAATCCGGCATAACTGGATAGAGATCAGGCGCAGGAACTATTTCAGATTATCGGGACAAAATAAACACCAGTTTTCTTAAAATCACTGTTTATTATAAATTTTCACATTTCAGTTTAAAAGTAAACAGCTATTTAATAAAAACTGACTTCTATGCTGTTGTTGAACTTGGGCCTCATTGATACTTTCTGTCAAATTAACGTGTCCTGGCTTTTATATAATTGGGAAGAGGCTAGCCGCTTGATAGAATATGATGATGCAAGGCAATGAGGGGTGAAGGCGAGAGCATCAACACGGTCATATCGCAACACCTGATGAGCGAGTCCGACTGGGCACGCTTTGATGTTTTGCCAACCATCGGTTACATTATACACAGATTATATAGAAGATACAGTTATACTAGACTAGCTTCTGATTGCAGTTTCTCTCGCGTCTTGTGGGGAATTACTTCGCGTATCCGGATAAAAAGGAGCCTTCAGCCTTCTTCGATAAAAGGGGTATCTAACATTGGCACCATTTTCCAAATCGGGCCACTAGTATCTGAGATTATTGTATTCAGAAAACTACACCAGCAAACTCATGAGCTTTTATTATATGGTATAGATTTGGCCCGCTACTTCGTATCTGTTGCCGTCTTGAACTACTGCCCCTATCCAAATAGAAAGTATCCTATTTCGGTATTCAGCAAGCTTTTCATATGGAAGTCAGAAGGAAGTGTCAAAAAACAAAATAAACCTTCTAGAAATTCACTTGTGTGGTGGTTATTACATCGACCGGCCATATTGTGAGCTCACAGCGCTGCAACGCTTACTATGTTACTACAAACTGCTGATCAACCGCGTTCTCTAATATTAAATGCACTGTGACGTCATTACGAGTCTCTTGTATTGTATAGACATTTACTTATGTAGTTCGTCATTTGTTTTGTTAAGTATATCATCATCTTCACCCTTTTCCTGTCATTGACTATTGCTAATTTGGGTCCACACTTCTCTGATGCTGTTATATAAAATTGTGCATCATGCTCTTTTTAAAAAGTAGCCGTTTCCCCCCAGTTTCACCCGCATCCCGTGGAAACAACAGCCCTTACCGGGATAAAATATAGCTTACATTACTCGGGAAGAGTGTAGCTGTCCAACAGTGAAAGATTTTTTTTAATAGGTTTAGCATTTTTTGAGTTTAAAATGCAATGTTACATCGACCAGCCATGTTGTGAGGTCACAGCGCTGCATCGCTTACTATGCTACTACAAACTGCTGATCAACCGCGTTCTAATATTAAATGGACTGTGACGTCATTACGTGTATCTTGTATAGAGTTGACTATAATATGTAATTCGTCATTTGTTTTCTTTAGATGATGACGGAATATTGTAAAGTTCTTCATCATCTTCACTCTTTTACTGTTATTGACTATTTGGATCCATACTTCTCTGTCCAATGTCGTTTTAAGTAGATAACATTTGCATCCATAGTCTTATTAAAAGTTAATTCAGTTTTGCACTTTTGCTGGGGCTGCGGTATTGATTGAAAGGGTTAATGCTAATGGTTTTGGTACACAAAAGGCTCCAGAAGAAACAGGGGCAGGTTTTAGTCCGTAAAAATCTGTCACTTAGAGATCATTTGATGATTTTCCAACCACCATTACCCACATGCTTCAATTACTGCCAATGTCACAACTGTTTTTATTGAAACTAATTAACCACTCAACAGTAACTAACAAATACGACTAAATTAATGACACCTTATCACTTATCAATCTTCCCAAGTTAGACAAACTGCCAAACTCCCCAATCAGATTAGAACAAAAGAAATCAATCAAGCATACTGATCTAACTAAGATAAAAGATAAAGTATTGGAACACTCTGTCTCAAGATTGACTGAACTATAAGAATGAGTTGCACTAAGTAAGTAGCCAGTAAGTCTGACACCAGTCTAATCAAGGGGCATTCGGTCGCCCGGGTAACTGGATTGAGGAGGTCAGATAGGCAGTCGCTCCTTGTAAAGCACTGGTACTGAGCTGCATCCGGTTAGACTGGAAGCCGACCCCAACAAAGGTGGGAAAACGCTCGGAGGATGACCATTTAACTATAAAGATAACAAAATCATAATCATGGTAGGTATACTTGCCGCCCATTGGTCACATCGGCGATTTGACAACTGAAAATGGTTCGGTTATCGTTATAGTTAAACGGTGTAACTCAACGTAAGAGAGATAACAAATAAGACTAAATTAATTACAACTGATTACTATACCCAGTTTGACAAGCTGCCAACCTCCTCAATCAATAGATCCGATTAGATTTCTATATTCAATATATCCATAGTTTACGCCTAAAGATAGAAGATTGTTTGACATAATTTATATGAAGCTAATATCAAAATTCAATCCCTAATCGCAAACCAACGGATAGATAGCTTAAAAAAATCGACTATAGAACAAAAGGAATCAATCAAGCATTGAGATCAAAGATAGAGGATAAAGTATTGGAACATGCTGTCTTAAGATTGACTGAAGTTTCAGAGTTGAGCGAAGTTACGCGTTGAGGCTTCAGACTTGTCTTGTTTATTGAAGATTTATAGTAGATACCATATTGGATTTTATGTCAAATTCATAGGTTAGATAGACAGGTTTTGTAGAGTGAAGTGAAAACTTAGATCACTCTCAACGCCTGAAGCTTAAGGTTGATGGAATGAGATTATGAAAACTAATGATTTTTCTTAAAATGAAAATGCATTTTTCACGCAAATATATAAATAACATACAAACTTATGGTACAATATATAGAAGTAAAGGAGATGTGAAAAGCGGCTGTCGTGGGCATGTGATGCGGAGGAATGAAGATCATTATGTGAATGCAGAGGAAGGGGACGACAATGGATGCAAAGAAACGATGGGGATTGTGGTAAAAACGATGACAGGACAGAATGCCACTTGGGATATAACGTTAAATACAGAAGTATGGAAGAAGGAGAAATGCTGTGCAAAGCTCAAAAAAAAAATTATAAATAGCCGGCTAAGTGCGAGTCGGACTCGCGAACGATTGGTCCCGTGCTATCCATAAAACGAGTTTGTTGTAGGGGCAATAGAAAATAATTGGATCGGAGTTTCATCAGGTACAGTCGAATGAAGAGAAAGATGGACAACGAAGTCTTAATAACAGGATCCTCTTTTCCCTTTGGGTACAGAACTTTGAAAGCACACAACAGTTTAATCCAACTACATAGTTACAGCATGTAAGTGACATAGCCGGACACTGGTAGGACATATTTCCCCAATTAGCGTTGAAACAACTGTGTGTCAGTGTTTTGAGTCCTGTCAGTCGTATACAATGGTTGGACAGATTTCAGGGACCCCCGGCCTAACGTGGAAAGGATAGATGTAGCGAACTGGATGTGGCGTCGTTTCGTACCACGAGTTTTTTTACGAATGATGCTTAAATTAAAAATGTTTTTTTTTTTTTACTATTGTATATTGCTTAATTCCACTATTATTTTTGTCATGGCTTAATTTGGTATGAGTGATAAAGGTTTTAAGACTTATTTTAATTTTAATAAACAATATACCAGCAGCTTTAACATTTAATTCTGTTTTGTGCTTAATTCTACACACGCGTGATTTAATTTATTTTCATAGAGTTAAGAAGGCAACCCGTTAAACGGTTAACAATGGATTGTTATCTCGTTACTCCCCAAAATAGATTTAAAAGATTTCTTTGTAAGGAAAATACCATATTTGTTGTTTTTAAGCACTAAGTTTACTAGTTTCACCTCCTTTTAAAGGTTGTATTTTTTGTTTTACAACATATTGTAGGTAAGCAGAGACCACACCTAATCTCCATGCTGGGATTGACCTCATAAGTACACTGTATTTGCAAAAGTTTGTATTTCCCCATATTTGAAGGTCCTTTGAAGGTTCCCCATATTCAGGTCTTAAATTATCAGACCAGTTTGACTAGGCTAGGCATATTTCAGCACATAAATAAGTTTGAGTTACCTACTTATAAATAATTATTAATTTTCAACAGACTTTTAAAACGGGCTGATTTCTTATTACAAATCCAGTTTGAATATGTAGAAATACCAAAACCGACACAAATGCATCATTGACACACAAATCTGTCATTAAAACCCGCGCATATGAATTCATCTGTCATTTTCTCTAAAATATGCCCCTCTAAGTAAACGGAAGAACAGTCCACACATTATATAAATTTAGTACCTATATTATTACCTATTCAAATTACAAACGTCTATTTATTCTAGAAGTTTCGAGGACTTTCCGTGCGTCACGTTGGTACTTAGTCTAATATCATTCATGTGATTGATGATGCCTAGTTATGGCATGATTATGTTGGTACCCATTGTGTGGACGGTGTAATATAGCCCTTCATTTGCTATGTAAAATTTATGAGGTGAGATCACTAAGTTTAATGTTGTGAGATGTTTTTGCCTTGCTGTTTTCTGTGGGTTTTCCTGTCTACGGAAACTTGGGAAATTGCGTGAAAGAAACATATATTTGAAGCTTAGTCTGTTTTTACAGCGTTTTTTGGATAAGTGCATCAAACAAAATCTGAAATTAGACTTCAATTTGAATCGTATGCATTCAGATTTGTATTTTATTTAGTTCCTTTCGGCAGCTACTAAAATGTTATTTTTATTTCCTTTATTTCGAGACTTGCTCCGTGAGGAGGGAATTGGCTATTAAGCTATTTAATTTACAAACGAGGATAAAAAAATTCTAAAAACTAAAAAGTTAAATAAATAATTATTTTTGAAAACACATGTGCATATTTTGTACCAAATATTAAAACAACTAATTTACTCAAATTAGCCATGAAAATGTTGAAGTAAAAACCAAGCTTCGTCCGTAACGAAGTGACTATTGTTTGAAAGTCGTCTCCATCTCTATATGTTCGTGGTGACCATAGAGAACAAAATGAATAGCGGAGGTGCCATAACGGAACCTGGCGGGGCTGCGGGATTGTTCGAAAGAATTACCGCGGCCCTTAAAAAAGGCCTACGAAGGAACATGATGCGTTTTAGTTACGTAGTAACTATTATAGTAATCTGTGGTTTTAGTCAGTAAGAGTCTGACACACCCTCATGCTGCTAACCCACAGAGCGTTGGGGTAATTTGATGATTTCCCTTAAAAAAAGGTGCGGAAAAACTCCTGCTTAACGGAAAACCTCCCAAGAAAGTAGCGCGTGTCCAGGGGATGAGGAACGTTACTGTCTCCGCCTTTATACGCCTTCTTTGAACTCGATCATTTTTGTAATACCAAAAATCGTTGACAGATATCTCAAAGAACCTTAACGCCTCGTTAGTTAACTCGTAACTAATCGTGCCCACTGTACGTTATAATACACGTTATATTTATTCATTCATATTTCTTTTGTAGTAAATTGCAACGCCTTAAAAGGCAACTAAGTACTAAGAACATACCTGGTTATAAGATCATTCAATACCAACTTAGTTCGCAATAAACATTTTCAATTTGAACGCATTTGGCCTAGAAGAAGGCGCGTGACCCACCTGCATTATGGCATCTCCGCTCATCTATACTCCATGGTTGTGACCTACTTACTGTATGACGCACTCGTGGCGTCACACTTTGTCTATGGTCCTACATTGTGTAGCGTGTAATTGTTGGCCGTATGGCGATTGTTTTATGCTATTTTACGTAGATAGGCTAGCTTAGAAGTTTAGTATAAACTGCTGTTTATTTAACTCGATATTTGTCATCGTATCTCTTTTTAAACGACTTCAAAAATCGAGGTTTTCCGTTTTATCTTGCAATAATTTATTCATGCAATTTGGATAAAATGTGTCAATTTTTTTATGGGGAATGAAGCCCTCTCGTTGTCGGTGCAGCGTGGGGGTGTCAAACTCTCATTGACTAAAACCCGTCATGTTCCTTTATAAGCCCTTTATGTACCAGAGCCACGGTAACGCTTTCGATCAATCCCACATCCTCGGTAGGATCTACCCTATAGGTACCTGAGCCCACATTTCAAACTAATTCTATACTGAATTTGATATGAAATAAGTCATCTGTTTTTCCATACACAGCAACAAAAGACACGAGTTATTTTTGACTTTATTATTAGTTACGCTATAAAGACGAGCGTCTTCAGCCCACATGACAGTAATTTTACAGCGAACTTAAATTAAAACGCATTAACATTTTAAGTCTTCATTAAACATGGCTGAATGAGCGTGGGCACGTATGTGTGGGCTTATTTGTACCTATAAACCTCCTTGTTGTGTTTTGTCCATCTTTAGAAATACCTCTGTACTTAAAACCAAGTAAGGACCAGAGTTTTATAAGGAGCGACTGCCCTATCTGACAGCTGTCAACTGCACCAAACATTCGGTTCAAGTCCTAATCGCGGATAGATTACAAAAATCCACCTTAAGTCTTTAAGCAGCCACATTACAATACAGCAGATGTAATAAAATAATATTTTGCAATCGGCTTCATTCTGCTTTCTTTTAATAAATACAAAACAAAAATTAGGCAGCGGAACGAATTATCTTGTATTGAATCATCTACGTTGTCTCTGGCAGCGCGCCAAAATTTGACAGGCGGCCATTTTTTACGTAACGTCTTGTTTACACACGATAAGTATGCAATCGCTGGATGATCCTCACATCAAAATACTTATTTGTCTTACGGTCGTTCCCAATATGCTATCTATCTTTTATTTTGCCTAATAGAGATAGAACTTTGACAGTAGCCACATACTTGATGTCAAATGTATATCTTTAAAGATAATTAATTAAAACGCAATTTCGAGCGATATTTGTTTTCTTGTATTTAAAAGTTTAAACTAAACTTCAACTTCATGTGTTTATTTTGCATTTTGCTCAAAATATGTAAGTTTACTAAATAATTAATATATACACTTTTTAAATTAATTTTCGTAAAATGTATTCAAACTTTTAACAATCTTAAGCCGAGACGCATGAAAATTCGTGAAAATATTTTCCCGCCAAGATAAATGTCAAAAACCTTTTACAGATAAATGGAATGAGACAAGGCGTTAATTAGTAAACAGCCTATTAAATATATGCAAAAACTTGGTCAGGTACAATTATTTGGAATAACTACGTACAGCTAAAATCGTCTATCTTTTAAAATTACTTTATCTGCCTAGCCTTTTCCCAACTATGTTGGGGTCGGCTTCCAGTTTAACCGGATGCAGCTGAGTACCAGTGTTTCGGCGGGAACCGAGGATCATAACTTTTTAATTCGAACAGGATAGACAAGCGCGTCACAAACTATATTCCGAGTAACATTATTATTTATTTTTATATCAATAAGGTTGGCCTTCGTTCAGCTCATATAGTACTCGTCGCAACCAAATGATGGCTATTGGTTAATTCTTAGAATAATAAATAGCGTATTTATTATTACTTAGAAGATTTTGGCGCGAGCGACAGCCTAATCGCCTGTTAGAATTTGAACTGCCAAATTAAATGGCTCTGTACAATGAAATGAGTATTTAATAAGTACAGGCACACTCGTAGTGGTTTAGAAGTGGTCATTAAATGATAGACCATCGGTGTAGACTGTGTTAACTGTCAATGAGAATAAGAAGAAAATTTATATTCTTTTCTTTAGTAATTCTTGTTTTTGCCTCATATTCTAGCATATTTTTTCTAATTTATTGTGAATGTTGCTTAAGTTAGAAGGAATGCAGAAATCTGCAAGCCCTATGTCCCTGGCGAGTGATATCAGGATTTCGTTATTATCAACAACATTATTGTTAGTGTTTTTCTAGACACTTTATCCAACAACACACAGATTATAATCAATGTTAGCTGTCGTGGGCGGGAATCAAACTTGCGAAATGCTGCAGATCATTCATATTGCATACCTATTATATGTTCACACGTGCCATTATTTTTGAATATTTTTGGCTTTTAATTGCCCAACAGATTTTTTAAATATTGCCTTCAAAGCTAGCCATAACATTATTATAGGTCCACTCCTGGTCATAGTTAATAGAGGACCATATCTATTAATAGGTACTTACTAGCTGTAAGCTATTCTTTTAAGCACCAATATATTATTCCATTAGAATAAGTACTATAATAACCATCGGACATCATGGTCAAACATTTTAATTAACAGTTAAGTGTCTGTGTCAATTCGCAGCTACGACTTATCAGGCCATAGAGTATAGAGCTTATTATTAAATGAAAGAATTATGTAGTTACTTTAGTAAAGCCAGAGTCGAACTAACATACCTTTTATGGAATTTGATTGTTTTTAGCCTAAAGAAAAATGTTTTTTCTATAGTAAGCTTGCAATTAAATGACTTTTATGCATTCTATAGACAGTGATGGATAGTTACTGTTTAATGTAAACGCCCATGTTTTGCATGAAATTGTATACCTTTTTGATGTTAAGGAAAGTCTATGTTTTTCATGAAATATTTTTGTAAACATGTCCACATTTCTCTCGGCAAATCAATATTTCTGAGGACCTGGTTACTACCTTGGTTACCTGGTTACCTTGGAATGGAAAAGGAAAAGCGTGACAATGCTGCCAGCCTTTTGGGCATGCTCCCGATGAGCGATGAGGAGTTTTTCGAAGCTTTTTGGTTTTAGTGTAAATAGGTACATCTTTTATAACATATTTTTGTCTTTCTACCTATTCTACTCTGTATATACTTTTGTTGTAAATAAAATTGTTGTTTGGACTGTTAAATACATTTTCTTAGCGTACACAAACGTATCAATGTTGTCCACTTAGTGACCGCGCCAGACAAGTGATTGATCGGTCTGACAGCACTGCATGCATCCTAATTGCCACAATTATGAGTGGCGATGGCCATTTAGCGGCCGCCTCGCTACTTTGTGACAATATGCGAATATTTGTGTTGGTTTGGTACATTTGAGGGCGTTGAATTCTTGTCAGTTTAAAAAACACATATCTATTAACTTTGGAATTACTTAAATTATCTGTATACTAGCTATTTTCGCATCTTGAGGGATGAAAAGTAAGTAAGTAAGTGTGTGAAAAAGTAACAAACAAACACACCAACAAACTTCCGACTTTATAATATTAGAAAGGATTTAACGAGGGTTGTGGTAGTTATTTAGAATCAGACACAGAGTAGCCATTATGCCACGAAATTGCTAATAAGTATGTTAGACATATATTTCTCTGTTCGATGAAATTCTTAAAAATTTGCAGTCAGCTTTCTGTTATTCAAAAGCGTGTTCACACATTTTCCGATACCATATGAATATGCAGATTGTAAACTACATATGTGGCTGCCTTTCCAATCCGTTTCTGCGTGAAGGATTGACACACTCTTCAAGCATAATTATGTGTAAGTTGCGTATATATTTTTAAAAGCATGTACGTGTGTGTACGTATGTTTCTATGTATTTCTAAGATGTGTCCCTGGCATTTAACATGCATTTGTTCTTAACCTTTTCCCTTTGCTAAAGGTTAAAGCTTTCGCTACCCGTGGAGTACTTACTTGGGCGTACATTGTATGTTATGTATGCTCATTGCTCATGTACTTTCTCCATATTTTATAAATCTAGCTACTGTTTTCCCCTATTTAGGACTACTGGTGTTTTCCAAAGAGTTAGGCCACAGTTATGTTATGTCACCCAGTCTTCACATCCACGCGTTTAAATTCTGTCATTTGACGGAAGGCACATTTTCGGAGGGCACGATAAACTGTAGGTCCCGGCTGTCAGTTGAACTTCTTTGGCAGGCTTTTTACTAAGGAGTATTGGGTTGCCCGGAGTAACTGAGTTGAGGAGGTCAGACAGGCAGTCGCTCCTTGTAAAACACTGGTACTCAGCTGCATCCGATTAGACTGGAGGCCGACCCCAACATAGTTGAGAAAAGGCTAGGCAAAGGATTTACCAAAAGGCATATTTAGCAAGAATTGTAGTGGAGAACTTCTTACATAATCTGCCTGTTAACGCTTTCCAGGTAAATGTAGATTTTTATGCAAAACGAAAATACGTTTATTTCCTCTTCGCGAGTTCTGGCAGTTGATTTAAAAAGAACTTCTTAATTAAGATAAAATGATATTACAAACAGCGGACATTCACAATGAAATGAATTCGGACAAAAGAATAATTAATTTAAAAGCTTTTTTAAAATTATTTGTTTTGGAGCATAATAAGACGCGATCAGATATGGAAATGTACGCCAGTGCTGTTGTTTTTAGACTTCTGAAAGAAGACGGTAAGTCATTCATTTTGAAAACTTCATTTTATAATAGGACAGCCAGTCTTGAAACATTGCTGGAGTAGTTTCAGTATAGTAATACATAAAACAAACTCATATATTATTGACATATTTATGTTGTTTAATCTTATTTCGACTTTGATGACACTTAGATCTAAAGAGGGTTACATAAAAAATAAGGAATGTGGGGCATAAGTTACATCCTTTATATCTAGGTGAGCGATTCTATTCTTGATATTAAAGCCTAATTCGGAGATCTTACAGACGAAAGTCGGATTGGTCCGACATAGTCTAGTATTAACACAAAATTATCTGGGTCTATCTAGATGTTATAAACTTATTAACGGCTATATCGCTCAATCCATTTAATTGAACTTTATTATGAAGATAGCTTGGATTTTAGAAAACGACATAGAATATATTTTTTAACTGGTACTCAGCTACATCCGGTTGGACTGGAAGCCGACCCCTAGACATAGTTGGGAAAAAGGCTCAGAGGATGAGGATGAGATATGCAATATATTTTTTCCAGGCACATAAAGTAGATCTTCTAACCCACGAACAAAAAACAACCAATTGTATTTAATACCAGACCTCACATTCATAGAGTGAAGTGGACAATTTGTTTATTGCTGCACATAAAGCAAGTGCCTACACACTAAAATAGATTATTATATTTATTTTAATTTGAATTCCTCGGGATATGATGTAGTCTTGTCGTCGTGGTTCCGAAATAGCCCGTGATTCACACAACGCGTGCGTAAAGTATTTTTGAGAGAATACAAAAATATGATTAGAGCTATTTTCGTTGATAGTTGCTGCTATAGATAAACGTAGACTGCTTGACAATTCATGTTGGCTTGTTTGGAGAAATTGAGGTTTGAAACAATACAAGGAGCAATTAATGAATTCTTAATTTTTCTGTATGCAACTTTCAGATCTCTGCTGGTGTTGACTATATTCACACACACATTCGTGATACATTTCGAAACATAGTAAATTCCCATTTGCTATCACAGAGATCATGGTGCTACTGATGTCAAACGTGGATTTACAAACAGAAATGATCCAAGCGTGTAAAAACCTTGGGAATATAGACCTTCCGGAAGAAATTCAAGATCGCTTTGACAAGTTTCGTATCTAACGAAAAGTACAAAATGGCTGGTAATCTGAAGATTGCAGCTTAAGGACATAGGCACAGGGGGTTTATAAGATGAGAACGACCAAAGAAATAAAGGAAAAAAAAAATAAAGGTATTATGTCAAAGATGATATTTATCAGGTTTCTTTAAGAAACGTTAATCAATTCAGAATTTTTCTTGCGTCTACTTATATCACCCCTCACACCATTTCAATACCGAAAACGCTTTAAAAATTGAGTGATACACTCACAAAAATTATCCAAAAACTGAAAACTGTATTACCACATTTAAAAATAGCTTAGCTTAACACAAGGGTGAGCCAATACCCGCCCTCTTCGGAGTCAGCCATTGTGCTCAGCTGGTTAGCTCACTGGGGATACAAAAGCACTCACTAACGACTGCCTAGTTCACTTAATTAACTACTATTTGTATGGCCTTTTTAACCGACTTTCTCGGAGAACTATTGGTAATATTTAATTATTTAAATCTGCGTAAATAAGTGCATTTGCATGGATAAGGATCAAAAGTTATGGAATTCTAGAGAGTATAAAAACGTCTATTCTTCTGTATACGAAGAGAATAGGTAAAAATGGTATTCTTTTATGAAAAATGTCCTCTCTCTTAAAGTCGGTCAGGGTCAGTAAAATGTACAAGGAATTGCTCTTCTATAAAAAAACTTTGTCCTATATGTTTAAATACAATATATCAGGGTCGGTTTAGTACATAAGGTATTTCCAATACTGTCTAGGTACTTCATCACCTCAATCACTCGCTTTTTCTACTACATCATCTTCTAAACATCTGTCCTTTGGTAGCTTGGTCTAGCTCAGCTTATCACGCTGTTTAACCGACTTCCGACGAAGGAAAGAAGAGGTTCTCAATTTTAACGCATTTATTTTGTGGCAATAATAAACTCCTATTGTATTTGTTTGCAATTTTGCACATATTCGCGGTTTTATGTCATGTTTAATGGCTTTGCGTAAGAAACGAGAAACCAAATTGCTAGGTACTAATGAGCTCTTAGCTGGAAACGAATGCATCGTTGCACTAATCATAGTGATAATCATATCATCATAAATCTATAAGTAGATTTCAAGTAAAAAGTTATAGAGGTCTAGTGGGTAAAGCACCTGCCTCTCAAGTACTAGTGTGTGGATACGATTTCAGATCAGGCAATTAGCAATGTATCTTTTCTAAGTTTCATGTAGTTTCAAAGCGTAACTCGGACATCAATTAACTGGACTTAGTCTGAAATGTGGTGATTAACGCTCATTCCTTCTCTGTACGAGAAGAAGCATGTGCCCTGCAGTGGGACAATAAAAAGGCTGATGATGATGAGGTATCAAATAATACAACCAGTATTTTTTTTGATACGTTGGCTTTGGACATACATGGAGTCCCATTGACGCAAAAAGTATCCATGGAGTTGTATATGAGTCCTTCACTATAGGACTAACATTTTGGGATAATAATTTTAGTAGGAGGCCTATTTGATAAAACATGATAGATAGTGTTGTATTAAGGCTAGTGAATCGAAATGTGTAATATCCCCAAAGTCGATTAATTGCTCATGTGTTTCAAACATCAACAGTAATCAAGTCTTATAACGATTAATGCTCAATCCTTCTCCGTGTGAGAGGAGACCTGTGCCCAGCAGTAGGACGATAAAAAGGCTGTAACAGTTAAGACACTGTCTTCTGTTCTTTTCTCTAAAACCTAGAATCTCTATTCTAGCTTTCAAACCTAAATCCGCCCATGAATCGGCCCTCTGATCTGCCCAAGAAAGTAAAACCAATTTTTACTGGAAGGTGACAGTCGTTTTAGTTTTCATATAAAAGGTCTTATAGTTTAGATACTTTTCAAAATACTAATGTTATTTATTAAATTATTGCACAAGGGATGGGTTATGTATGAAAAAGGCCCATTATCCTTTTTTTTCATCACGCATTGATTTCAAAACCCACTGGTTTCATTATCGTCTCTACTAACTACTTTAAATGCACTCAAATAGGCAAAGATCTGAATTGCATCTGTTTATTATCATATTATTTTAATCATAAATGTTTTCTTTCATATAGCTTATCTGTATTCTGCAAACGTGTGTGTATTCAATGTCTTCAATTTTAATATTTTCGCGACCACGTCCAAGGTTACGCGTACATTTTCATCAGAGAGTATCTATTCTTTGTAAATATCGCAGACAACCTGTAGGCAAGCGCGGTCGATGTATTGATTTATTTGGACGATTCTTTACCAGCAGTGTGGTTATCTGAGCTACCGTACAACAAATATTATACATAAATAACTACGTTGTTTTCTTTCAAGCCATTTAGGTAACGATAGCATTGTGAGCGTCGACCTTCGCGCGTCGATCATAGCCAGCGGGTACTCACTCCTCAGAATGTTGTGATACATTATCCTTGTCCTTGTGAGCCTGCCCCGAGCTGCAGGAGTTGCCCATGTCGTCGCCGGCCGCCCCTAGCGTCTCATCACCCGCACCCTCACCTCATGCACTACACACAGCCGTAACACGTACACGAGCCTCCGATCCGGCTAATATCTAGTTTCGTGTAATTATTTAACATTTCCCGGCGTCGCGATCGTTTCGGGCGGTAAACGCGAGCGTGAGTGCGCGCGTGCTGTTGCGTCGCGCGCTCGCCGACGAATAATCGATGCGCAGTCTCCCCCTCCGCCCCCGCCACACCCGCGCGCGCCTCTCGCGCGCCTGCTCATTATCTACGCTTTTCACGACACATGCCGCGATCAGAGCTTTTCCGAACCGTAGAGGTTTCCACATTTTCTGCCTTGGCAATATTTTAATACCGTTACTGTCAGTAATGTGTTAAAATCTGATGTATCCTAATGGCATGGAATCCACTCAGCCTTTGAATTGATCATGTCGAGTTCAATTTTTGCCGCCTAGTCATCAATAAATTCATAGATTCTTCACCGAAGTTAATGACATCTTGGCGGGAGATCAAAAGATTAGGCACGATACATCACAAACACTCAACACTTTTTTTCATCACTAACGTAGTAAAACTATTAATATACACCACAACATACACCCTAGTTTACGTTTTATCGATAAATAATTTTGCAGACAACACCACTCCATTTTACAAGCGCAAGAGGTTTAATATAAAAATGAAAAGTGTAAAACCTCCTCGCACCGAAAGGCAATGGCCGCTAAATTCGAATTTGGAATTCCTAAAATAAAATTTAATGTCGTTTGTTTCTGTCTTTCCCTGCAGCAAGTGCTCACAAGTACTACGAACTTCTGATATTTTGATTTATAATTTTAAGTAAAGTGTAATATTATAAAAGATTTGTCTTTCGCTGGCATCATGCCCAGGTGTTTTATAAACTCTGTGCGACGTCTCAAGAGGAGTTTCATACAGGAATTTGGTGAATTTTCTGTCGAAAGTAAGTCACTTTGTATTTCGAGAAATGTCCAAATATTTTTCTAAGCTGTGTTACTGAGTGGTAGTTTTTAGTATAAATGGGCAGATAATATACTGTTCTATAATACTTACCGTAGTTTTCCATGATAAAATCGTTTTTTCAGCTTCATATTTACTATATTTTCAACTTTATCTTTCGAACTGTACTGACAATGTCACTATGTTTTTTCAACGAAAATATTTTTATGATTGCCAATTTATATACAGATGATATGCTCAAAAGCGTAAAAATATTATGAATAACATTTATTATTACTTCAGTTTATCCTAAATTAGCAGCACGTAGATATTATTATTTTTTGTTTAAATAAATATGAAATTCTTTAAAAAAACTGGAGGGGCTTAACCCGAATATTAGTCTGGCTAGATTGTTTGAATACTTTCTATAGAAGATGCATAGGTGTGAACTAGGATTCGAGATTTACTTGGCATTATTGTGATTTCATGCTATTCTCATGGATAAAACATTAGTTCGTTAATGAAGGACCTACAGAGTGCGTAAAAACCTTCGAATCATGTTATATAGACAAATAATTTCAGATCTATAGTGGTCGAAGGGGACGTTATGGGTTTCACCTCTAGACACCTGCAGTTGCAGTTGTTAGTACTAAAAGTACCTACATTATAGAAAACATTTCAGTTATAACTAATGCGCTTCGAAAGGTTTTTTACGAGTAGTGCTTTTTGGCTCTAAAAATGTATGCCTGGGAAACCCCGAGTAGGTAAACATTTGGAGCCTCTAGATTTTATCCCTAAAACAATATGAAATTAATGTTAAGAGTCTTACAAAGGTTTGTAAATTAATATTAAATCATTATAATTTGCTCCAGATGAAATGAAGTCGACACGCGTAACAAAAATTAACGTAAAACGACAAAAGAATCTTTTGAAAACCAACGAGACGATATACCACGACAAAGTTCCGATTTCCACTCGATTTTATCTCCAATTGCTTAAAAAGAGCCAATTCTTACAACATTTCCAAGAAACAGAGCCTTACGAATACGCATCAGAAAGCGAAAAAGCAGTCAAATCTCCTGAATTAACAAAAAGTAAGAATTTAACGAAAAAGGATACAGACAAAACGTATAACTTAAGATCTTCAGAAGCAAAAACGGAACGCAAAACGTACGACAAGACGCATCGAAGGAAACGTAACGGTTGCGATAACGAAACGCAATCCATTTCCGAACTGATACAGGAAGTCAACAGGAAACGGAAGCCGCGGAAGGAACCTTTGGCGCCAATTATTGAAGAAATTAAAAGCAGGGAGCCTTTGAAAATTAACAATAAAGGTATGTTATTGTTGATACATATGATATTTTGCAAATGTTCAAAATTTTCAGTACCTAACTTAAATTCATTCTTTCTAAGTTTCCAAAGATATTCAGCGATTATTTACCAAAGGTGCTATTCAGCTTTACAAATAATGTTTTAACTAACGTTGATCGTTTCTAGCAACAATTTTCGATTTGTCTAAAATTCAATTTCGGAGACTCCACTGGGAGAATCGTTGTATAAATACACAAAATAACAAAAAAAGTTGCTTTAACTTGATCAAAAACTTCACCCACACACGAAAATAGACCGACAAATACAGGCCGTAAACAATAAATAAATACTGTCACGTCATCTCCATTGACAACTATGAAACCCGATTTAAACATATTGTTATTAAATAAAAATTATTTTCTTTGAATATCATAGCCAATGCGATAGGATCGGCAGAAAAACACGTGAAGCAGCTTTGCCTCGGGAAAGTGAAAGGTTGAATGTAAAAAAAAGGCTTCAAAGACTCCACATACAAACAGTGTAAACGGTTTCGTGGGCATATAATATGTATAAAGATGTTGGTGTGAAACTTGATTATAATAAACTAGCTATTTTCCCGCGCCGTCCCGGGAAAACTTCTTAAAAAAATATACTCGTCAAAAGCTTCTTATAAATAATTTTCATACTCGTGAAAAGCTTTTTGTGAAAAAAAAAAAATCCAAATTGGTTCATTAGTTTTGGAGCCTCAAAAAATATTTCTTCTCTATTATATGACAATAGATACATATCAAAATAATATTGTAAACTAAAGACACGACAGTTTCCGCATTGGCAGGCGGTTCTGAAATCGACAAGATAGCTGAGAAGTTGAAGAGCATGGTGAAAGCGACGGCTGATGAGAAGCTTGATAAGGAACTCTTGACGTGCACGGAGTCCTTCGAAAAGGACAACGTTGATAGTGCCGAGAGGGATGGAGATGCGAAGGAGAATGGTAAGTAAGAGACATGATTTTTTCTACATATAAAATCTGATAGAAAAGGCTGATATAAAATTTGTTGTGAGTGTGTATTTAGCTTCGTAGTTGACAAGAAACGATTTTCGGTTTAATTTTCGACGCAGGTAAATAGTGGTGGAATTGCTTTTCTCAAGAGGTTCATAGGACTTTGTTAAGTAGCTAGCTGTGTGTCTATTTTCCCGTGATTCCTGCGTCTCGGGGGAACTTCGTATCCGTATCGGACAAAATATAGCCTATGTTACTCGGGGATATCCTCGCTTCCTAACAGAGAATTAAGTTTTCAAAACTGTTTAGTAAATTAGGAGCGTTTAGGGTAAAGTCTAAAAATCTTTCCCCTTTATGAGATTTGTATAGATTTGCTAGTCACAAGCTTGCTCTCTGCTAAATACATACGATTATATGCAAAATATTATATTGTGGCTTTTTATATTTTCCGTTAGAAAAACTTACAACTACACATATTCTGAGTGTTGTACCTACCTACATTTACACACAAGTATTGTTGACCCGCCTTCCTGAAATAAACCATCTATAACCAATAAATAGAACCCAACAATAAAATACGGGTTTCACTTTCACATTGAAAGTCTTGTTCCGAACTCAAAAGTTAAATAATAAATAATATTCTTTTGTCAGTATAGTGAATATATGAAAAGTCCTAGTTGTCTCCGGGGACGGAGGTAGTGGAAACTTATAGCTCGGTCGATAGTCAAAGTCAAAGTCAAAGTCAAAATCATTTATTAAAATAGGCTAATACGATTAGCACTTTTTAACGTCAAAATTTTACAAGAATGACAGCACCCCCAAAACGCCCCCCTTTCACCACTTCCTAGTGTTATGGCTGGAAAGAAGAAGCGGTGAAGAACAAACTTCCCAGCAACACAGCTGTCTATTACAATTTAATTATTATTAATTTATTTTACAGTTATACAATTCAATTTTATTTATTATTAATTTAAAACACCGAATAATACAAAATAAAATAAAGCACTTTTGTTCCACTTCAGAGCTGCCATCTGCGTTTATCTGTGAAATAATCATTAACATTATAATATGCCTTTTTAACAAGAATTTCTTTAATTTTATTTTTAAAAGAACTGTCCGTTAATTCCAACAGATGAACCGGAATTCTGTTATAAATGCGTACACAAAGCCCCACAAATGAACCGTGTACCTTATGTAAACGATAATTAGGTGCGGTTAACTTGTGTTTATTTCTAGTATTAAAATGATGTACAGTCAGCACCAAAAGTCGATGAACAGAATCAACATGACAAAACACCTGTTCACAATAAAATGCCATAAGTTATAGTCGCAACTAGGAAACAAAATAGACTGTACACCACAAACTTACAAAAGTCGTTAAACACGAGTATTTCAAAAGTATCTGTGCACTAGTATTCCTAAAGTCGCTGTACACCATCAATCCAAATGTCGCTGAACATCATTGTATCAAAAGTCACTAAACAGCAGTAAATACAAAATTAGGTTAACAAAGTATATTTTTAATGTTGCCGTGTGTTAATGTACTTTTGACGCTTATGTTGTTCAGCTACTTTTGGGACAGTACTTGCTTGACCTTAATAATGTATGTTAACACGTTAGTATCTATTTCAATAATTTTAATAATTATTTTGGAAATACACTATTTTGCAAAAAAAGCGGACACCTATGCGAAATCTTAGTTTTAAGGACTTTAAGTGTATTTCAAAGGGTTTTAATGATTGTAGTATGTTTCTAGCATCAAAAGGGTTAGCCAAGCATGCGTGAGAGTGTATTCTAAATTTGAATTTTGTACAATTGCTAAGAAATTGGTTAAACCTTGTTTTGGACTAATTGCTGGCAGAAAGTTCGTCGGTGTTTTGAAAAGTTTTTGAAGTGATTTTCAGAAAACTAATAATGCAGTCTTAATTAATGTACCTTTTTGTTAGATCAAAACATTTTTGAAAAACTATGCGTATTTGATAAAATTTTCACCTGCTCTAAATGGGCTATACTGATGATTGATGGCAATGTTAAGAGTTTAGGTATTTTAGTGTAAAGCGTTCTTCTGTTTAGATATTATACCCACGTGTTTTAAAATATCGCTTTTTCATAATTAAACACTATTTAGAGGAGTATCAGTACATTGGGCTGCGACAAAACCAATTTAAAGTAAGCAGTGCCGATCGCAACTCGTCTCCTATCGTACTTTGACATTAAAAAATACCAAATTTTGTGATAAATTAACCACATGAAAAATGATGAGGAGGGTTTAAGCTATCTAAAAAGTCTAATTATTGCCGCGTTGAAGCTCTCTATAACTCCATAGGGATCGGGTTACTAAACGATGATTTCGCTGAAAGGGAGTCAAGAATTCAAAGGTATTGACCAAACGTATGTTTCTTAAGAAATGAGCAGAAGCCAATTATTGTTATGATTTAAGCAGGAAAGTGCTGTAGATGCTAGGAAATCTCGGCGCAGGCAAGTTTATTTAATAAAATGTCAGTGGGATGAAAACACGCTATTTGAACGCTCAGACTCATAGATCTTCGGAGGTCTACGGAGTTTCCCAAGAGACGAGGTTGTTTGAAAATCAGTGATTACGAGACCTTAAGACCTCGTGCTCACAGTCTATGCGCTATTTTCTGTATTTTGTAGAATTTCAAGATTTTTAAAAATGTTAAAGTCCGAAAGGAGACGAGTTGTGATCGGCACTGCTTACTTTAAATTGGTTTTGTCGCAGCCCAATGTACTGATACTCCTCTAAATAGTGTTTAATTATGAAAAAGCGATATTTTAAAACACGTGGGTATAATATCTAAACAGAAGAACGCTTAACACTAAAATACCGAAACTTTTAACATTGCCATCAATCATCAGTATAGCCCATTTAGAGCAGGTGAAAATTTTATCAAATACGCATAGTTTTTCAAAAATGTTTTGATCTAACAAAAAGGTACATTAATTAAGACTGTCTTATCAGTTTTCTGAAAATCACTTCAAAAACTTTTCAAAACACCGACGAACTTTCTGCCAGCAATTAGTCCAAAACAAGGTTTAACCAATTTCTTAGCAATTGTACAAAATTCAAATTTAGAATACACTCTCACGCATGCTTGGCTAACCCTTTTGATGCTAGAAACATACTACAATCATTAAAACCCTTTGAAATAAACGTAAAGTCCTTAAAACTAAGATTTCGCACAGGTGCCCGCTTTTTTTGCAAAAGAGTGTATTTCCAAAATAATTATTAAAATTATTGAAATAGATACTAACGTGTTAACATACATTATTAAGGTCAAGCAAGTACTGTCCCAAAAGTAGCTGAACAACATAAGCGTCAAAAGTACATTAACACACGGCAACATTAAAAATATACTTTGTTAACCTAATTTTGTATTTACTGCTGTTTAGTAACTTTTGATACAATGATGTTCAGCGACATTTGGATTGATGGTGTACAGCGACTTTAGGAATACTAGTGCACAGATACTTTTGAAATACTCGTGTTTAACGACTTTTGTAAGTTTGTGGTGTACAGTCTATTTTGTTTCCTAGTTGCGACTATAACTTATGGCATTTTATTGTGAACAGGTGTTTTGTCATGTTGATTCTGTTCATCGACTTTTGGTGCTGACTGTACGTCGCTGTTTTTACTATATGAATCTAGGTTTTGCCTTACGTATATTATAGGGTTCGAGCTAGGAACTAAATATATAAACAGTTCTGTACAATATACCTAGTATGTTTTATAGTGACGTATTTTACGAACCTACTTTGTATTTTCTATCTTGGAGACCTGAGTGCTATCAACAATCTTTTTATTGTGGTTTTCATTATACACTTATATTTCGGTGTAAAATCCCATGCAATAGAGAGAGAGAGGTGAAGGCCCGGACTTTAACAAAGCGGAGCGCAGCGGTAAGTTTTGAAACAACCAATACAATTTCGTTATCATTTCGTCTCCACCCTCTCCTCAATAGCATCACTGATCGGAGTAAAAATAACTGGCTGATTAAAAACTTTTCCGCTCCGTGTCGCTTAATCGCTCTCTGCTACATAAGATTTCACTATAAAATATACCTCCACAAATCTACACTAAAACCCGAAACTCCTTGCTATAGTCTGATTTTTAATTCGAGTCAGTAAAATGCATAGACATAATATTAGTAAACAGGACTGCGCATATAAACCCAAAAAACGAGCCGAGTGAAACAGTTAGTACGGAGGCTGTCTGTCCCTTTCTAATAGGGTGACTATGAGATTAAGCTATGTGAGACAAATCCGAATTTGCTAAGATTATTAAACACAGATTAGTATTGAAGTTTTAACTTACGCAGTTTGTGCCCTTAAGATACTAATAAAGGCTTTTAATAATTAGCGGAAATTAGCAGTATAAAAGCAGGAAGATTCGAAGTGAAGACTGTTTTTTTTGTATTTCTACTTCATATATAGACTGCTGAGCCATTTATGTCGCCTTTCTTCATTTTTTGGGAAGCTATAACAATAGTACAACAGTTTTAAAATCCATCACCCATATTTTGACTCGTTACAAGAATTCATGGGCACCCTAGTTGTTTGGTTTACGAAAATGTTATTATTAGCTAACCTGTGGAACGATATATTGCAACCACCATAGGATTCACTTTTGCAAGTAGAAACGCAACACTTTTTCACCATTTTAATAGTTTAAATTGATTTAATACAAAAAAATATAAACAAAATTTTAAATGCTGATTACGCGCCAAGAATGTTCAGGGTTACCGCTAGAAAATAAAAAAAAAGCAAAATAAAAATTTATGTTGTTCATGTTTTAATAATAAATACGAATAAATTAATGCGATTGTTATTAATTTGTTGACTTACAATTGTTAAAATAAGATAAAAATATAAGTGATTCAATTGTTTTTGGGAAGACAAAACTTTTGATCACAACATTTTTTTATGCTGGCAATGTGTTAGAAAGAGACAAACAGCCTCCGTTCGAACTATCCCTCTCGGCTCGGATTTGCCTCTGTGTATTATGCAACCAATTTAGTACCTTATTGCGTTAGAATAGAGTTCATTTTCGTAAATATATATTTTGAGCGTGCGCAATCTTGTTTAGTAATATTATATCTATGGTAAAATGACATTTCCAGTGTTGCGCGGTTTTAAAAAAATAGGGTCCCAAATAAATAGTGATGTGGAAAATCGAGATTTTTAAATCGAGAATTAATAGTTAGTCTAGATTACATTCATTTATTTATTTGTACATACATTACATTTTTTATTAATATCAAATTGGCTTTATATTAATATAAATATGTAATTTACGGAAATTAAACTGGAGACATGTAATTAAATATTACATAAAATACTGTTGTTATATTTTTTTTGTTATGTAATAATGTTGTAATGAGAAGTTTTAGTATGCTGGGAAGGTTCATATTTCTAAAATCGTATTATTTAATACGTTATGCTTTAAATATTTAAGAATAAATCATGACTAAACTTCTAAGTCGATCGATTGTGGAACATCACTATTGTAGTGGGTCACCCTTTTTTGTGAAAGTGACAGTTGCTCCTGTCATTTTACTGACTCGAATTAAAAATCAGACTATAGAACAAATTTTCGGACTGAGTCCAGTCTGCCCGTAACGAACACTAATGATTTACCACTATCAACAATCGTTACCGATAATAACTAGATAATAATTTGAGTTTTTATTAACTTGTAAATAATTTCATATCAAAAATAACTAATTCCCTAGACCCACAAGAGCCCCGCGAGTGGTCGGAGCCCCGGCGCTGCGCTCGCGCCACTCATACGTGCTCGTACTGCGGGAAGGGCTTCGACAGGCCCTGGGTGCTGAAGGGACATCTACGACTCCACACTGGAGAGAGACCCTTCCCGTGCCCACATCAGCATTGCGGCAGGACTTTTGCTGATCGGTAAGGGTTTATAATTGAATATTCTCGGAGCTATGTAGTCGGTCCTGTGCCTGATGCTTGCTCTGGGCAAGGAGGGAATAGACGGTTGGTGATTGAAAATCAGCGTGGACAACATTATGAGAGCCGACGAACCACTCAGAGATAGTACATTGGAGAGGTCTATGTCCGTATCCACACATAGGCTATAAAGATGTAGTATGTAAGTATATGCACAAGAGCGATTAAAGCCAAGAGAATTCACCACACAGAGCGAAGAACAAAACTAGGAGGGTTGGGCTAAGGCTTAGCCAGAATAAATTGCAATTGATAGAGAATCCATCAATGCTTTTGTAAAGACTGAATTTTGCAACAGTCATAACTGTCTCCTTTGTGCCTATGCACGATACCCTAGCTGCATGTACACATGCATGAAAGTAGTACAACATCCTGCATCCAAGCCTCAATTTATTGTCTGGCGGAATTAACGCTACATATTCTTCCTAACATTTTTTACAATAGTTCAAATCTCCGCGCTCACCAGCGGACGCGAGGTCACCACTCGTGGCAGTGGCGCTGCGGCATGTGCGGGAAGGCGTTCAGTCAGAGGAGGTACCTTGAGAGGCACAGGGATGACGCCTGTAGGAAATATAAGTGAGTGATATCTTCAATTTCATGTTGAATAGCTGTAGGGAGTAAATTCATCATCGTATCAGACAATTGCCGTCCACTGCTGATCGTAGGCCTCCTCCAAGCAGCGGGGCCCAGCCGGGCGAAGGCTTGCCGGGGCTGCGGGATTGTTCAAAGAATTACCGCGGCCCTGGTACATAAAAGGCCTGCGACGGAACACGACGGTTTTTAGTCAGTAAGTCATTGTTGTGAAGTGTAAAACTTTTTGTTTCGACACCGTATCCAGTCAACTGTCTGCATTTGGAGGAAGTGAGCTTGGAGTTGGTCTGTCGGTGCCCTCGACAAAAGTTCACCGTGAGAATACGAACCGCAGCTAAGTGTTTATGAGATTTTTATAAACCAAAACAACAATCAAAATTGCAAGTCATTGATGAGTTTTGCCAAAGCGCCATCTTTTAGCACACTTGAGAATTACGGTATCAGCTAGGTCGACTACTTGACCGATAACGACAGGGGCGCATCGGTCATTGATCTCTCCTTGCAATCACTAGTCAGTGTTCTGTTGTCACTTGCATGGCCTAGAGGGCGGTGCTAGTAGTGATTTATCGGACTGTTTGGATTAGCTGTCACACACAACAACTAATTATAATTTAATTTGAGATGATGGAATGCTGTAATGATGCCTTGGTCTCTGCTACTAATATACTACAGTGCACCGTATGTGATGGGAAATACCACTGCGAATGCTTGAATTTGACTTCAAAACAGTTCTTGGCTTTAAAAGCGGAATATAAAGCTGCCTGGAAGTGCCCGTCTTGTAGTAACGTAACCAGGCGTGCCAGGTCAAATCTAAACACTCCTGTACGCAGTTATACTGAGCTTCCGGCTGACGACCACAGCATGGATATGTCCTGTGATAACTTAGACCACACGAATATGAGCTCGTCCACTGGTCTCAGTAATAATAAGACGCTGATCACCGAGGCGCTATTGCAGCCCGCTGGATTCGCCGACCTTAAAGGATTTACTGCAAGTTTGCATGTCACTCTTAATCAGTGGCGTAATGATATGAGCAGGGATATGCTCAAGATTAGTGAGGATATTAAATCTGCTTTGATAGATATTCGGCAAGAAATGAAAACGTTGCGTACGGAGCAAAATCTCTTAAAAGAAAAGGTGTCTGTTCTTCATGATAACGTCATTAATCTCCAATCTGCCTCCCAAACCCAAGCTGTGGAGTACGACATCCTCAAGCAGCGAGTTGATGACTTGAGCTGTTCTTCCCCATCGACTGTAGTTGAATCGACAGTCAGTGGCCTGATCACTAAGATTGACATTTTGGAGCAGCAGGCTCGACAATGCAATGTGGAGATATGTAATGTGCCCGAGAGACGCAACGAGAATTTGCCTGCCATTGTTGAAGCCATAGGAAACACCCTTAAATCTCCAATATTGCTCAGTAACATTGTTGCTGTGCACAGGGTGCCTCATGCACATCAACAGAGCACAAGACCGAAAAACATCATTCTGAAGTTCACTACTCGCCTACAGAGAGATAACCTGCTGAGCGCGTTTCGTAAAGTTAATTCACTTAGCTCGGACCACATTGGCATCGCGGGTACTTCCACGCCGATTTATATTAATGAGCATTTGACCCTGGGGAGGAAGCAGTTGTTTCGTAAAGCCCGTGAAGTTGCAAAATCTCGCAATTATAAGTATGTTTGGGTCCGTAATGGTACAATATTGGTGCGCGAGCGCGATGGTGAAGCCGCATTCGCAATTCGTGGGGAAAATGATATTAATAAAATTAAAAATAAAACTCCTTGTTAGCTGCTGCCACCTACTTGCCATTTGTCTAATAGTAGCACTGCCTTGCTTATATAGTCTTGAGATCTACATTGTTTTGTGTTTGTTCGTCGAAAAAAGTGATTGTGTCTGTCTCGTATTGTATGATTCTATGTATTTACAATATTTTTTCAGTTCAATTGTACTCTTTTTTGAATGTAACTCTTTACACCATGGTTTTTGTTGTCAAATTGGATTACTGAGTAGTTTTATAATATATTACTATTTTACATTATGTTTGAGCATTACATCAACAATATCTCGTACTTTATATGGATTTATGCTAGGATATTTTGATAATGGGTAAGAACAACTTAACTATCTACTACCAAAACTGTAGGGGTATTAGAACCAAACTGCAAGCATTGTTTTTGAATGTATTGTCGTCTTCCTATGACATCATAATTTTAACAGAGACGTGGCTTATACCCGATATTGACAGCTGTGAATTTATTGATGCCCGTTACGTTGTATACCGTTGTGACCGAGATCGCAATTTAACTAAGAAGCAGGATGGTGGCGGGGTCCTCATCGCGGTGTTACGCGAACATCAATCGTGCCTGATTGATTGTCACAGTCGCCAACAAGATGGCTTCACAACCTGTGCTGAGCATATCATTGTTGGAATCCCAAATAAAAATATTAATTCCAAATTGAACATAGTGAGTGCTGTGTACATGCCGCCGTGGGCCTCCTCAGATGAATACATCTCTCACCTTGATGCATTGCAGGAGCTCTTAAATGAACCTCATTTTGAAGGTGTACTCATTGTGGGTGATTATAACCTTCCTGACATTGCGTGGACACCCTGTCCGGACGGCGGTATGACCTGCATTGGAAATTCATCTGTTTGTTCACAGCTACTCCAACTTATGTCATACCTTAATGCTTACCAATTTAATAACATACTAAACGGTAATGGAAAAATTCTAGACTTATTTATTTCCAACATCGATAGTTCCATAGACTCTCCAATGGACACGCTATTGCCCGTAGACCCACACCACCCTCCATTTGTTGCAATGGTCTCCACCAGTGTATCAATGCAAGGTTTAAAAAGAAAACCGTTATTTAAATATGATTTTCGAAAGGCAAACTATGATATTATCAATAGGCAAATTGACGAGGTTGAGTGGTCAAAGTTGCTCAGTCAAATTTCAGCCGAAAAAGCCGTAGATATCTTTTATAATAAACTGGATGATATTATCAGTTCCAACGTTCCACGTGTTATAAGTCCCGGTCACTTGACTTTCCAGTCTGGTTTTCAGCCCATTTAATTAAACTCTTCAAGAAGAAACAACGCCTTTGGATTAAGTGGAAGAAATTCAAAAATATTAAAGATTACAATGAGTTTGCTGAATATCGAACAGCCTTCAAAGAAGCCTGCCAGATGTGCTATTCATCTTATATCAAATCCGTTGAAGATAACCTAACTTCTGATATTAAATTCTTCTGGAAATTCATAGCAAATCGCAAAAATAAGTCTGGTATCCCTTCTACGATGCAGTATCAAAACGTTAGGTCAAGTGACCCAGACGTTATATGCAATATGTTTTCAGATTTTTTTCTATCGGTGTTCGAACCTAAGCCACTGTCGACGTGGACTCCGCCAACACTCTGTAATGCAAATGCTAATTTAATTGATAATCTGCACATTGACGAGTCTAAAATTCTCAAGGAGCTAAAGTCACTTGACCCGTCCAAGGGAGCGGGCCCTGACGGTTATCCGGCCTTGTTCTTTAAGTTCACTGCTGTTAGTATCTGTAAGCCACTCTACATCATTTATAACAAATGTTTAAATGAAGGTGTTTTTCCTGATGTCTGGAAACAAGCCAACATCACGCCCGTACACAAAAACGGTTCAAAGCATGATATTGAGCAATATAGACCCATTTCCATTTTGTCAGCCTTGTCGAAACTTTTTGAAAGACTAGTACATAATGAGATTTACCCGATATTGCACGGCGCTATCATCCCAGAACAGCATGGGTTCGTTCAGCAGCGGTCGACTGTCTCGAATCTACTCATCTTTTCCGAATATCTCTTTGAAAACATCGACAAACGCCTGCAAGTAGACGCTGTTTATACAGACTTCAAAAAGGCTTTTGACAAGGTTGATCACAGGATTCTTTTGAACAAGATTTCGTTCAATGGCATACGGGGAAACTTGTTGCGCTGGTTCTCATCTTACATCGAAAATAGAACGCAAAGGGTCGTAGTGAACGGACATCAGTCTGGGTCTGTGCGCATAACCTCCGGCGTTCCTCAAGGTTCAATTTTGGGGCCCCTATTATTCATCATCTATATAAATGACATAAATATGTGTTTTAAAAATACAAAATTTCTCTTGTACGCTGATGATTTAAAAGTATATAAAACAATAGTAACTGCTGACGACTGCCTTATGTTTCAAGAGGACCTTGATAGACTTGCGGATTATTGTCTTGTCAATAAGCTACAACAAAGCCTTCCCAAGTGTAATGTTATCAATTTCACTAAAAACCGAAATGTCACAAATTTCGCATACAAATTGCATAACAACACGCTTACTAATGTAAGTATCGTGAAAGACCTGGGTATACTATTTGATAATAAACTGTCGTTAAATAATCATGTCGAAAAAATTATTAACAACGCATTTAAGATGTATGGGTTTGTTATGAGATCGTCTGCAGAGTTTAAACAAGTTTCAACTTACCTTGATTTATATAAGACACTTATACGATCACAGTTAGAATACGCCGTCCCAATTTGGAACCCTTTCTATAAAAAGTATATAGATGGGATCGAGAAGGTCCAGCGTAAGTTTCTGCGTGCCATGCAGTATAGGTGTTATAAGAATCGCTTACCTTATTCACAACTGTTACGCAAATATAAGCTTATTACCCTGGAATCTAGACGTAAGTTCCTGGAAGCCTCTGTACTGTATGGTATAGTTCATGGCTGCTTTGACTCGATTGATCTCACTAGTGGGTTAAGCTATTCAGTCCCTCGCACTGTTAACAAGCGAAGCATTCGTGCAGGAACCCTATTTTTTGTAAATAATTGTCGTACAAATTCTGGTCTACGCTGCCCTATGCGTCGAATGGTTGATACCTACAATAAAGCATTTATTGATATTGACATTTTTGTATGCTCTAAGTCCAAATTTAAGAATGATGTAATGAAACTGTTATTGGAAGTTGAATTAAATTGAATTTATTTATTTTATACCTACATATTACTCTTTGATTATAATTATTATAAATATTATTATCATTGTATTGAATTGAATATGTACGATTATGATTTTGATGCTTAATATGACCTGATTTTGTGCTGTATTGTTTTAATGTTAAATTGGATTTTGTATAATTTTATAATTTTATTGTTTATTATTGTGATTATGATGGTGATTTGATTTTTTTTCGTTTTGCAGTATTTTAATTAATTATTTATTTGTAATGTTTTAATACCATTGTTATGTATCGTATTTATTGAATTAATAATGCTCATTTGGTGGCACTCATTACCTAATATTTTTGTTAAAATGAGGATAATGCAGTGGGCCACAATATTGTTATCACTCACCCTTATTGTTAATTTATCAGTATGTATTGTATATTGTGGTTGTTAATTGTCCCTAAATAAATAAAATAAAAAATAAAATAAAATAAGAGTCTGACACTCCCTCACCGCTGCTAACCCAAGGGACCCAGCGGGAGGGGTCATTTGATGATTTTTGACGTCGTTAAAAAGGCCTCCTCCAAGGAACAACGAACAACGTCTTTTGCAGCCCGCATCCATGCATTGCCTGAATCTGAGCATCTGAATTATCTGTATCTGTCTTTTCATTATGGATTCACCATTAAGCTGCTTACCCAAGACAGATTTGCAACTTCAAAAAAATATTTTTTTTGTTATAAATTAGACGATATCGAACATTTCACCAAACCGTCAGTCGAAATATGTACCTACTACAATAAAGTTTCGTTCGTGTTTTTAAATAACACTTTATTTTCCTTCCAGAATGCACACGCGAAACTCTTCAAAATACAACAGTAATCTCAAAGTGGTCCCGAAAGCAGAGGTCCAGGTACCAATGTACGGAATTATCAGACACAACCCTGACTCGAAGGTGGCTGCCGACCCTGACGGCTGCGAGGGTCCCATAGACCTCTCGATAGGCAAGAGGAGAACGGACGAAGATTTATGATAAGATTATGTGATTAGGTTAAAAATAAAGTGGACTGATTTTATAGGTGTTGTGGTTTTATTTGCATGTTGGTGTTGGTATATCGAAAAAATAATGTTTTGACGGGACAGGCATAGAGTCAGTAAGTAGGGCCAGCTTCAGGGTTCAAGCTACATCAATATAGGATCTCATCAAAATCTGTTCAGTCGTTTTCAGGTTACTTTCGAAGAAGACGAAGTGCGGTTTAGTTACATATACATACCTATAGATGGAGGAAATAGGTAGAGGTTGAGTGATGGTTTACAAAGAAAAACAAAATAGTTTTGTATAATGTTTTTATTACAGCTAAAAATTAAATAAATAAATACAATTTGTACAACTTAGTCAAATAGTTACATAAAATAAGTATCAGTTTTCAGAACTACATTTTGCATAAAACAGTTCTTATTATTTTTTTATCTTTTACAATATGACTAAAGACAGACAAATATCGCTCTTAATACTCAGTAATAAGGTCTTTAGACTGCATAACATAGTTCTGGATCAAAAATTTCATAGCATACAGTAAAATAGGAATAGATACTTTCACAAAATGATCATTACGTCGCGTAGTTTGAAATCGCTCTATAGCTATAATGTCCAAGACTATTTAACTGATAATGACTCTTATGGCACTGCAGAATTGCAGAATTTAATCAAATATATGACAGTGTTTTGGCACTTTCTACGTTGACACTTAGGTTTGTTTTCGATTTCATTTCGATATATTGAACAACCATACATATATATTTTTGGACTAGGAACCTGCTTTCTTGTTAGCCTCCCAGATTACAGAAATATTATATAATTTAATAGAAAATTATTACATGCCATGAAAAAATCTCTTGCACTTTATATATTTTATAAAATGATGTTTAAAATCTAAACTAAGCTCTTTTTTATCAATAAATAATGTGGACAATAATAATTTGCTAACTTATTATAAGCGAATAATGTATATTTTATTATGTTATGTAAATAAAAACTCACAGCAATGACTAGTATGATGAATGAGACAATTTGAAACTAACTATATTAATATACAGGCTGTTTTTATTTCAATTTTGGCTTTCTAGCACCAAAATCTCATGTTAGCTTAGTTTAAAAAAACAACAGCCTGTGTACATACGACATACTTTGAAATCTAAATCCGAGTTCCCAATAAGCAACATTTGGGGCAACACGAAAGGAGACAAAAGTTCCGTACTGCCTTTCAATATGTTGGGCAACTTGTTGGGCAACATGTTGCGCGACTATTGTTGCTTAGTGGAAACGCGGCTTTAAGTTATGCATCGGCAAATAAACAACTATAGCTAATGCCTACAAATATTTAGAATGCTTTTTGTCGGTCACATTATTTTTAATAGCAATTTAGGATCACATCCATTTCTTTACAGCATTTTAACGAAGCTACGGTGACATAACTGATTCATCAATCAAACAATCTTTTATAAATATCAAAAAAACATTTTATTTTGAATTTTCCGCTACAAGTTCACCTTAAATAACTTAAGATATTATGTCACCCTAACAATTATTATAAAATAACGGATACATTAAAAGTTATCTTTCCATATTATCCTTCTCACGTTCCCAGTTAGTAAGAGATGACAATACTTCTGTGACCGACTTACTTCGAATCACAATACCCAAACCATCCATTGTTTCCGATTAATTATTGAAATAGGACATAAATTATATGAAGCTCATGTCAAATTACAATCTGTAATCAGAAACAACGGAATGGATCGATTATTGCAATCCACACTTAACTAATAAAAGCTACAATGAACAGACACACATACAAAGGCACCTCACTAGTAATTAAATGCACTTTTTATTGCTGATATATATGTATATACTTTATATTTATATATTACTTACATATTTAGATACAATATTTGTATAACAGATCATTTTTTTATGGGCAAAGTCCGATAAGTATATATATGTTACCGGCCGAACCCGATTTTAGGACAAACCAGTTTTGCCTAGGCTCAACTAGTTCTTCCTATAGGCGTTAGGATTAACTAGTAGAGCCTAGTCCAAACTAATTTGTCCTAAGCCCGATAGGACGGACCAGTTTAGGCTAGGCAAAACTAGTTGATCCTGATATAAGTACGCACACTCTAGGATAAACTGGTATAGCCTAGTCAAAACATATACATATCTAAAAGTGTAAATAAATAGATGAACTAAATAAACTACTCCGTGTTTAGAAAAATAATCATCTTTATTAAACTATAATGATTCGTCGTTATGGATAAATTGATAATACGAACAATCATACTACATATATGTAGCAAAGTAACAAATAATAGGTAAGTATTTTTTTAAATTAACTAAATACGTTATTAGGCGCGAGGCGCTCGGGGCGTGTACGTTATGCACGGCTAGCAACTAGACGCTAAATGCCTTTGAAACCACGCGACAAATGACGAACGGGGAGCGAGCGGCGTGGGACGTTCGGAGCATTCCCGCATGAACATGTTGTTTAGACTAGGCCATACCAGTTTATCCTAGAGTGTGCGTATTGACATCAGGATCAACTAGTTTTGCCTAGCCTAAACTGGTCCGTCCTATCGGGCTTAGGACAAATTAGTTTGGACTAGGCTATACTAGTTAATCCTAACGCCTATAGGAAGAACTAGTTGAGCCTAGGCAAAACTGGTTTGTCCTAAAATCGGGTTCGGCCGGTAACATATACACAAAAAACACCATACTGTATATTGATATTTTAGTTGATCTATGGGATTAAATTACTGAATTGAATATAATATGAATGGAAAATTATGTTAACTGACAATATTCAATTGGTTTTCGATTGAATTGATGATGAATCAATCGATTTTATCATAATTACCAAATATGTTCTTTTTATTTGTATCCAAGTACAGTAGCAAAAATCCTGTATTTTTTTATAATCTATAACATCACCGGACTTCACCCATTTACTTACAACAGATTTACTTACCCGACAAGCAAAAACAAGCAAATCCACAGACAAAAGCTAGCCAAATGAACATCAATACAATAAGATCATACATTTCATTATACACCTTAAGTCAAGGTATTAAAATACAAAATTGTGCGATTCACATACAGACTTTATTATTGTAGATAGGACGATTTAGAACTAAAGACGATTATAGTAGTTTGCATACCTCGTCAAATAAGTTTGCTTGTCCGAAGTTAGCAACTGATGATGATGATGATGTCCTCCTAGCCGATTATCGGCTACGGCGGCTGTTCTCATGTAAGGAGATTAGCCAACAGCGCAGGACATATTATAGTGCACGAGCATTCGCGCAGATACAGGTTTCTAAAACCCATAAAGCTATTAGCTAGACTTTCACAAAGCAGCCCTGTAGCCTTGAGCCTTTAAGTTATTGATTGATACTCCAGTGCATCGGAGAGCACGTACATGTCGGTCCTGCGCCTGATCTCTCTCCGGTCGTGTCGGATTGCCGTCACATCGGGCTATGAGAGTGAAGGAATATTGACTGTACCTGACCTGTGTCTGCGCAAATGCTCGTGCACTATAATATGTCCTGCGCAGCTGGCTGATCTCCTTTGATAACAGCCGACATGGCCGATAATCGGCAACAATCGACATCAAATGTCAACCAGCTTTCGAAAAAGCAAAGCTATTTGTCAAAAACTAGAACTTGGAAACTAGAACTTTGAGAAAAATGCTATTTAGAAAACTCGATTCAAAGATAACAACCTATGGAATCAATAGGAATATTTAAGTCAATAAGTTACAATCAATACACGGACTTTAACTTGTCATACTATTTTCTATCTGTGATTTTCAAAAAAGGTATTTTGAAATGACTCGAATCTTTTTCAAAAGGTAAAGATATAAAATATGGTATTGACATTAAAAATTTTACTATTAATCGCGACTTGATTTATTCTATTGTTCGTACAATAAAGTGTATCTTACATAGTGATTGAAATAAAACTAAATTGGTATAAAGTTAATGATTTCAAAAGATTTTTTGTATAAAGTCTAAACATACCTTCGAAAGGATAATATAGAATTATTGGTAACTATATTTGTAGTAATAATAATCGACTTTCTTCAAAAATCTGAATGAAGTCAATTTGGCATGAGGTGAGTTTATGCGAAACACACTTTAAGCCGAGTCCAGATATGTATCACTGCCCGATCCGATCACCGTATCGTATCAAGCACCGTATCCAGTTGTGGACGCCTCCGATTTGCTCCATATGATGGATAAAAACCGACACGACATGGGACGGGCCGTATCATAACGGCATATTGAGATCGCGTACCATGATACGCGTATCAGTACCCGTCCACATATGCGATCATGATACGCGTCCAAGATACGGAAACGGTGATCGGATACATGTCTCAACCCGGCTTTATGTGAAATTGATTTTATTCGAAAATTCAGACTTGAGACAAAAATGAATTAGTGCTGGTTACAGACAGACGGAAATAAAGCTAGCTACATATATATTTACATTATAAGGGTGGCGGTTCACGGATGCCCTCGCTGTGTCTCGTGCGGCCTGCCATGTCTAGAATAGCCTTAGCTTCGGGGTTCACGTCTAGGACGCTTACATCGCGTTCATCCTGGAAAAATAATTGAATAATATGTATAAATATTTATTTTAGGTAATTATTCCTATATACTACAAACTAGAATTTTCAGCACCCTATTATAAAACGTGGTTTTAAAAAGTACCGCCTTTCGTACCAGAATTAGAGCATTAACTTTGTTCGACATGGTGGTTTTTTCCTAGGACTTTAAGTAAGCAAGTACTTTTTTAAGACTACGTTTTGTAATAAGGTAAATAGATAGTATATACCATTACAAACTAGATACATATAGATTGTAAACTATGAAAAAAATACATTTGACTCTGTACCTACAGTGAAATATTACGGTCGATAAAATATAGGGAATGATGAACAGATCAAATACATATTATTGAAATATACTCTAAAATTCATTTTTAAATACTCCTTTTACATTATAATAAATCTAAATAATTAACTGATCTTTAATCAATAAAATCTACGGAATATTTATAAAAATATTATGAATTAATTAATTGAACTAACCTTTAAATTATACGCAATTACAGCTTCAATATAGAAAGAATATCGTACGATTTTGGTTACTTTGGAATTCTATCAATTTTGGTTTTTTTTTTCTAGCCCTTATCATTTATTTTTGTTAGTGCTGGTTTTAACCAGTAATTGGCAACTGTGTAATACTGTATTCTTAAGCTAAATTGTACACAAAAGCTAGCCTTTTCCCAACTATGTTGGGGTCGGCTTCCAGTCTAACCGGATGTAGCTGAGTACCAGTGCTTTACAAGAAGCGACTGCCTATCTGACCTCCTCAATCCAGTTACCCGGGCAACCCAATACCCTCGACAAGACTGGTTGTCAGACTTACAGCAACAGCACACACAGCAGCAGCTTCTATCCGTAACGACTGCCGATGTTCAAAGACAGCGCTTTTCAATAAATAAATGAAAAAAAAAAAACATAAATAATTTATTTAAGAATAATATAGAATAATAACGGATAGGTTATTATTTCAAAATTGTCACTTTTAGTCTGTTTCACTTTTGGCTGTAGTTGACAACACATTTTTGTGTGACGTTGACACAAATAGTCGGAGTCTTCAAAAAAAAATCAAAAAATCCCGTAGATTTTTAAGTTCTATGTGACCATAGAGTTTGTGGGTCACTTTGGTGGTTCCGTAGCTCTAAAACCTTCGCTTCTTTTGGTGTTCTTGCCGCATAGAGCTAGGAAGGATCTGTCGCTTTGTCGAGTTTCTAGCACACTGCTTCTACTGCTCAACATTGATCGCATCTGGGGAGAGGGATGGGGGTTAGGGATGGGATAGGGCTGGCTAGGTAAATAAATTGACAAAAAGAATAAGGGATACGTTTTAATATAGGGGAAGATGACTATTATTTTTATCCTACTTAATCGTAATATTATATCGGAGATGGGAGATTTTTATTTTACCTTTTTGGGAAATATATTCTACACATGCAAACACAAGAAATATAGTGCGGCACACAGGAGCATTAGTTATGTCGGAGGTTTAAATTTTACAAAAAATACGCCTGTTCCAAGGGCGTCTGAGGTCAGAGCCAACAACGTTACTTATCACCCAACCAAACACTCGCATATTGGCCACACTACTTACTTCGGAAACCCGTTATGACATCTCCAGTCATAATTTTGTTCTCCACGACCAAGGCATACTTAAAAAAATCACTACTTACGGACTCCTTCTTAAACATGGGTTTCTCCCCTACCGCCCAGACCTCCAGACTCTTGATGCGGAAGTTGGGCTCCTTGCTGAGGCGCTTGTAGCCGCGGTAGGTGCTGCAGGACTCGGCGGAGGAGCCCTCGCCGAACGGGTCGCCGTTCACCCAGATAGCACCGAAGTTGAATTGACCTCCCATTAGCTGAGGAAATATATTCAAAATAAAGATGATGAAAAAAATATTGATCAGATTTGGAAGAATTGCAGTTGTTTCGGAGATAGATTTATCGCTGCAAAGTAGATCTTTCAAGTAAAAATTGCTCATGTATAAAGATTTTGACTGTTGTGATAAAACGCACTCCGATAATAGAAAATTATTATAAGTAATGAATCTTTATGTCAAAGATCCATATTGTAACTTATCAAGCTATGGTCAGAATATCACACATTATTAGGAATAGTTTTAACAACAATAAAATTTTTAATCAATGTAGCGAGCAGAAAATTAAATGAATAGTCAAAAGACACTAAAAAATTTGCTTTTCAAAAAGTTCCAGTTTATATCTTCCACTTAATGTATCCAGTTTATCCAGTTTATTATGTTCCATTATCAGGTCAGTTTGACAGTATCATATTACTGTACTGTCATCAGAAATGCATACAGCTGCCAATATTAATGACGCTAAGATGGTCAAAGGACAATGCCAGGGTGTGGGCTCAAAGTTTGCCCAGCAGTGGGAGTAGTTTCAGCTGGTTCCATAGTGCACTCTGAACACGAAATCCAAATATTTTTGAAATCGGTCCCAGAGGTCCCGAGAAAAACCGGTTCAAATGTTCTCCATAGATAGTCACTTAACAAAGCCTGAGCCATTTGCCCAGTAGTGGGAATGTTAGAATAGGTTCTTTACTTCACTGTTATCACGAAATCCAAATATTTTTGAAATCGGTCCCAGAGGTCCCGAGAAAAACCAGTTCTAATGTTAGCCAGCCATTTTAAGCAGCCACAAACCTAACAACCTCTTTTCTTGAAATAACATTCAGATAGATAGTGGTTTCACTGTTAACAGGATAAAAAAAAAAACAGAAATAGACGTTTAAAGGTAATTGTTGTTTCTCTTGCTTTTCAGTCTCTATCTACCACAATCAGTCCTAAGTTCGAGTAGCGTCATGCAATTAATATCCTTAATGGCAATGGAAAAATCTTATCAAGACGAATAAAATAAGCTCAAACACGAGGTAGTAAATAGTTACCGTTGAGGAGTTCCCTCGTCTCACTGTCGTCTCCATCGTCAGGTCAGGTCTTAACCTCCACAGTTTTGTGGTGTCGGAGACATATACCCGAATGACAAGTTTTTATTTGATATGTGCTTACAATTTCCGAGAGTTCCATAATGTTTTAAGGTTTCTATCACCAGACCCTGGACCCTGGAACTATTTGGAAAGTAAATCCTTTTAAACAATAAAATGATTGTTTAAATCGGTTGGTAAACGACGGAGTTATGCACGTACTTACGTAAAAAGAATACAAACGAACTGAGAAACTCCTCCATTTTTTGAAGTCGGTAAAAAAAAATCTCGTTCAATACCTCGTATTTGTCGATTAATATTATAATGCATTTCAATTAAGGTAATAAAAGTGGAATAGTTAAGAGTTCGTAAGCATATTTTTCGTAGTATTGAATAAGAGTCAAACCAGTTTTTCTCAGCACTCCCGGGATAGATTTCGAAATATTTCGGTCTGGGACCTATTATAAGCCTATGGAACATAATGCACTATGCAGTTACTGTGGGCAACTCTTGAGCCCAACTTCCATACAAAGAATAGCATTGTCCTTTGTTACCATATGTTCTATTAAATAGTTACATACAAGACGACCTCATAAGACCTTGTTAAAAAGAGGTGAATTTTACTTACCAATCCATTAGGCAAGGTCTTGGTATGATGATTCATATACTGGAAATGGTTGTTATAGTTAGAAGCCGGGTAGACCCTCATCTTGGGAGCCAGGGTGAACAGGAACGAGTCCTCATTGCCCACGAAGTTGGGTCCCAGAGACCAGGACACGGGGGCGTAGCCTCCGAATATGTAGCCCGCGTTATCTTCGATTATGAGAAGGGAGGCACCCTCGGATTGGATGCGCCCTGTAAAGATTACAATATAAGGTGTAGGACAAACAGTGGTGGTACTATACAGTAACTCCAATATCGCCTTATATAGAGCCCAGTAGTGGGCTTTAGGACAGCAGTGAGCTATTGCCCAGCAGTGGAATATTGCCCAGCCCACTGTATCATAGCTTACCTGTCATAGTAGAGAAGGACTCGCCGTGTATGTGTGACGAGAAGAGGAACCGCCACCTGTTCTGATGTTTCGCCGGGATGTGGTTGTTCAGCCATACGATGTGAGATAGGTCGATGAATGCAGGGTAGTCGGGCATCGCCTCCAATCCTTAGTGAGAGAAAGAGAATAGATGAGAAAAGATTTTTAATTGGTAAAAACATTTGGGTGCAAGTTTATAGATAACACAAACGACAGTTTTCATAAAACAACTGTCAGTAAAGTTGTCTCAAAAGGGCTTCAGCGTGACATGGAGCGCAGACATGGGTGCACTCTCTTAAAGTTGGACTCAAGTTCACCGACTGCATAAACGTCTTTCTTTCTTAACACAACTGTTGAATTTGAAAATTCATCAAACAGTTGTTTTAAGAAAACTGTCGTTTATTTTATCTATAAACTTGCACCCAAATGTTTCTACCAAAATCAAAACGTCTAAATCAAAAATCATTTATTCAAACTTGGCTGCAAAATAGCACTTTTCGAACGTCAAAAAAATTTACAAAAGACCATAAAACGACCACCCTTCACCACATCCTATGTGTTTTTGCTAGGAAGAAGTGGCGCAACAAACTCCCCAGCAACAAAGTTAAACAAAGTTATAGTTATCGGCACGGAAAAATGAGCTCTCGGCGGAAGACTGGGGATCGCTTTGCCCACTGTACACATAAGGCAATAAACCAATAAATCACTTGTGCGCAAGTGAAGGTCAGCGCTCAATATCCTTAGATTCAAAGATATTTTATTCTCAAGTCACTTACACGAGAACAATAATAAACAATTTATATCTAATATAAAAAACATCGAGTTCGTCTATACATAATTGCCTATTGAGTGTTGCATTCATTCAAGACATTCAAATAATTTAGTCAAATGCTTTGCAATTCTTTATTAAATGTTGGGCCAGCTGATTCTTGAATGCATTAAATGACGGCAACCTCTTTATATTAGTAGGAATTTTGTTGTAGAACTGTAAGCCTTCAAAAGTTACATAATTCTTGCCGAAGTTTGTTCCTGCCGATGAATCCTTGCCGATGATTATAGTAGTATTTACCTTGCGGCAGGGGAATGAGCGTGGGTTCAGGGTGCGCGACGTGCACGTGGCTGTGGCTGTGTGCGTCGTGGCCTTGTACTCCGTACAGGTGCACGAACACCGCGTCCGTCATCTTACGTAGTAGCGTGTTGGATTGTAGCCTGTAATGTAAGTTTAATTATAAATCATATCATATTTGTTGCTGTTAATTTAAACTACAATTAACATGAAATATTTACAAATAAATAAAAAAAGTATTTTTTCATATAATATATCATCATCTCCCGAGCCTTTTCCCAACTATGTACTTATGTTGGGGTCGGCTTCTAGTCTAACCGGATGCGGCTGAGTACCAGCGTTTTATAAGGAGCCACTGCCTGTCTGACATCCTGAATCCAGTTAACCGGGCTGTTTATATTTCAAACTGAATAAATATTAAATACAATGTTTCAAACTAGATAAGGTTGGTATTTCCTATCTGACAAACTTGAGAAGAAACACCGAATCAAACTCAAGGGAATATTGAGATTCAGTCTCAAAGACGAGACTGTATTTTAAGATAAGAAGTATGAACGAACAATGTACACTCGTCTTTGAAATTATCTCGTGAAGAATGCGTCATACAGTTTCAGTGGTTTCGTCATCATAATATCAGCCAATTGCCGTCCACTACTGAACTAAGGCCGCGAGATGACTCCCGGCCACCGTAGGCGTGGGTCTGTGGGCGGTGAGTTCGGGTGGCTCATCGTCCCTCTGTCTGCTTAGACGACAGACCCGTGTCGACGGCGCGCGTTGTTCCACGCGCTCCTCAAAGAGATGTCAGCAACCCCAGCGGGGCCCAGCAGGGCCAAGGCCTGCCGGGGCTGCGAGTTGTTCGAAAGAGATACCGCGGCCCTGGTAACTAAAAGGCCTACGACGGAACACGACGGTTTTTAGTCAGTGAGAGTCTGACACTCCCTCACCGTTGCTAAACCACAGCGGGAGCGGTCACTTGATGATTTTTGACGTTGTTAAAAAAAAAGGCCTCTCGCAGCTGGTAATGTTAAGAGAAATGCATACAACCTTTTTATTTATTTACCTTCTCTCCTTCTTACACCAAAAGTTATAAAGTTGCGAGTCCGCTTTTTAGATAGCCCATTTATCGAGGAAGGCTTTAGGCTACTTATTATCTGGGTTCGTGAGTTTTCACGGGTGAAATCGCTGGCAGAAGATAGTAAATAATATTTTCATGTGGGACGCGCGGCTCTTACAGCCTTTCACTATCCACGTCTTAGCGCTAATCTCAGGAACTACTGGTCCGACTTGAAAAATTATTTCAGTGTTCGATAGCCCATTTATCGAGGAAGGCTATAGGCTTTTTATCCGGGTTCGTGATGGTTTTCATGGGTGAAACCGCTGACAGAAGCTATATATTACCTATAGAATATTTTCCTTACCATTTATTAAGCTGCTTAGCATTACAAGCGTTAATAGCGACGTCGGCATCGCTAGACACGCTGGCAGCTATCGCCTCGCCTAGCGCCTGCACGTGGGACGCGCGGCTCTTGAAGCCTTTCTCTATCCACGTCTTAGCGCGTCCTGAGGGGGCAGCTTTGACCATTTTGATGTATGTCGATGCTATACTTTCGCAGTACTGTAGAATATAAGAATATTAAGACAATTAAATGTAAGAAATTTCGAGTAAGGATGCGTCTACACGGTGCATGTAGCTGAAGCAAGTTAACATGCGCAAGTGACAAGAGCACGCGGGTGAGTATTTTGTTTTGGTACATGAGCGAGTCGCTGGACCCGCACGTTTACTTATTTATTTGTTGCAAAATGTATACAGTTAGAGAAATGCATCCTTATCCTAGATATACATTACCCTGTTAAGTTGAAATCTAATTTTAATTTTGGAAAAAATATGATGATTACTTTTATAGCTGATTGTTATTTATAATTGAAGCCTAAAAAAAACTATCGGAGAATAAGTAAGACACATTAACTATTTTATAGTCCTATATGTTTTATATACACACTTACTCCGCTATTTTTGGTACCTAATTCTTAATTATCATCTGTCCAGCTTTTTTGAGTTCCAGCTGAGTACCAGTGTTTTACAAGGAGCGACTGCCTATCTCATGTCCTCACCCCATTTACCCGGGCAACACAATACCCCTTGGTAATAAGAACCTAATTCTTAACCCGGCGGGAGTGTGGTGCGCAAAGATTACATGGAGTATGTGGTGGGGTGTAACATACCCCACGGAACAAAACGTCTTTTAACTAAGTATTTCTCCAAAATTGTACAAAATTATTACTAAGTATTATGAATGGGAACCCCTATAATAAAAAAATAAACAAATAAATACATATTTTTAAAACTTTTGTTACTTACTTAGCAGTTGAACAATTTGAGAACTTTTTGGTGACAAAAATTTATTTGCTCTATTAGAATATTCATAAAATCAACCATAATGATTAAAACAAAATAAAAACTTCTAAATTAACAAAAAAATAGATCTTCTTTCAATTAAAAATTAAAAAAAACTTATGGAATCAAATGGAATATCTTAGTAAGAGGCCTCGCCATCAGCACAATTTTTGCAAGAAAATATTGCATGTTCTAGGCACAGTGATTTTCTGCAGCTTGCACAGACATGTTTTGTTTTCCGATCTATTTTCCGAGGACAATCCGCACATCCTCGTCATCCCATTCCCACTCGCTGCTAATCGCTTCAAGGTCATCACACACTGCTTGCGTGTACGATTCAAGCTCATGCTCACTGCAATGATCAAATTCTTCGGTAGAACTTGATTCATCTGAAGATTCGGCTAAAACTTCATCAATAATGCTTCTTATACGTCTTTCAACTGCCTCCAGTGTCATTTTTATTCAAAAAATATAAGTATACATGTAAAAATACATACATATAAAAAATACGAAAACAATACGCGAACTATGTGGTGGGGTGTGACCTACCCCACGGACGTTTACGCACTTGCACTCCAACCACCAGCTGGCGTAACACCCAGATCATGCCACTATCCTCTACTGCAACCTCTTACCTCCAGCTACACGAAGCCCCGATATCTAGTTGTAACCAGTTAAAAAAATATACCTAGGTAAACCAATGCCGGGGTATGCTACACCCCACCACACTCCCGCCGGGTTAATATTCTTAATCATACCTCTCTTAACAATTGGTAAGGCAACTCCGTAGAATCGTTGTAGTCCATACCGAGACTGTTGTAAGCAACCATCATTCTTTCGTCTGCAGTACCTGCAAAATATAAAAAAAATACATTAATTTCTTCCAAATTCCTCAGTGAGCCAACTGCGCAGGATATTGTAGTGCACAAGCATTTGCGCAGACACAAGTGCACTCACTATTCCTTCACTCTCATGGCCCGATGGGACGGCAATCCGACACCACCGGAAAGAGATCAGGTGCAGGACCGACAACTTTACGTGCTGAAGGCACGAAGGGATGACTATTTTTTTAAACTAAGTCAAATATCTAAAAAAATAATGAAAACCATTTAATAATTCATCGATAAAGTTCTAAAAATATTTATTTTTAACTAAATTATTAGGCCCATTTTTATATTTTCACCGACAACATATGGGTTTTCTGGTTTTCATAAAACAACTGTTTACTTTGAAAATTGAACATTTGCTTTAAGACAACTTTAGTTTGTGTTGTCGTAAAACTGGGGCCTTAATGCGGAAAACGTTCAAGTTAAGTAATTAAGCTGCTTAGATCTCAGTATACCTTGGCTTACAATTAAAAAAGGGGATAAGCAAAGGGTGATAGATAAATCTAAACCTAAAACCCACCTCTTACATTAAAAACGTAGAGTTCAGCAAATCTGTTAAAGTCGCAAGAAGCCGCCTTGTCAGCCCCTGAGCCGAACAGAAAGTTCGTCAGGTATTGTGCCAAACGGGGATCGATTTGTGGACCCCAATATCTCTGCGAACATAATAAAGTACAAAATAACATTTGGTATAACAAAATAAAATTCTATGTAACTATGGAATGGTGTTCGTTGGTGGCCTAACAAAAAACTTAAAATGTTTGGCCATATTATCATCCGCAATGAAGACTCAATGGAAAGATTAGTTGTGCAAGGGAGAATAGAAGGAACAGCGTCCTCGTGGACGATCGCCAACCAGATGGACAGACCTCATAAAATCTGTAACATCACGCTCAATTGTGGAGTGCGCACGGAACGCCACCAGCAGGGAGAAGTGGAGAGAAATCGCAAGGGCAGCCGCCAGAGACAATCCATGATCACGACCACTCTGCCAAGAGTGTCCGATTAAGAAGAAGAACAAAAAGCCTAAAAGAATTTTCAAATGTACCGATGTAACTTTTCTAATTTGTATGTCTTTTGATGTATATGTTGGGCACCAATGACTGAACTGAGTACCTAAGTAAAGGAAAACTTGAGAAATCTTGAGAAAACCTGAACATTAAAGTCTGGAATCCCCAATCCGCCTTCTTTCTCAGTATGAGAAGAGGCCAGTGCCCTACAGCGGGAATGTAAAAAGGCTGATAAGAAGACTAGAGTCAGACTCCAGCTCCGAGGTCCTATGCATTTAAAATACAATAAGGAGGAGGTTTAAAGGTCTTAAAAACAGCGAAATACAACTGTAGAAATAGTTCTGAGAAAATTGAAAAAAGTCGTTTCCAAAGTTGAAAATAGGAGGTTAATTGAACATACAATTTGTTTTTAGTAGTTTGTTTGTAGAATAATGAAATAGTTTATTATAAAACTTTTAATTACAGTATGAAGTTTGTAGGAGCGAAAATTGGACCGAGGCCTGCATCTGACCGCGTAGCAACCAAACAGACAAAAAGTGTTGCTACACGACTTTTTTCTTAACAAAACAAATTACAGTTGGAACACAAACTTCACATCAAATTATTTGACCAAACAGTTTTATTTATACCTGTTATTTGCACCTCAATTAAATAATGGGCACGATTTTTCTTACGAATATCAAAGTAGGTAATATTTACTGATGATACTTATTAGCTCAAAAGTTTGTTTGCATGAACGCGGTAATCGCAATCGTCACTGCGACAACTATACCAAGAAAGATATTGGTCCTATGCCCATTTTCACCAACAAATGCCTAAATTTAGGGAACACTTAATACGATTTTAGTTTTCACCAAAGTTTAAGTGTCTCTTATAACCTTTATTTATTATTGGGGAAGCCCTTATTCTAAGTGACACTTAGTTAGGGAAACGTTAAGAGATTGTTGGTGAAAACGGGCATTCATCATCATCATCATCATCATCATCTCAGCCATAGGACGTCCACTGCTGAACATAGGCCTCCCCCTTTGATCTCCACAGATACGTTTAGATAACGGGCATTAGTTTCCTAAAATTCTCAATTCTTCACGTGACTACTATAAGTTATTTTCTTATTTTATATAAAGCAAGACTACGCTCCATCCTCCAAATCCGATCACGCAAAAACTGAAAAACAACTATAAATCTAAGCTATTAATTTGCGAGTACATTTTTAAGAAACCAGGTGCGAATCACTCACTGCTGCAAAATTATAAAAAATATAAACAAAATTCTTCAAATAGTTTCTAAGGAAAGGCACGTTTTCCTCGATACTGCGTAAAACAGCTAATTACCAAAAACTATTTCAGAGTAGAAAATAGGTTTTACTGTAACATAGTAGAATTGGAATGTTAACTTCAGTGGCGTCGAAATCGCATCAATAGATTTGATTTTAGATAGACTTCAGCGCTTTCGCACTTGCCTATGAAAATCCACAATGAAAATCCGTGAAGTAGTTTTTGAGTTTTATCCCGATCACGCAAACATAGACCGACCCCGCGGAGGGATGTCCGTGTAAATACCATTTCCAGCAAAATATTCATTAGATTAAAAATCTCGAAACTAAGTAGTAATCAACCTATACTTTAAATGTAGCAGCGAGCGTTTACTGGTAAAGAAAATGTCTCGAGGAAGCTCATTTACTTAATATTTTTTCATCATGCAACACCAAAAATACTAGCCTCGTAAAGTCCACAAACAATGAGGTTCTGCTCAATAATAAACCTATCGATCAGTTACCCATAGATACTCGTTATATTTTTTCCTCTCAATATTTAAGGTCGGCCTCCAATATTTATGGTGAGGCATGGTTTTTATCAAGAACTGTACTCTGCACAGTGTATATGGCTTTACTAACTATTGTTTAGAATTGAGGCCACGAAATCGGCGGTTTCGCGGGCGGGGCGGACCTTGGGTGCGAGTGCGGGGCTGCTGTACAGACCATGTCCCACCTCTTCGCATGTTCACTGAGCCCTGAAACTTGCTCGCGGGAGGACCTAACGAGCGCATCCGGCCGTACTCTCGCTGTGGCGGCATATTGGGCTGACAAAATGTAGTCTCACTATAAGACATGTCATCGACGAAAGAAGAAGAAGAATAATCGGCGGTTGAACACGCTCGCCGCTCGTAAAATCGCTTTTGAATAAAACTTCGCTACGGTCGTAGGTTTTTATGTCTTGAACAATTAATACGCTGTAATGTAGCATCAAGTGATTAAAGCTAGTGTGCTGCAAGTAGGTTTCAACCGAAATCATAAATAAAGTGGCAAGATCAATACGGCACGGTTTTGTTCCACAGTTTTTAAAAGCTAGTTTTCATCATTTCATGTTAATCAATCAACTCTGTCATCATATGCCGAGCCTTTTCTCAACCATGTACGTTGGGGTCGGCTTACAGTCTAACCGGATGCAGCTGAGTACCAGTGTTTTACTCGGAGCGACTGTCTAAATCGGTCTACTCGATCCATTTCTAAAAATAGGTTTCTCTCTAGAACACCTAGCAGTCTAACTTTTTTTTATGGGAAATCATCAAAAGACGGAGGGGTCTTTTGGTCTTTCTTAGCAGCGTGAGGGAGTGTCAGACTCTTACTGACTAAAACATCATGTTCCTTCTTAAGCCCTTTAAGAACCAGGGCCGCGGCAAGTCCACCTTCCACAAACATTACACGACACATACAGAACACGAGTTATTATAGAGTTATTATTATATGTATACTAGAGTTATTCCTTCCCGCTCCGCTACACAACCCGCTGTTTTCGTGGCCCAACAAACTCGTACAGATTCCAGCATTGTCCGTGGCATAAACACGCGTGACGTGCAATGTGGGAGGTCGGCCGGTGTCTGGATGTCCAGATATATCGTAACAACCTCTAAACAACTTTTGTTGCGGACCGATTTGTGTAATAATCTTGGGTATATTTTGTAAAAAATATTCTCCTTATTCAATATTTTAATTTATTTTAAAATGTGAATGTGTGTGTTTTACGCTTTAATGCTAGCTGCAAGATTTAAATGATACTTGATTCGGAGATACCTTGGAGAAACGAAGTTAGACTTTCTTTAAGGACTTAGGAAAGGGGCCAGCAAAAAACATAAACTTCAATATTTTAATCCCCCATAAGAATAAAACGTTCATTATGAATTACTTAGTTTCGGTAATTTTTTGAGTTTATCGCGACTAAGTATAAAGATGAAGAAGGATTTTGATTTACAATACCTAGCTATACATAGGTTTTCTAAAACTTCAAATACACGTTACTTTATTTATTTTTTTTATTTCGCATAGTTACTTTGCCATTACAGATATCTAAATCTAATTCGACATAGTACATACTAACAAATATTTCCTTAACTATTAACAAGTGGCCCTTGTGAACTCAATAAAAAGTTCCAATAAAAAGGCTACGCCTAACTAATTAGCCTAATCGCCGATACAGATCACACCGGCCATTAATTAAGCCGCAGCGGCTATTTCTATTAACGTAATTACAATTACTAAATAGCCACAGCAGTAAAAGCAGTATGACGATATTATTTCCGGCAGGTAGGCTTTAAAATTAAATAGAAATAGCCTATTCAGAGGGGGCCTGTGCCGAGCAGTGGGACGATAAAAAAGCTGTAACAGTAACAGCCTATTCAGAAGAAGGAGATTTTATATTTTTTCTCTAATTTGATCCTTAGTTTAGTAGTAACTATTCGGTAAACTATGGTTTAGTTTCCGCACCCTACAATATTATTGTCAGTCGATAGTTTTGATTGGGCTCATAAATGTGTATGTAGACGAATGTTGCACACATTACAATGATCAGGCATCCAGTCGGTATCAGACCGACTAAAAAAAATAACAGCTATGGTCTATTACAGTTGCCAATCAGCAGGCCAACTGTCCACAGACAGTTTAGACTACATCTATCAATCGGAATTCAAGCAAATCATACAGCCACTCCGATAAAAATAAATCACAAGTTCATGACAAAAAAAGTGTTTTTTATACACACTCGTACTGTAACCAAATTAGCCACCAAAATTCCTTTAACTACAGTACATTTATTCGGTTCATAATTTTATTTTACACATCAAATTATAAAACGCCGGTATTCATAGTACTAATCTACCTGCCTACATTATGTTCTTTGTATAATCCAAGCGAGAAAATTGAAGCTAATAATAAAAATGACTGGCTGATTGTACATTGTACTTGCATCGGACGTTATATTAATATAGTCCAGGCATTACACTCATAAATCGGACAGAAAAATCATTTTCACGATGAACACGCATTTTGTTTGCGATAAAAGAAAAGTTGATAATGTTCGGTCAGTTTTTTTTTTCATTTCTGTTTAGCACACCAAAATTGTATTAGCTGTCTGTATGTAGCGGTTTCATTTAAATAATACAGAATTTCTTATAGGTATAGAAGCTCATCGCTAAGCAACTAGGCGGATATATCAATCAGAAGGTTAAGCAACACTCGACGCGGTCGGCCCGTGGATGGATCTTGTCATGACGATTTCCTCAACATTTCGAAAAGCACGTTGGTGCAAATTGGTGGATCCAGGCTGTCATTTGAACATAACTGTCGTCGGTGGCAAGCAGAAGCCAGAAAGTCCAATAAACAGTCTTATTTTGAGGATGCCCGAGTACTCTACTGGGTTGAAGGGGTCAGATAAGCAGTTACCCCATATAAAGACTGGTACAGTCAACTTCAGGTCAGTGGTAACAGTTTTATAGGAAAATCGTACCTATTACTATTGAGTTAAGGTGCATGACAGATACCACTGATGTGCAGTCTACCGTACACCCTGCATCAATTTGAAAAAAAAGACACGACAAAGCAGAAGTACTATGCCTATGCAAAACATAGAAACCTTGAAACTACAAGAAGCTACAAAAAAGGGAATCAATACGGCAAACAGACGTCAAACACCGCGCCCCCAGACTTTGGCAATAAACTGTATAGACGGACAAACATGCGTGACGTCACGACCGCCCTACAAACAAGCCTGTTTGAATAAACATTTAGAAGTTATGTCTAAATATTGTAGCTTTGCAACTGGTTTTAGTTAAGCTGATTTGTGTTAGATGGTGAAGGAAACTGTTAAGCAATCCTGTATAAAAGGATCAATAGTTTGTAATACTCCATGGGCTGAAAATAAAATGCCCGAATGGGTGAGACTTCCTCTTATATGTATTTAAAGTTAATGTATGGTCCCGGTTTGCCTAAAAACATGCACACACAGGTGCATTCTCATAGTCCGGGCCCGGTGGGAGGGCAATCCGACACGACCGGAGAGAAATCAGGCATAGGACCGACATTAACGTGCTCTCCAAGGCACGGGAGAATATCACCACCAACTTCCAAACCCCGGGAAATTCAGTTGATTTCGGCCCAATCAAGGAGTCGAACCCGAAACCTTAAGCGAAGCGTATTGTGACTAGGTTCTAGTTGGAAATTGTACGAAGAAATTCAAGAAAATAATTTAGTACCGACCTAAAGTATGGGGGCTTAGGTAAGTATATGTAGAATTTAAAAAAATCTAGAGGGAGATAGAAAAGTCAGAACGCAGACTTCTTTCATCCTAACAATCAAATTAGCCAGATAATTCACTGGCAACCTTGAATTCATTTCACGAAAGACGAGATGGAATGTCCATTCATATTACGGATACGTTTGTTTGTGTGTTTAATACACAATCGGTTTTATTCAGTTTCAACGTTTTCAGCGCCAGCTTTCAAGATATTAGGTCGGTGTGTTAGTAAATAGTGATTTGTTTTCACAAATTATTTCGATTTTAACTGGGCAGATTTCAGTTTTTGATGTTGTGAACATAGCTATGGTTCGTGCCAAACTTAGTGGGATTGTAGGAAAAGCTAACGTATGCTCAACCATTTTAGAATTCTGCTTCGGATAGTTCAAAATGTATTTTTTTTTCGATCTTATAACCCACAAGCTTCAACCACGTTTCATCAGCATTTTGTGGGAACCCGTAAATAGGCTTCCAAAATATTTTTTAAGATCGAACCAGAAATACTTCCTTAGATTAGCGCGTTCAAACAAATACACACATAAACAAACAAATTCTTCAGCCTTATAAAATAAGTAGGTATATCAGATTGCCACCAATATCGCGTTCCGTGATTTCAGCATAATCAAAGTGAACTAAAAAAACACTATCAGCTCCCGTCAAATAATTTTGCAGTTCTCAATCCACGTGATGCTTCGTGATTGCGCAAAAGATTTTGATCATATCAAATTCAGAGCGGCAAAGCTATAGGTACGGCAAGAAATATATAATACCTCTATATATTTAAACCAATCAGCAATTCCATTCATTCAAACATACATACAGGTATTCCCAAAAATAAGTTCATACAACAGGCCCATTTTCCCCATTTTCTATTTCTAACAAAGTTTCGCGTAAACACCAGTTTAGTGAGGTATAAATCATTTCTGGAACATTCGACGGCTGCTGGCCACAGTTATAAACCGAGCACACTTTATGAATGCTCGCTAGTTATAAAAATATCAACTTATGTGATGTTGGGATGCAGGTATCTGGATCGAAAAGTTGCAATGAAGTGGGGGAAGATATAGATTATCATTTAAAAGTTGAAATCTACTGAGACCTTTGTATAAATAATTGGTGTGAAGTAATTCGCGCACTCTGATAAAAAGTAGCCTACATCCTTCCTGGATAAATGGGCTATCTAATACCGAAACGAATACGTTCGTTTACATTCGTTTTTACGTTAATTCGAATCAGCAGTTCCTGAGACACACACTACAGTCGAGTCCTAACTGTTGTTTTTAGTCCAGATGCAGTTCTGTGTGGAAAAGTGAAAAAGTGGGAAATCATCAAATGACCCACCCCGCTGTGGGTGCAGCGTGAGGTAGTGTCAGACTTTTACTGACTATCTTTCGAACAACCCCGAAGCCCCATCAGGCTTTGACCTAAGGGGCTTCGCTGAGTATGCTGACTCTTTGAGGAGCGCACCTCGCAGCCCCAGCAGGCTTTGCCCTGAGGGGCTTCGCTGAGTATGCTGACTCTTTGAGGAGCGCACCTCGCAGCCCCAGCAGGCTTTGCCCTGAGGGGCTTCGCTGAGTATGCTGACTCTTTGAGGAGCGCACCTCGCAGCCCCAGCAGGCTTTGCCCTAAGGGGCTTCGCTGAATTTGCTGACACTTTGAAAATCACGTGGCACAAAGCAAGCCGCCGACACTGCCAACCAGATGCAGCTGAGATTTCATTGTTTTACAAGGAGTGTTTATTGAGAACATTTCTCAAAATATTGTATGTTTTGTAAAATATTTGAACAGTATTTACATAAACGGACCACGTTCTGATTTGTTCCGGGTTTATGTTTATGTTATATACCTATATTTTATCGATATTTTGGATCTTTTTACTTCAATGAAACGTGTTTTATTTGATCTAAAAAATACTCTACATCGCACTTTCTTATTTCTTTTGGGTTCTTTATTTTCAAAAGAATGAAAAACCTGCATATAAAAAGATAAATAAATATACTTTATTAGGTATGCTAATTTTTACATTTTAAATTCTAAAACTAATAACACTGAGTGACATAATGGGACGGACGTGTTATCGCTAAGAGCGACCTCTTCCAAACATCATTACCTATACCCATATACTTACTCCAACTACGTTCTTAAAAGTTAAATACACATCCATATTTCTCTCCACACGTGAAAATACTTCGCATATTAATGTGCGAACATTAACTAAGAAACACTCGTTTAAAGCTACATAAACGAACAGCCAATAAATTATCACTCTCCATCGATACGGAAGTTATAAACTTAAATACGATTCTAAATGATCCTCTAAAAGACTCACGGGTGTAATACTGCAGGTAGGTCAGGCGCCTTCTACTAGGTCAAATGCGTACAGCGGGCAAGACCAAAACGATTATTTACGCGAGAACTAACGAATCGTTCGGGTCCTTCCGATATATCCGTCAACGATTTTTGGTATTACAAAAAATGGTCGGGTCAAAAGAAGGCGTATTAAGGCGAAAACAGTAACGTTCCTCGTCCCCCACAGACCCCCAATTTGGCGCGCTACTTTCTTAGGAGATTTTCTGTTATGGCACCTCCGCTAGTCATTTTGCTCTTAATGAAACGACTGCTATGTTAAATATTTATAGTACGTAAAATGTATGTCTGCCTCATTGGTCTAGCTGTCGCATATGTGCACGAGGTTTCGGGTTTGAAACCGTGTTGTGGGTTTTAGAAACTTTTACAAAGTAGCCCGAAGCCTCAAAGTTGGTGATTGATACACCCGTGCATCGGAGAGCATTTTAATGTCGGTCCTGCGCCTGATCTCTCTCCGGTCGTACCTATCGGATTGCCGTCCCATCGGGCTATGAGAGAGTAGGTAAAACGGTATAAAATTATCTTTGTTTCTAGTCTTGTTGATTTTCACATCTCATATCGTAGGCATGTATTATCTCAACTTTGTTAGATTTTTATCAGAAATTCCAAATTCTTATAAAAGTGACTCACTTTCGATATAACAGCGATAAATAAATCCTGTGGCAATTACTGCCCTTTACGGGATAAAAAATTGCCGATATTACTAGGGGATAGTGTACATAGCTTTAGATAGAAAACTATTGTAATTAAATAAATTTTATTTTAAAAAGAGTGTCTATGGTGTTTCTTGCCGGTTCTTCTCCATGAGACCAACTCTTTGGAACCGTGCAACTAGTTTGACGTTTCGAAAGAGCTTCATAGGCCTATTTGAAATAAAAAAAATTGACTTTAACTTTGACTTTCCAACAGTTAAGAATTTCTCGAATCGGTTCAGTAGTTTCGGAATAAACAAAAAATGTTTTCCTTTTATTATAAATATTAATATAAAAGTACCTATAGATATAAATAAGTAATAGTTCCTCACTATATCAACTATAAATCGCATCAGTTTTGTTTGTGTGTCTGACTTACAAATTAATGACATCAGCCATCTGTGCGCTCTCTGTTTCTAAACGATGCATAAATGATACGAATTATATGCACTATGCTGTCTAATGGAGCCTTATAAAGTTCTTTTTGGTATGTAAATGAACCGCAGGCAGTTTCGTGACATACTTCCGTTCATCTTAAGCATTGACACTTATGGAGCTTTTTGTGCACCAGGGCCGCGGTAGCACTTTCGAACAATTCTGCAGCCCCGGCAGGATTTAGACCTAAAGGATTCCTCCATTTTTTCGGAAACAAGCGCGCAGGGAACAGCCCTTGAAGTGTCGATTAATAAATAACTGATTAACGAATTCCTCGACTAAAATGTTGGTTGCTGTTACCTAAGCAAGGCTTGATATCACATTTTAGACATTTCTAAGCTACCTCAAACTGGGTGTTTTTTTATCTTTCGTAATTATATTCCATTTGCACAAAATAGCTATCCAAGGACTAATTGCAGGAAACACCCACTTCCCCAAATAGTAACAAGGCAAGGTACCAAGAAACCGTTTAAACTCAAACAATCAACAATCTATAAACATTAGGTACTCTTATAATACCCGCACAGCACACTGCAGACTAAACGGCTAGTCGGCCGATAAGCACCGGCTGTCGCTGAAACCAGCGCTGGGACTCCGTCTTGTTCCGGGTCGCAGCATTATGCTGAGCGAGCATATTTTTCCCTTCTATTATTATTTCTGTATAATGTGCCTAATTTTAAGTGTGTGTATGCGTCTATTGTTGCGCAATAAAATGTATTTTTTTTCTTTCTTTCTTTCTAATATGCCAATCACTTTTCAGTCGGTCTAATACCGGCTAAATACCTTTTTTTTTTTAGCGACGTAAAATCATCAAATGACCCCTCCCGCTGTGGGTTAGCAGCGGTGAGGGAGTGTCAGACTCTTACTGACTAAAATCGTCGTGTTCCGTCATAGGCCTTTTATGTACCAGGGCCGCGGTATCTCTTTCGAACAACCCGCAGACCGGCTAAAGGTAGAATTCCGTGGGTCGCGGCTGACGCAGCCGCGCGCGGCCTACGACAGTCGTCGGCCGCGCGCGACAATAGTCAACCAATGAAAATGTATGGCGCCGCTGCCGAGGTCCGCGACAGTCGCGCGCGGCCGACGAATTTCGTGAGCCGCGCGCGGCCGTACGCTTCTCAACATGGTCTAGCGCTTAATAACATCTATAGAATCTTAGTAAAACCAGAATTTAATTGATTTTATTTAGTCGGCAAAACTTCTTTTTGTTTTCATTACAATACAAATGCTTTTGAATCAGTATTTGGTAGTATCCTTCTTTATTTCTACTTTTTAAGGATAGGGTCGATTGGTAATCTATTTACATAAAAAGGACACAGCAGCACTTCATCCTCCTCTTCTTCAAGGATATCGATTAGCACTTTGACTAGAGGGAACGGACGAACAAAATCTACTTACTTCAAGACAATGCCGCGCGCGGCTGACGAAATTCGTCGGCCGCGCGCGACTGTCGCGGACCTCGGCAACGGTGCCATACATTTTCATAGGTTGACTATTGTCGCGCGCGGCCGACGATAGTCGTAAGCCGCGCGCGTCCTACGATGTCGCGATGGACGGAATTCTACCTTAAATACCTGATCTTTGTAAAGCGTACTACCATTCATCTTCATACTGATTTATGAGCCTTAACAAACTATCGGCCGACTAAAAGTTTGCAGTGTGCTCTAACTCACTATATTAATTACAGTTTTGACAGGTGGCCAAATCGTAAGTAATCGTACTCTATGGAACGATATTTTACGAACCGAATTAGACTGGGTAGTTGTTTTGGCTCCTTGTAAAACACTGGTACTCAACTGCATCCGGTTAGACTGGGAGCCGACCCCAACATAGTTGGGCAATACGTAGGCAGATGATGCTTGTGGGTTTTTGCGGATTGAAAATGAGTATCCTTAGTATAACTTGGACACCAATGACTAAGTAACGGCAGAGGAAAACATCTTGAGGAAAAAGTCTGGAATCGCCAATCCGCTTTGAGCAAGCGTGGCGTTTAATGTCCTTCTTTGTATGAGAAGTAACCTGTGCCGTACACGACTTGTATGTGGTCACATTTATAGACGACAACAGTTTGGTATCTGAGTATCATTTATTTTTACCCGCGTAATTAAGGGCGCTTGGGCCTGGAATATTAAATTCGACATTTAAGTGCGCGGTATGCATCGCAAATGGCAAACTAAATCACCATTTCAAAACCATTAAAAATAATAAAAAACGGATATCAGATTCATAAAATCTCGTGCAAAGTGCTTTACAAGCAAATAAATGGTGTTAAAAGGTGCTAAAAAAATGCAGTATATGTATAAAAATTTCGCTTTTTTCACAAATAAGAGTAGGTATACTTTGAGTTTTTCAGATATAAATGTCCTTTGGAAGCATGGCCCATAATGCAAATTAATGCATAAAATATTAAAAAAAAACACACAAAAAATACATATCGAGAAAAAATAAAACAGTTGTGACCTGTTTTCAAAAATCAAAATACGAAAAACTATATAATATAATCAAAATTTCTAAGTAAAAAAATATTCTAAAAAAATCTAAAAACAAATTCAAACCACCACCAACATAAAAAATTCTAGAAGCGTCTAAGAATTAAAAATAATTATACACATGGGTTTAAAAATGAAAACTAAATGGGGCGTACTTTAACTTAACATAAACTTACTACATACAAGTTATATTTACATGACTTGCTAATTACTTTAAAACAATGAACTCATACATTAAAGAAAATATCAAGAAAAATTTTCAAAAATTCTGGGAGAATTTTTGTTATTTATTTGGACGCAGAAAGCATCAATTTTGAGATTTTTTTTTCAACCAGCTGTTTTCCCGCGGTGTCAACCGCGTCCCGTGGGGTAAAATATAGCCTGTGTTACCCAACAGTGAAAGAATTTTAAAGAAGAAAGTTTCGGAGCCTACAGGGTCAAACAAACAAACAATGTTTCCTGTTTATTATATTAGGAGTTATAAAAAGTCTTATATAATTTCTTAAACTAATTTTTTTTCTTACTTTCTTTCTGTTCCATAATATTTATACCTACGTAACTTTACAAGGGGTTAGTAACTCTGTTAGAAAAATATTACATAGCAAAGACAAGACATAGACATGGATTTCCCGCCAACCAATAATTTCTACCAAGGAGGTAAAACTTAATTTCTGTCATAATATTCCTTATTGTGTGAGTTCATTGGTAATTCTACAATTAAATACAATCTATTGAATACAGTAAAATGAATGGAAAATTGAAAATTTTATATTTACCAAATCTTGTATGTAATGCAGATTTGGTTGGTGATGAGATCTTAATATATACTAATAAAACATAGTAGATTAAGACGGAAATATTTTTAACCAACTTCAAAAAAAAGAAGTTCTCTCTTTGAACTGTATATATGTATGTTCGTGTGCGATCAGCGAAACAGCTTTCGTAAGACATACTTTAAGAAACATCTTGTAAAATACAAAATTTATTATTTTAATTACCTCTTCTTGTTATCAAGTGACTTGTAGGTTTAATTACCTAACAAGCCCTGATGACCGATTTTTTTCAAATTATAACTGCCTGTAACATGGAATAGTTCATTCCATAGCATAGCTACTACGACCTCTCATCTCATCACCAACCAAAAAGTTGCTTAACCAAAAAAATAAAAGGAAAAATGAACACACTTCTAGCAACACTGCGTCTAATTTGCCACTCACGATCAGGTCCTCCTCCCTGATCTTGTCGGAGTTCTTGCTGGCCGACCGGAACGTGGTCGCCAAATACTTCTGCTCATCTTTGGTGAGGAGTGTGCATTTGGCCGCTAACTTCTTGCTTGTGTTGCCCATACTGAAATGTTGATTGTAGTTAGAATTCTTCTGGACTTAATAAAATACTAGGATCAGGAAGTACTTTCTAGACATGGGTAAAATATAGTATGGGTGTTAATATTTTTAGCCAGGTCCCATGGGAACTACTGCTCATACCTGAATATAATGGTTGACTGGTAGGGAATGCCTTGGGGCATGAAGTCCACCAATGTACCAATTTTGTACATAAAGTATAAATAAATAATATAGGGCATTGTTACTCGGGAAATATGTAGCTTTCCAACAGTGAAAGAACTTTTAAAATCTCATCAGTAGATCAGAATGAGAAACCTTTAGAGTACAAACAAACATATATTTCCTGTTTATTATATCAGTATAGACTAGCTTCCACCAACAGTTTCATCCGCTGCCCAAGCAAAAGTCTTGCAATATTATTTTTTTATTAATTAATCAAAGTGAAAATTGAGATTTAACTTATATTTTCTGTAAGTATAATATTGTATACTTCTGGAAAAACTTGTTTATGTTTTCTACATGACATATAAAATATTAACTGTATGTCTTTGATTTTATGAACAGTGTGAACTTTTTATGTTTTTCAATATTTTATTTCAGTTTCAGTGTAAACTTTGCAGCAATAAAATTTATGCTACATGTTCTACATTTTGTAGATAATTAAAAATAGAATATTTATACACAGTCAACCCATTTAAATACAAAGTAATTGCCTTAAACTCGACTTGTGAATTAAATATGAGTTTATATTAATATTTAAATAATAGGAGATTTGAAGTTTTGCTATGGGCAAATTACTATTAAAAAAAAACATGTATCTTGATTAGATACACTTTTGTAAATATTTTTTTATTTACACTGTAAACAAATTAGTAGAGTGAAACACCTTAAGTATCAATTTCTCACAAACTGAACTTAATGACACTATCATTTTTCAGTTATAAATATGTGATATAATAACAGCACCTGTTGCCAATACAATCATGTGATTTTGTTTGCTTAGCACATCATTAACATGACAAGAAAAAAACCTTGTCACATTACTACACTGCCTTGAAATACTAGGAAGATAGGTAACAGTATAATTCCTACATTCGTCAGGACATATACGGCCTATTACGTTTTCCTGGCTCCAAATGCAATGTCATTGCCTACGACCTCACGACGAAAAATATATAAAAAAAACGAGAGGACAAAAATAAAATAATATTTTACAGGTCATTAATACAAGTTGCATGGTGTAATGGAAAATATATCGTGAAAGATTATCTTAAAATCATATTGAAACGAGATTTACGTCATAAACATAACATAAACATTACCTTTTAACCGATAAAAACAATGCAGCCACAAACTTTACAATAACACACCACAAAATATTACTTCTATTATCGATTGAAAACTTATATTACACATAATCTCGAGTACCCATCACATTATTAAAGTAAGTTATAAAAGATAACATGCCGCATAGAATAATGAACGTAATAAATCAATATTTTTTGTCAAGATTACAAATTACTAAATTAGGTTACCTGTCAACGTCAAATACAATGTCAGTCAAGGAATATTTTTTTAATAACTTCCCCAAACCGTAAAGGTATTTGAAATGAGTCACAGTGTTAACACACGAAACGACTTGCGCTCGTCGCCGCGTCACAGCGACTGCCTTATCGAAAACTGTGGCTGGAAATAACCGCCACGAAAAACCAATATTTAAAGTTTACTTCATATACAACATTATTGACTGCTCATCCAGGATCAAAATCGCTGTTTGATCATGAAATTCTGATATACCTATGGCATCAGAATTTAGAGAGCAGTATTTATGCAATAAAATAAAACCTAATTATCTTACTGTGAAATCGATTGGACTATTTCATTCATTCATGACGATCCATTAGCGTGAATCTGATGTGTAAATAAACTTTTATCACGAGACCGAGACGCTTACTTGCTTTGATCCGAAAATTGAATTTACGTGTTGACTGTAATTAATTGTAAACGGGAATAAGAATAACAAATCATGAAACGCAATGCTTTATTTACAGTATATTGTGTAAGAATACCAAAGATCAATAAATTATAAATTTTCAGGTTTCTGTAACTTCTAAAAACTTTCATAAAATGTATCGTCATAAGTGCTAAGAAATATGTCTTGATTTTATTTATTTAATCAACAAGTTTCACTAAAATTATTGTTTCACTTCTGAGTTTGAAAGAGTTTATCAGAGTCTTAGCAGGCTTATAATTGTCCATATAGTTGAAATTAAAGTTACCGCTGTATAAGCTTGTACAGATTTGGTAACAGTATCATTTTCGAAGCGCCGAGTTACGTTCCTATGTAACAGCAATAACATGTGGATTTGTGGCGGTATGCTCAGCGCAGTAGCAATGAACTTAAATCTTGGAAATAGGAACGTAGGTATTATTGTCCCAACTGCTATGAAACTGAATACGCTTGCGCTTAGTATTAAACTTCCTGAAGTATCTGTAGGTGACAATGCATTTCCGACGATGTAGCTCCAGTGTGCCAGAGACCCCATTCGTATCAGCCATAGTATTTTCAAAATTACGGTACTTAATGCGACGACGAGTATGGTAGTTACGATACACATGTTTAAAAATATGATCTTCATCAGAAGTCTTTACTTTTCTGTCTATTGTATGAACATATGGTGGGTTTCCGGTAAGTCTTACTTTTTGTTAGTTACATTGTAAGTATTTCTGGTTTCGGTTTTATGAGGTATTTGAAAAATTTAAACGTTGACTTATGTGATGAGTTCATTGACTGACGCATGACAAAGACAGTCTGTGATGACAAAATAAAGGGGGGATAAATGAGGATAAATATTTTGTGCTTAGAATGTTGTTCTGAGTATAAGTATTCTGTACAATATTTAATTGTGCTCAATTAACCATAGCCGCTAGCACCTGTATACCGTCAAAATATTACTATTTATAACACAATTTTGAGAATATGTACTAGTAATTTTCAATATTATTTATGAACACATCGGTTAATATACCTATCACAATAATATGAACGCATCATGTTGATAATGTTGCAAGACTTTAGAACTTGAAAAAGCATTGGTAGTTTTAACAAAACATGCTAACAGTTTATTTTTGGTTGAAAATATATTTACTTAAACAATAAATTACCAAAATTGTATGCTTCCTTATTTTTAATAATAAGTTTTTAAATAAAACCCATGAATGAGTTTAATTATTCTATAACGATTATTAAAAACGCCATGGTAGGATTGCAAACCTTGGACCGTCACACGTCATCGTGACTCGGAAAAATATTGTCTGCGGCCGAAATTATTGTGTTGGGTTCGCATAAAAGTGTTTTATTATTGAATGTGGCTAGAATAACTTAACAAAATGACTCTCACCAAGATGGAGGTGGATTCGGGGAAAGGAGAAGGATTTCGGCCATACTACATAACGAAGATTGAAGAACTGCAATTGATCGTGGCCGAGAAATCGCAAAATCTTCGTCGTCTGCAAGCTCAGCGAAATGAGCTCAACGCTAAAGTTCGTATGTTGCGTGAAGAGCTGCAGCTGCTACAAGAACAGGGATCCTACGTCGGCGAGGTGGTCAAGCCCATGGACAAGAAAAAGGTCTTAGTCAAGGTGCACCCGGAAGGTAAATTCGTGGTCGACTTGGACAAGAACGTCGACATCAACGATGTGACCGCCAACTGCCGCGTCGCGCTCCGCAACGAGAGCTACACGCTGCACAAGATCCTTCCTAACAAAGTGGATCCTTTGGTATCTCTTATGATGGTTGAAAAAGTTCCTGATTCTACTTACGAGATGGTGGGAGGTCTAGACAAGCAGATCAAAGAGATTAAAGAGGTAATTGAGCTTCCAGTTAAACATCCTGAGCTGTTTGATGCTCTAGGTATTGCTCAGCCTAAGGGTGTCCTGCTCTATGGTCCTCCTGGTACTGGTAAGACCCTCCTTGCTCGTGCCGTAGCTCACCACACTGAGTGCACCTTCATCCGTGTCTCTGGTTCTGAGCTGGTGCAGAAATTCATTGGTGAAGGCAGTCGTATGGTCAGAGAGCTCTTTGTCATGGCTCGAGAACATGCTCCGTCTATTATCTTCATGGATGAAATAGATTCTATTGGTTCCTCTCGTATTGAGTCTGGCAGTGGTGGAGACTCCGAAGTACAGAGAACTATGTTGGAGTTGTTGAACCAGCTAGATGGATTCGAAGCTACTAAGAACATTAAGGTCATCATGGCTACCAACAGGATTGATATCCTTGACCCTGCCCTGCTCAGGCCTGGCCGTATTGACAGGAAGATTGAGTTCCCCCCACCAAACGAGGAGGCCCGTCTTGACATCCTGAAGATTCATTCTAGGAAGATGAACCTTACTAGAGGAATCAATCTGCGTAAGATTGCCGAGTTGATGCCAGGAGCATCTGGTGCTGAGGTCAAGGGTGTGTGCACGGAGGCTGGTATGTACGCTCTCCGTGAGCGCAGGGTCCACGTCACTCAGGAAGATTTTGAAATGGCCGTAGCTAAGGTTATGCAAAAGGATTCCGAGAAGAACATGTCTATCAAGAAGCTTTGGAAGTAATTCATATATTTTTTATTGTACTCTATGTCTTAGGAAATTAATAAGTTCTTTTATAATTAAAATTTGGTTTCATTTTAACTCCAATTAGTACAAAAATAACACCAAAGAATTTAATATTCAACATTTATTTGTACTCATTAAGATCAACTTCATACAAAAGCAGTATAAAAAATTCTAAATACACAGAAATTATGCTAAATCATAATTAGGTATTAAAATATCAATCTGAAGTAAAAACATAAAATTATTTAACAAATAAAAGGCTTATTTCAAGCCACAACATTAATACACATATTTATAGATAAAATAAATAATTAGATCCATAGAACAAAATATTATTTACTTAATTAAATAATTAGACTGTTAATTTCTTATCATTCTCCTGCTTTCCTTATCGTCTAAATCTGATTCTGTGTCAGACAAATCCTGCTGGGGCGGTGACACTGGCATTGTAAAAGGTAGGCCTCCAGTCTGTAAAATAAAAAAGTACTATTATTATACATATTGCGAAGGTCCACTAGGTGCTATATCTGTTACAGAATTGTGTTGGAACCGTATATTACTTTCCTCTATGGTTGGAACTAAGAACAGACAAGTAAAGGTGGACAATGACTTGTCAAAGCGAAACAAAAATATTTTTAGAATTCCTTGTATCGCTTGTATGTAACTAGCTTCACATGATAAGTAGCCTATATGTTATTCTGATATATGAGCTATTTACTACCAAGTTTCATCAAAACACATCCAGTAGTTTTTGCGTGAAAGAGTAACAAACATACATCCTCACAATCTTCTCCGGCGTGTTTGCCTCCAACAAATGCGCATTTAAAGTGTTGATAAAAAGTAGCCTATGTGATAATCCATCACCACAAACCCATCTACATATCAAATTTCAACCAATTCGGTACCTACAGACATTTTTGCGTGAAAGAATAACAAACAGGTAGGTACATCCATACATTCTCACAACTTTCACATTCATTATATTAATAGGATGCTTACGTTAGGTCTAGTACTCTTCCTGAAGGAGCTGTAATACATGTTTCTCATGTACTGCAAGGGGTTCACGAACTCATGCGATTTGCCACTGGGAACAGAAATAAGTACCTAATTTCTTAGTTGCCCATATTTTTTATAGTAAGGAATAACACTGCTAGCGTGGACGAGAAACTTCTGTGCCGTTGGGATAAAACCTCTATATCACACTAGATTTGGAATAATTTTTATTGTGGATAGTTTTTATTACAAAGAAATATAATCCATCTATTGGTCAAACTAAAAATCTGCAGGAAGTCACTATTCCACGCGAACGAAGTCGCGGGCAAAAGCTAGTAGTTTATATTACAGTATGGATCCTATCATAATGTCAAATATAGGTAATGTAGGTAGGTTAGATTTATAAAACTTCACAGAGTAGGGTTAGGTAGATACTTACCCATTCGTCTTTATCTGAATTGCAGCATCGGCATCAGCAGGAAAGGGCGACGACTCCATAGACGTGTTCTGGAATCTCACCCTGAAAAATAAATGAATTTCAATAATTAGGTCCACTATGTACCTACCTACTCCCCTTTAAACTATCAAATGTACTTGCCTTATACATGTAGGTACTTGTACCCCTTTTAAACTTCTTTGATTATTTATCTATATATTTAAAAAAAAATGTGTATCTAAGTAAAGTCCATTTCACGAAAGAAGTCCCGCAGACGCAGCGCTAGTGTCTATGCGATAGCTCAGTATATACGTACAAAAATATATAGTTCCACAATTTCCCGCGTTACTTCTTTCCTGAAATGGACTTGATGTGAAGCTTCAGCTATTTCGAATCGCTGAAAATATGCCCACAACCTTTTTAAGCACTAGTTTTGCCCCTAAGTCATAAACTACCTTAAAATGTATTCAGAAATACTCACTGCGTATAAGCCGAAGCCCTGTTCCTCTTCGGTACATACACGAAGTGGTAGTAAACGAAGACGCACAGGTAGATCACCACCATTACCATGACCGCGATGATGACGGTGAACGTCACGCTGTGGGCCGAAGCCAACTCCTCGTACGACCAGCCGTTGAACAATGGAAGCTGGAATGATCATAAATGGTCAATCATTATACAATACAACATAGTAATTGACTGCAAGGTTTCTGAAAGTGATTCTTACGAGGGAAACACGTCAAAACGTCGTTGTTTTCAAGAAAAATTACAACTACCTACCTATTTTTACCTAGGTACTTATTTTTTTGCCACTCGTTTAAAACGAAAAATTTAAAACGGTTTTCTTCAGTTTTCTTATTTCATAAGTATGGTAGCATCTAATCTTCCCGACGGTAGAAACAATTTGAATCTAAGTAGATAATTAAGGATACGAAGAACAAATTCTATCAAAGATATCGTATCGCTGTTTAGTTGACCTGGGCAAACTTAGTAGAAGCCGCCCTTCAATAATGTTGACCTCTATGCCATCCCGAATAATTTACCTAACTAACGTAATTATGTGAAAAAGATAATACTCACAAGTTTCTTATCACCAGCAGGACACTGTCCATTCTTCGCAAAAGCGCCATCATCGCACAGACACTTAGGGCCATCCTCATCCAACGCGCACACATTATCACAAGTCAAACCTTCGCAGGCATTTTGCACATCATCTCTCTGTATGCTCTCATGGCTAAGCACGAAGGTATTGGCGTCAAATACTCTGAAGATGAACGTCTCGCAATGTTTGGGCCCGAAGAGGAGACACCGGCTTAGACGGAAGGAGTTGGCTACTAAATAGTAGATGTAGTCTTCGAAAATGGCCAGGCCATGCGGTGCTTGTAGTTGGGGATGGTCGGCTAAGATCTTTTTGCTGGAATTGTAGAAGTTTGGTTAGGATTCGTTAGATGATAATATAGTTGAGGTTTTTTTTTTATCAAGAGGTCTTGGAAGCCTCAAGAGTTTAGAGAAAGAAAAAAGAAGCGTCAAGAAATAGTCATATTACGAGTCATATTATTCACAAATTACATGATACTATATAGTACAGTAGGTATCTAGTCCGAAACAATCATAAAAATCTTCAATCGTTTCTGGATATAGCGATTTTTTACGATATTATAATTTCATGTTAATCATGAAATATTTCAGATCTAGCAGTATGTATTTCCTATTCGTATGTAGATCAGCAGATATTCACCAGCTCTGAACGCATCACAAAATTGGCAAAGCTACGTGCTTAGGAAGGTAGCCTATCTCAATTGATTCCCAGAATCCTTTATAATACTTTCAAAGTCAAAGTCAAATTGTTTTTATTTCAAATTGGCGTTTGCAGGCTCCTATGAAACGTCACACTAGTTTCTCGGTTCCAAAAAGTACTCACTGTCCATCCCCCTCATAATCCATCCGTATAATATGCGCAGGCCCAGTCTCAGCCACATACAGTTTCCTCTTGAAGCTATCCACAGCCAGCCCGGTACAGTTACGAACGGTAGTCAGGTCGGTGACACGACGCCCTGCGAGAGTGGCTGACCAGACCACGGACTCCAGTTCTCGGGTTACGCAGTAAAACATTAGGCTGGAGCTGGGGTCTACTATGAGCGCGGTTACCTGGGGTGGGAATTTAGTGGAATATGTCTTTAGTGTAGCATTTGGATAAGCAAAATATACAAGGGTACACCAATGGTTAGAACCGCAAAGTTAAATCCGGTTTCTCTAACTATAAGGCCTAAACCCTATCAAAGTGGAGCAAAGTTATCAACCAATAGAATTTCACCTCTCGGTGGATGCCACCAAAGGTGGTGAACAGATGGAATAACAAGATTTTATTGGTGGATAGCTTTGCTCCGCATTGGTAAGGTCTGGGCCTTATAGTTTTTGTGGCACCTAAAAAAAACTTCTCTGCCCCTCTTTGGTGAAGGAAGTTTGTACCTGAGCCGACATAAGATGAGCCGATGATGCCTGAGCATATAGATAACATGCAAATTTTAAAGTTTGTTATTGTAAGAAACCTTGTTAAAGTGATACCTTAGCATCAGAAGGCAGTTTCTGCAGAACAGCGCATCGCTTCCTCTTGACGTGACAGACTCGCACGCGGCTGTTGGCGGGCGTCGTGTCCACGAAGTATACGTTACCTGTCACCCAGTCTACTGCCACCTGGTTAAAGAAGAATGAGTGAAATGGAGAGGCTGGTACATAAATCAATAAAAATCTCTCCAAACTTTTTGTCACGCGTGATTGCGCGAGTTGCCGAGAGGGAGAGAAACGTATACAAGTACACATGCATTGTATATAAGTAACTTCTAAACCCATCTGGAGCAACAACTCAAAGGACTATCCCTTTGAGTTGTTGCTTTCAAAATTAAATATACAAGTTACCACCAGGAAATTTCTATAATACTTAAAAGCTTGGTGGCACCGCTTTTTTGCAGTTAGCTTCTGCATCGTTTGTGAACAAACGTTGACAAAAATGTTATTATACTTACACGCGAGGGTACTCCAATATTAGTGACTGCGATGATATTGTGGGTGCTGTTCATTTCAACTAGTTTCCCTCCTTCAGCTGATGTCACGTACAATTTCTTTGCCCTGAAAAATAAAATGCGAATAAAAAAATGTGATTTTGGATTAACCAAAATTAGGCTGCTGCACATGTTAACGTATTCAACTGCAGCGTAAACAATGCTTCCATTGAATGATAAAACGGAAGGTAATTTCTTCATTCATTCTTCCTCTCAACCATAGTCACGTATTGATAACACTCACTTACTAGCTAGTGCATTATTAAGACACACCCTGTGTCTGGGAGGACTCGTAAAGCTAGCGTCCCCGAATGCTACCCAGTAGCAGTCGTTGTTAAAATCCACTGACTTTTGGGCTTGTTAGGCGATTAAAACATAAAAACTCACTCATCATCCTCCGAGCCTTTTTCCCAAACTATGTTGGGGTCGGCTTTCAGTCTAACCGGATTCAGCTGAGTACCAGTGCTTTACAAGAAGCGACTGCCTATCTGACCTCCTCAACCCAGTTACCCGGGCAACCCAAAAGCTCACTCGATAAGAAGAATTAAGACAATTTTCACTCTTACCTGACATTATAATCTATATCGGTGATAGCAGAGGTATCCTTATCGTTGTACTCGATGGCTCCGTAGCCGTCAGCTGAGATGGACCTCACGGTGTTCCCCGATACGTACAGTATTGCCATATTCCCGTGGATGGCCTTGCACGAACGACGGTCGGACCTGAGTGTAGAGAGAGGTTTTACTGCTGGTAGATAGACTTAATACCAACTAATTTTGTTAAAGGCAGAAAAAGTTTCTTTTTCTAAAGTTTGATAAGGAAGCGTCATTTTTCTAGTCAGTAAGTTTATCAGTCGTTGGAAATAAACAGGATCGTGGGACCCCGTGCTTGATAATTACTCCAGCGATTACTAGACCAACTAGCTAGTTATAGCCCGAATTTTCCTCGAATACTCAGCGTGATATCAAAGCATCAAAAAATTTCAGACATTATGAAGTGGTAAATACCGAGACAGAATCCCTCGGCCCGTGGAAACTACTCCCTGTACCGGGAAAATATAACCTATGTTACTTACAGATAATATAGCTTGCTAATGGTGAAAGAAATTCAAAATCGGTCCAGTAATTTTTGAGTTTTTCCATTACAAACAAACAAAGTTTTCATCTTTATAATATTAGAGGAGAAGATACAATTTTGAAGTCTTTAACACTTACCTAGGAGCATACCCATGGTGACAAGTGCACATAATCCTCTTACTAACAGTGCCATCAGGCATCTTCGTCTTCACATTCACACATTCCTGAGAGCAGACGTCTTCGGAACACTCGTCTATGTCCTCACAACTGGTTTTATCTTTGGACAGCTTGAGGCCGAAGGGACAGACACATTGCCTGCCTAGGGGCGTTGGTTGGCACTTGTAGGAGCATGTGCTGTTGTTGCAGGCCGTATCTAGAAAAATACGCATTAAGTTGTATTGTTTTCTTGAGCCTAGTTCCAGGACTTTAGAACAGCTTGCTGGTCTTGCATAGGATTAACTGTCAACATTATAAAATGTGTCTTTAGGTAGGATTTGTGATGCCTTATAATTCTCACTTAACAGGTCAGCCTAAGCTGCATGGATTTTATTTTTCTCTTTTTCTTACGACCGTGACTTATGTACCTCAAAGCGAAGTCATCATGACTACCGTGCTAGTCAAATAGAAAAGTGCTAGTCAAGTGGTAATAAACCATCTTACACCCCCAACTGGTACAAACTAATATGAGCTTTATCTCCTTACCACAGAGTCCACCTTCGTCTGATCCATCAACACAGTCGTGCTTGTGGTCACAGAGCTGCGTCCACTCGAGGCACTGCCCGCTGCCGCAGAGGAAACCCTCGCTGCAGTCAGCTGGGGAGTGTACTATTGGGAACAGGTGGGATGTTTTGTTCACTGCAAATGAAGAGGAAAATTGTTACATTAGTTCATAATATTTTTGGAGGTGGTTCAATTTTCGAAATTGCGTTTTTGTGAAATATTTTGCACACCTCTAGCACAAGCATCAGGGGTCTCATCAGAGCCATCGACGCAGTCCCTCTTGCCGTTGCAGAGCTTACTCATGGCGACACACAGGAGCTGCTGGCCGCACGCGAACATACCGTGTTGGGCACAGCGGTAGTCGCAGCCGTGCTCATCCGTACTGCCAGGGCAGTCTACCTTCATGTTGCAGCTGGATGGAGAAGGTTAAAAGAAGTTGGTAAGTTTATGAACTGACAATATCTTCCAGGCATTGTTATAGAAGAAACAGTACAATCATTGCATAGATAGTTAGATATACTTTATTAGGTACACCAAGTTTTAATAGATATATATATGTATGTACATAATTAGGTACAACAATTTAATATTTGATATATATGATCTTAGATCTGCTAAGGCGAGTGCACGGCACCGCGCACCGCCACGACAGGCGGTGAAGCGGATCTCATGTCGCATTGACCTGTATGATGATGCCTAACACACGTACACCGCGTGACCGCGCGTTCGAGCGGTGCACTTACCGCCTCCACGCGGCCGGCCGCGCGGTGGGGCGGAGCATCACGCACGGGTCGCCGCACTTTTGCCAGTGTCTGTAATCAAACTGGTCAAATCCGCGTCAAATCCATCCGCGCTGATAGGCGTGTAAACCGCCTTACCGCGCGGGGAGCCGCTACGAAATCCGCTTTATCAGCGGTACCGTGTGATAATCGCCTAGTTAAACAATTCACTCACAATATATTCAGTAGGTATTCATGCAAGTTATGTTAGTAGGAATTTTGGGTTCCTGAACATGCGACGAACATTCACTTTTTATCACTTTTAAAACATAATTTGGAGCCCACCACCACATTGATTTTTAACTGTACACAAATACAAAAAGAAATAAGCTTTAGCATCTAACCGGGCGGTAAGCGGCAAACAAATGCTAGTGTTGTGTTCACAAGCGTACTCCCACGGAGCACAGTGCGGGGACTCCTCCTACGGACGATGGGGGAAAAGCATTCATGTTTAGAGGTAACAAAAAAACTACTGGTTGGATGGATGGCCAAAAGGGGGCTACGTTCAGCGGAAAGAAATTGGCTGACACGATAATAATATCATAAACTGCAGAGTCAAGCAAAATGTATGTGCATAAATACATATGTAAGTAGCTAGTAAATGGTGAATATAATAAAACAGAATAGTTTTATGTGGTAAATTATTAATTTGAAAGTCTCAATTTTTGAGATTGAGATTTTTCTGACTGAGACAGTTCAAAAGATAAAAAGTCGCTATAAGAAAGATAATCAGTCATATATAAAATATATGACTGATTATCTTTCTTATATTTTAATTTTTTATATTTTTATATTTTAATATTTTAATTTCTTATATTTTCTTATATTTTAAGATAATCAGTCATATATAAAATATATGACTGATTATCTTTCTTATATCTATACAAAAATGCAGTAAACTCCAACTAAAGTAAAAATCAGCAGTGCAATTCTCTAGAAAGAAATAAAAAAGTAAGTATTTAAATAACATTATAACTTAAAGATGTTGTATACATCGCGAATGAATATGCCAAACTCACCACAAACTCGACAACTTGCGGTTCCTCACAGTCTTCTTCATCAGAGAAGTCCTTGCAGTCTTGGTGACCGTCACACCTTCTTCGCAGCTCTATGCACTCTCTGTCGCGACACTGGTAAAATCCTGGGCTGCAGGTCATGTTCACTGGAAATGGAGGCAAATATGACTTCGAAATACCTTGATGTATGGGAAGCTTAAGCCTCGAGGCTGGAGGATGAATAGGTAAAAAGATTTCGCGAAATAATAGTTCTTTGAGGGAATTTTGATATGTAAGGTCCTTCAACAGATTTCGGCCTTAGCACTGACCATAGCTGTGTCATGCAGCCGGGGAGTTTGTTCCACAATTCTTATTTATTGGCCGGTTTCTAGGATCGATACAAACTTACCGCAATCAACTTCATCGGATCCATCATTGCAATCCTGATCACCGTCGCAAGTCCACGTCTTCAAAATGCAGGAGCCTGATGCACACCTAAAATCAATCGATATTTTAATAACCAGCTGTTCCCCGGGGTTTGATGTTTGCGAAGTGAGGGATAGGGGACTTTGACTGGGTAAAAGCTGGATACAGAGTTACTTTCGAGACCCGAGTATAAAGCCAACAGTTTTGTTTATTTTTATTTTTGGTTATAATTTTACAATAATATTTATATTTAATTTACAAAAATAAAAAAGGGGGGAAAATTATGCTACTAGTAGTTATGATAGTAAAAATGTATGCGAACTCTGTGCCACTGCATGTGCTGGCTGTGCCGGTGGCTCGCTACTCACATGAACTCATTGTCTGCGCAGGAGTGAGTGTCGCAGTCGGCCGGCAGCTCGTCCGACGCGTCGGGGCAGTCCGCGTGCCCGTCACACTGCTGCCAGCGCGGGATGCACACTGACGCGTCCGCGCACCCGAACTCTGTGTCGCTGCATGTACTGATGGCTGCTACAAGAACAATATCATTATTCAAATTTAACTTTGAAGCAGATTAATCTCCAAAAGTAAGTAGGCCATATGTAGTCACTTACTTGGTTTTTGGTAAAAGGAGCACAGTGAAGCTTTCTCTCTGTTTATGCACATGCCGTGACAGAATACTTCATTCGGCGCACAAGCAAGGGCTGGTTCCACTGTAAACGTAAAGAGACTACGATGTAGCTAAAGCCTACGGTGTAGCAGTAGCCTACGATGTAGCAGTAGACTACAATGTAGCCTACGGTGTAGTAGTGGCCTATGATGTAGCAGTAGACTACAATGTAGCCTACGGTGTAGTAGTAGCCTACGGTGTAGTAGTGGCCTACGGTGTAGCAGTGGCCTAAGGTGTAGCAGTGTAGCAGCAGATTACGGTGTAGCAGAAGCCTATAGTGCAGCAGTAGACTACGGTGTAGCAATAGCCCACGGTGTAGCAGTAGCCTACGGTGTAGCAGTAGCCTACGGTGTAGCATTTGGACTACGATGTAGCAGTGGTCTACGGTGTAGTATTTGGGCTACGATGTAGCAGTAGCCTACGGTATAGCAGTTGGACTACGATGTAGCAGAAGCCTACGGTGTAGCAGTTGACTACGGTGTAGCAAAGCCTACGGTGTAGCAGTAGCCTATGGTGTAGCAGTTGGACTACGATGTAGCAGTAGCCTACGGTGTAGCAGTTGGACTACGATGTAGCAGAAGCCTACGGTGTAGCAGAAGCCTACGGTGTAGCAGTAGACTACGGTGTAGCAAAAGCCTACGATGTAGCAGTGTCATACGGTGTAGCAGTCCAGCTACGCCCGTCGTAAAGTTGTAGTTGCAACATTTATTTCCTGTTTTAAAATACAATTCGTGCACTTTACAAAATTCTCAATAAATAATCTATTAAAATACTCACTTATACACCCTTCTTCATCCTCCGACATAGGACAGTCGACCCTCCCATCACATTTGGCACTCTTCTTCACACACACATTGCTTTTATGGCAAAGCATCATATCAGAAGCACAGACCTCTAACTTCGTGCATTGCCCATTGATCATTAACAACCCCGGGGGGCACAAACATTTGTACCCCATTTGGAAGTGTAGGGGGTCTTGGTGGGGGGTCTCGTGTGCTTGTTGCACGCAGACGTCTGAACAGGGGTTCTTTAAGCAGACGTGGTTTAAGAGGGGGTCTTTCGGATCCGGGGGGGCAGTGGTGGCTTGGATTAGAAGTTGTGTGTTGTTTGGGAAGAGACCTGAAAATAAATGAATATGATCTAATAGTGGTGCAGATTCCTGTATAAATACAAAAAACCGGCCAAGTGCGAGTCGGACTCGCGCACCGAGGGTTCCGTACAAATCCTGCATAGATAAAAAGTAAGTCTCGCGCCAACCGTTCAGTTTAGAACAATCATAGTTATGGTAATTTCGTGAGAGTCAAAATAGTTAATATTTTTTATTTTATAATGTAACTAAAATAGTAGGCCAGTACTTTGTAAAAGTTATTTTATTAAAGTTATTTATATACAACATTTTATAGTCATCATTCAGAAATCTGATTGAAAATAACTAATTATGTCTTAAAGGTCATTGGGCATATCTGACCCGCTTTGTAAAAAGTGGCGGACATGAATCAAAGTAGTTTTAAATCGTGGAGAATGGTATGACGTTTCTTTGAATATAAATATTTTATTAAAATTCCATGGAGACGAATGTCCAGGATCGATTAAAAAATATAAAAGACAAGCAGTTTCAGAGGATTGTACAGGTTGCAATGCTAGTTTTTATTGTTAAAGACTTTTCTTTACTATTCTTTATTGCACACTTAACAATACATAATAAAAAAAAAAAAAGACAGTTTATGTACAATGGCGAGCTTAACCCAGAATTGGGTTCTCTTACAGCCAACCTTAAAGCCATGGAGAGATTTGATAGTGGTAGGGTAGATTAAAAAGTGCACAACAAACATTGAAAACTAAACAAAAATATCAAATAACAATATACAAAAATATATATGTAGTAAAACTACACAATACATAAACATAATACATATAATATATATATATATACATACGAATATAAATATCATTCATGTCGATAAATAGTATTCCTTTACTCGTCGCTTGAATGCACCCAACGATGGGCTTTCGCGTATCGAATGTGGAAGGGAATTCCACAGTCTCACAGCACGAACAGTGAACGATCCATCATAGCGGCTCGTAGTGTGGGAAGGGACACGAAGAAGGAGAGATGAGGAAGTGCGACAAGGTTTGCCTCTCGGAACAAGAAACTCAAAACGTTCCCGAAGATATCTTGGTGAGCGAGGATTGTAGAGAAGAGAGAAAGAAAAGAAAGAATGTGAGCATCTCGACGCCGCCGAATAGGCAACCACTTCAACCGACTTCGAAATTCCGACACGTGGTCGTACTTCCTGAGCCCGAAAATGAAGCGGATGCACAGATTCTGCAGACGTTCGAGCTTATCTAGAAGTTCCTCAGTCGCATCAAGGAAACAGACATCAGCATAATCTAAAAGTGGGAGAAGAAGCGACTGAGCGAGAGTAATTTTTGTTGAAAAAGGCAGGAACTTTTGGAGCCGTTTGAGAGACTGAAACGTGCAAAATACTCTCCTGCTTACTTCCGCAATGTGTTTACCCCAAGACAAGTGACTGTCCATTAGCACACCCAGGTTTTTGACGTGCGAAGAGTAAGTTATAGTAACATTATCGTACAAGAGCGGCGGAGGAGATTGTAACCTATTTAGAAAATATCTGCCACCAACAATGATAGCTTGAGATTTAGAAGGGTTGACTAAAAGTCCAAAGCTCTTAGCCCACTGACTTATGTTGTCAAGATCATTATTGATGGCATCAATCGTCCTAGGAAGGTCCTCAAGGTTACAATGTTGATAAAGCTGCAAATCGTCTGCATAGAGATGGTAATAATCTTCTTTTCATAAAGAAGGAATATGCCAATTCGAATGCCCAGCATCTGATGAGGTTCTGGAAACCCTGAGAAATCGAGGGCAACTCTTGAATATTGTAGGCACGCATCGAGTCAAAACCAGACATGTGAGTGTATTTTTGAGGGTACTGGTAAACAGTGAAGGTTTGGAGCTGATTTGATTATGGAGACTACAGAGAGTCGAGGGAACTCCTGAACGATAAGTTGCAACTACCACGTGTTTGGGCTTATTTTATTCGTATTGGCGAAGACTTTCCACATAGATAGGTTTGACTGCCATTGTGGGATCGATAGCAAAGATCACATATAGTTATGGGAACTCCTTTACAATTTATAACGTAACCTTGTATTGGAGCTTATTTTATTTTAGGTGATGAGAATTCACTACTAATGGGATCTTTTATTTTTGAGGGATTAATCACCTAACGAGCCCCAGTTTCAGGTTTTTTTTCGAAACTGCCTGACGACTTGTAACTGTCGAATTGTAACAACGACTGCTAGAGAGTAGGATTCGGGGCTGCTGGCTTTACGTTTCTAGAGCCTTGACAAAAGTGTAATTCTGTCCCTTTCTTTGTTTTATAAAGTCGGCTTTATTTTATTTTGTAGCATTTTACAAACAAATCCAACTTCAAACATATAAAAAGCAAGAAGAAAACAAAAGCAACAAAGAAATTAAAAAGATGTTCGGTGCATCGGTCTAGCAGTCGGTGTCTAGGGGATGCATCTATATTTATTTAACCACAGAGATCTAGACCGATGCATATAAACAGTTTTCTTGTTGTTTTTAGAAGTTGTTTTATTTTTTTGTAAAAAGTTTTTATTTACAACTTTTGTGAAAAGTTCTCGTGAATACGAATAATATAAGCCCAAACAAGACGTAACTAAAACATACCGTTGAGGAGTTCTCTCGACTTTCTCACGTCTGCATCATCAGGTAAGCTCTAAACCTTCACTGTTTGATAGTATCACCAGACATACATCTGAGAATCAAGTTTTAATCCTATGCATGTCTACAATTTCTGATTGATTGCCCTCGATTTCTCAGGATTTCCATCATCAGATCCTGACCTGATGACAATGGAAATAAACGGCGAGTATACTCTTTCACTACAAAGAAATCATTTCTCAAATCCGTCAAACTCGGTCGTTTAAATTCCCCATTGAAATGAGGAAAATATTTGATGTTTACACCTGATTTTCTCTAGATTCCCATGGTTCATATTGATGCGACTAATGCCATAGTAAATTAGAGCCTTTATCATTATACTGTGCTATATTTCGTTCGTATCCGCCGTGGGTATTGTTTCCATACTAAGGTGCCCAATGACCTTTGAATGATTTAAAATTTTTCACAGTTTAGAGGTGATGGATTTCAACTTTAATATCTCTACGCGTTCATGTGAAAAAGGGTAGGTAGTAAGTTTATAATTGTTAAAAAAATATTTTATGTCATGGAAGCAAAAATAATATTTTAATATTTTATGTAACTTCAAATTTACCATTTTCGCAATTTTTCCTTTATCTGTACTATATAACGTTGCTTCTTGCCGAATTTCAAGATTCTGAGTTCACGGGAAGTACGTTGTAGGTTTTGATTCCCTAGCGTGTGACGGAAATTCGTCTAAGGTGTCTGTATAACTGCTGTATCTTTTGATCGCGTTAGCTTAGAAGTTTGATTTTTTCACTGCCTAAAGGGACAATAGACCTAGGTATTTGGTATCAATTTCAATTTGATACCTTTATTCGTTCGTGAGAAATAAGGTAGTAAGTTTCATTTTATTAAAATATTTTTTTTTTATATTATATAACTAAAAAAATGAGATTTTCGAAATTTTTCCTATATTTGCATTATATGACAATGCTTCATGCCAAATTTCAAGACTCTGAGATTACGGGAAGTATCCTGTAGGTTTTGATTCCTTTGCGAGTGTCGAAAATTTGTTGAAAATATCGACATAATCGGCTGTATCTTTTGATTGACTTGGCTTAGAAGTTTGATATTTGCACAGCTTAAAGGGACAATAGACCTGAGTATTTCATGTGAATTTCAGCTTGATACGTCCACGCGTTTTTGAGATAAAGGGTCTTGACAGACAGACAGACAGACAGACAGACAGACGGACAACAAAGTGATCCTATAAGGGTTCCGTTTTTTCCTTTTGAGGTATGGAACCCTAAAAGTAACTAAAATGAGACAACTTTAGTGGTGATTGTACTGTTTCTATAAATTGTATCATATCTGAATCGGATTGTACTAAAAACCACAAAAAATTTTGTTACCACACTTTTCAAAATTACCGGCTATGAGATAGTTCGAAAGAGTTGCCGCGGGCGGCGCTGGTACACAAAGGGCTTAAGAAGGAATATAGTGGATATTAATTACCAAGAGTCACACTTCCATCCATTTTAGTAAGAGTAACACTCACTCACAGCGGGGCCAATTGATGATTTTCCCATAAAAAAAAACAACACAAAAACAAAGCTTCATATAAAAATCTTACCAAGATCGATCCTGCGTATTTTCTGCGAGGTCTCATGTATGTCGGACCAGAAGAGTCTGGTGGTGCGTCTGTCTGTCCAGAACACGTAGTTATCAGCTATGGCGAGACTGGTCACAGTTGTCGATAGCTCGCGGTGATTCTCTCTGCCGGTACCTGATAAAATACGACATTATATATCTAGGTATACATATAGTACGAACATTATTCTTTTAATTATACAAACGTCTAACGTTAGCAATATATGACGTTATGATACTGAGACTGAAACCAAACATTCATCTTTTTCATAACATTTGAATCACTGAATGACCATACGAAGCATTCAAATCTAAGACTAAGTAGTGTCATTAGCACATTAGAAAAGAGGACCAGTCACAACACATGTAAACAGAACCCAATTCTGGGTATCTATACTAATATTATAAAGCTGAAGAGTTTGTTTGTTTGAACGCGCTAATCTCAGGAACTACTGGTCCGATTTGAAAATTTATTTCAGTGTTAGATAGCCCATTTATCGAGGAAGACTATAGGCTACTTTTTATCCCGGTACGGGAAGTAGTTCCCACGGGATGCGGGTGAAACCGCTGGCAGAAGCTAGTAAAATATAAGCACGCTGTTTTACATAAACTTTATGTATTTTTTTTGTTTAATTTATTAAGTGTGCATGTGTAAATAAACAAATAAACTGCCATTTAGTCACACACTGACCTTCAGGATGCATGTAGTCGATGACGCCGTTGCTCTCATCAGATATGTACACCAAGTCCATGTGTTGTACGTAGCGAAGACGCACATGAGGACCTACAGAAGTTATATTAATTGGACAAAATACGACAGCTATCTACAATCCATATACATTATACAAATCGAGCCGATACTAGTAGATGGATTGTAGATCATGACATGGACATGTAAAGAGGAAAACAAAACACGTGCAACAGAGTTTATTAAGCGTGAATGTAGAATGTAGGAGGGAGAGAAAGACCAAGAAGGACTCAATTTGTACTGACTCAATAAAACTGCTGATGTTATACAAGTCCAAAATAAGTAAATGATTTTATTTCTACCAATTGCTTTTATATGCAAAAACGTGGCTATAACAGAATTTTTCAAATTATAAGAGATCACAGACCTAACATGGTCGTGTAATAAACCTGCTAATCTAAAACTAAATACAGGCCAGCTTCAAGCAATTCATCCGGAATCCAAGTCCAACACAAGGAAAAGGCTAGGCAGATAATTTACCTCTCAAGTTGTTCATAATAACGTGCCTCCGGTCCTGCCCGTCGAGGCCGATGCTGTCGATGTGGATGACATTGTGCATGTCACTTTCCACTACTGCCACCATCATCCTCCTGGAACCAAAGGAATGCAGGTATTTTTTACCCAACTGCCAAGAACGATTGTGTTTCACGTGCATCTTGTTGTTATTTAGCCATATACAGAAAGAAAGCTGGTGATCGCCAGTCGGTGATGATCTACCAACACGTATCTTCGTTACTCCATCTTTACTTTATGTAAATGATACCAAAATGGAACATGGTGGATAGCCGTGGAAGACGGCGCCGGCTACCAGATTTCTTTCTACATATATATACGGCCTTAATATAAAAATACATTTTGATGAAGGGACCTACTTGCTGGAATTCAAATGTAGATAAATGTAGATAAATGAACAAGATAATAATAAATAAAAAAATTTACCTGAGTGTGACAAATACTATGCTAAAATTGGTTCAACCACTGTGAGATGATTATCTCACACAGCACACAAACATACTGTTTACTCAGTTTGACACAAGTCAAACTGAGAAGCTCCATTTTAAAATCGGTAATAAGTTGACTCACCCGTAATCCGGCAACACACACATGCTGATAGGCACCTCCTGGTCTTGGAACCTGTACACCACAGCGCGCTTCTGAGTCCTGAGGGAGACTGCTTCCACCACGCGACGACCCTCGTCCAATACGTATAGATTGTCCGTCACGTAGTCTGGGAATAAATATTATTTTAAATATAAATAAAAAATGTTTATTTGCTAAGAAAGTTGGTGATTGATACACCCGTGCAACGGAGAGCACGTTAATGTCGTTCTTGCTTGCGATCTCTTTCCGGTGGTGTCGGATTGCCGTCCCATCGGACTATGTTTTATGCTTATGTTAAAAATACATTTTTATTTCAGTAACAGGAGGCTTTAGATACAGTTAATAGACTATAAGTAATGCTTGAGTGCTTAGTATTTATGGGTGTAAATCTGTGTGCTAGCCTACTTGTGTTAAGTTTGTATTGTTTTTTCTTTCCTAATTTTATATAATGGTTATCATGTGATAATGATATTTTTATTTGACTTGTTTTGTATACATTCTGGTTCTTCAAACCTTACAGACAGACATGTGTTGCTGGGAAGTTTGTTGCGCCACTTCTTCTTCCCAGCAAAAACACATAGGAAGTGGTGAAGGGCGGGCGTTTTGGGGGCTGTCTTTTGTTTTTGACGTTCGAAAAGTGCTGATTTATCAGCCTAATTTGAATAAACGATTTTGAGTTGAGTTTATGAGAGTGAAGGAATAGCGAGTGCACCTGCGTCTGCGCAAATGCTTGTGCACTATAATATGTCCTACGCAGTTAGCTAATAGTAATCTCCTTATATGAAAACAGCCACCGCAGCTGACAATCGGCTAGCACGCCATTAGTATTATTATTACATACTCATAGCCCGATGGGACGGAAGTCCAACCCGACTGAAGAGAGATTAGGCAATAAACACTTACCATAATCCATATCGAGGACATTATCCAGGCCGTTATAGACGAGCAGGTGCGTGATGCCCAGCGTGAAGTCCGTCATGTTTATGTAGTTTATCGTCCGACGCTGTCCGTCGTAGATGAATAGCGAATCTGGGAATATGATAATCTTCATTAAATGCTTTTAGAGACAGGACCTTAAGGAATAGTGCAGTGTAGGACATTTTGATGGATCAAGTTAACTGTAGCATAAATAAATATCTGCCAAAATTTTTTGGAACTTTTATTTAAACGAATATTTCCCAATCAAAATTCTGACTCCCTTGCCCACATTATTGCAGATTTCTTCCAAGAATTTGTCCAGACATGATCAGCCGTAAACAACAACTTAATAAGATTAAAATCATCATCATCTCCCGAGCTTTTTTCCCAACTATGTTCGAGTCGGCTTCCAGTTGACAAGAAGCGACTGCCTATCTGACCTCCTTAACCCAATTACCCGTATTACCCCTAAGTAAGACCGGCTGCCAGACTTACTGGTTTCTAATTACCCCTTTAAGGCTTCATTGACTCACATTCATGAAAATTTTTAAAAGATAAGTTACCTCTAGTATTATCATAAGCCATGGCCTGCACGCGGCCTATATCGAAGTGTGTCGCATGACACTCGGGGTTGCCGAGCGACGAGTGCTGGATGCGAGTGAAGAGTTGCTGACCTGCCACCACCACGTACTGGGCGCGGTAGCCTGGAGCATCTGAATATTGATATTATACATTAGCCATAAAACAAAGAATAAAAGGATTTATAGGAAGGTATCACTGATACGGTAGCAGTAATTTGGGTTAGACGAGCTCTAAGCAATGGAATGAAGAAATAGAGCCTATGTTAAAAGCAGTACTCTTTTCGCAATAAAAATAGGACTTCTCAATGTTGATCAACCTAAAACAGCACTTTAAATTACACACAAAAAAATACCTACCAAGTGGCGGCTGACTGATCAAATCACTACCGTTTTGAAAATAACAAAAACAACACAAAAATAACCCTAACATATAAAATAAAAAAATAAAATGGCATTTATTTTATCTGCACAAATTACCACATCATATAAAAGTTCTTTTTATATACTCACGATGGCACACGTTATTCTCGATCTCCATACCGTCGGGACATGCGCAGGAGTGCGTGACGTTCGACGTGACGAGACACAGGTGGGAACAGTTGTTGTTACTGCACGGGTTCGAACTCCTGTCCATCAGGACTGGATGGTACATGTGCATGCCTGGTGGATAATTAAATAGGTAGCTTTTTAACCGACTTGAAATAAAGGAGGAGGTTCTCTGAGCAAAGTTCTGAGTTAAGACTATGTCAAAAGTCAATTATGTAAAAACTATGCTGCTTAAATGAAAGACACAAACAGTAACCAGGGAAAAGGACATTCCTTTTTGCTTCATCCTTATCCTCATTATCAGCTTTTTGCCGTCTATTGCTGTTCATGAGCTTCCCCCAATAGATCGTAACCAAATACTTTATGACGCGACTTTATTTACTTTATAATCCTCTATACATTATGTTTTTCAAAGACGTCAGGGTGGGGCGCTTGCCCCACGAAACATCTGCATTAACTAAGATATGCGGGTAGTTTGCTGCTTTAGGTACATATTATTTTAGACTGTTGCCCCATATTATACAGTAGCTTCTGCCAGCGGTTTCACCCGCATCCCGTGGGAACCACTTCCCGTGCCGGGATAAAAAGTAGCCTATAGCCTTCCTCGATAAATGGGCAATCTAACACTGAAAGAAATTTTCAAATCGGACCAGTAGTTCCTGAGATTAGCGCGTTCAAACAAACAAACTCTTCAGCTTTATAATATTAGTATAGATGGCTGGCTGCGCCCATGGGTGGGATGAATCCATAAAGTTTCAAGAAATTACGTATTTTATGAAAATCTATAAAAGTGCAAACTTTACCCACATGCAGTTTCTATAAAGGACAAAGAGCCAAATCTCCAAAAAAACTCACCAAATATAGGCTCATTAAGAGTCAAGAGCACATTCCTCTTCTGCGCACTTCCATGCAGTTTGTCTGTGGTCTGCAGGCTGTTGGTGGTCCAGTCACTCCAGAATACCGTGTTTTCGAACACGGAGATCGAGTAGGGGTGGTGGAACGGCTCCTCGAAGAGTGACTATTGAATATTTTGGGCTTATAAAGATCTTACTCAATAAAATATATATTTATCACGACAATTTTTCATGCATGGCAAGTCATTAATTAACTTGTGTTATGGCTGCTAACACAACTAATATACTACATATAGCTACACAATATACTGTCAATAAATACATTTCAGACCACGGCCAACAAGCACGTTCATCGCACAAATGTCGACCGTACCGGGAATCGAAGCAGGGGTCCTTAGGGTACACTGCTGAACCTAGTCCCCTGACGGTGATTTCGGTAATTACCAAAGTTAACATTGATATACCAAGTTTTAAACCTACTTATTTTGATTCTCAGTGTCAAGACAAAGCTACCATGGATGACTCTCCAATTCCTGTTTTAGATAGGCTTTGCAAAATGCTAATTCACTAGACAATTTATTAACAAAATACTCACATAAACATGCTTCCCATTAATCATGACGACTTTGACGGTCTTATCGACGAAGTACAGACGTCCGTTTGGCGCGTCAATGGCCAGCCCAGTGGCGAACATCTCCATATTGTCCACTAGAACGTCCGGCCGGCTACCGTCCATGCGGGCGGACATTATGATTGCACGTTGATGCCAGTCCGCCCAGTACATTTTGCTGGAGAAGAATGAATGCAGTTAGAGGTATACTTAGAATATTCTTACTGTAGACAATTGTTAGAAGTATTGTTGGCTTGCGATATAGTGTGACAATGCTGCCATACGATTAGGATAATAGTCACAGGCGACATGATGAAGACTTTGTGCTCTCTTTTATGTACTACCCCTTATTTATTTAATTATGTGCTTCCTTATGTACTACCCCTTATTTACTTCCTTATGTACTGCCCCTTATGTACTGCCCCTTATGTACTACCACTTATTTACTTCCTTATGTACTGCCCCTTATATACTGCCCCTTATGAACTACCCTTTATTTACTTCCTTATGTACTGCCCCTTATGTACTACCACTTATTTACTTCCTTATGTACTGCCCCTTATGTACTACCACTTATTTACTTCCTTATGTACTGCCCCTTATATACTGCCCCTTATGAACTACCCCTTATTTACTTCCTTATGTACTACCACTTATTTACTCCCTTATGTACTGCCCCTTATGTGCTACCCTTTATTTACTCCCTTATGTACTGCCCCTTATGAACTACCCCTTATTTACTTCCTTATGTACTGCCCCTTATGTGCTACCCCTTATTTACTCCCTTATGTACTGCCCGTTATGTGCTACCCCTTATTTACTCCCTTATGTACTGCCCCTTATGTACTACCACTTATTTACTTCCTTATGTACTGCCCCTTATGTGCTACCCCTTATTTACTCCCTTATGTACTGCCCCTTATGAACTACCCCTTATTTACTTCCTTATGTACTGCCCCTTATGTGCTACCCCTTATTTACTCCCTTATGTACTGGCCCTTATGAACTACCCCTTATTTACTTCCTTATGTACTGCCCCTTATGTACTACCACTTATTTACTCCCTTATGTACTGCCCCTTATGTACTACCACTTATTTACTTCCTTATGTACTGCCCCTTATGTACTACCCCTTATTTACTTCCTTATGTACTGCCCCTTATGTACTACCCCTTATTTACTTCCTTATGTACTGCCCCTTATTTACTTCCTTATGTACTGCCCCTTATGTACTACCCATTATTTACTCCCTTATGTACTACCCCTTATGTACTACCACTTATTTACTCCCTTATGTACTGCCCCTTTATGTAATGTACTGGCGCCTTATAAAATATAGCCTATGTCGATGTTACAAAGCAATAATGTAGCTTTCTCAAATCGGTTCAAATTGGTTGCATAGTTTCGGAGTATTCACGCCAAAAAAAATCCTCTTTATATTATATTAGTATAGTTATACAGGAATGAATTTTATCCAGTGCGCAAACATTGTCAAATAAGTTTTATAGATACGTATATTTTTATTTTGTAGTGTTTTAGTACAAAAAAGAAAAGTTATTGATATCGAAAGATGTTTATTTTGTAACCGATAGTACGGTCACAGTCGTCATAGTATGCACGGCGGTAACGCGAAACTGGTTTACTGACGGAGCGCTGCTCGGCGCGCGAAAGAATAGTTGGTATCCATATTTTGCTGATTTTAGGGCGGACAAAAGAATGAAAAAAAAATGTTTACTGATGATGCAGATATGTTCTGTTAACGATTCTGGACCACCAGTTTTTTTTGCGCACTACTTAAAATTCATTCCTGTATAGTAAAGTATATATGCAGCATACCCATTCCTCGCATCCAACGTGACAAATCTGGGGTGTTTGCTCTCAGTCTTGATAGTAGTACATATGGAGCCATCAGCTCGACACGCTGAGATGATCCCTCTCTCCGCATCGCTGAAGTAAATGTTGCCGCCTAGATAGTCTACTGCGATGTCTCCCGGGTCTTCTAGACCGAGACCTACTAGTACCTGGGATTAGGAGTAACTTTTAGAAAAAAGTATATAAGTATAAGTTTCTAATCAGAAGTTTTGCTGTCCAGGACACTGCCCTCAAAGAGAATGAATCACCACGCCTGCTTAAGACAAGTGACTTTAGTCTTCTTCTTCTACTTATCCCAGGTACGTGGGTATAACACCGCCAACTTCCAGACTCCGGGCTGCTTTGTGAAGGTTTCTAAAACCCACAAAGCGATTTCAGTCCTTTCCGGCAATCGAACCCAAAACCTCGTGCACAAAAGGCGCACTACGCGACTACACCAACGAGGCAATCAGTGACTTTAGTCGATTTCATTTTTTTAAGTCCAGGTCCAAATTAACAGTTAAACATGTAAAATGTTAATGAAATAAATCTTTTATATTTTTTTATGAATAAGGATATTTGGAGAAGGTACAGATGAATGTTCTCACCTGCTTAGTATCCTTCACGTCATCAAGTTGTGCTTTGAAGATGGACTGATGACCTTGAGCCGACTCCACCCAGTAGATGTATGTGCCGTCAAATGATACGCCGTGAGCCTTACAAACAAAATTAACAGTAAAGAATAGGCCAAGCAAAACTATATTTGTTTTAAAAAATATATGTGCACTAGGTATTTATTGTCTTTTCTGTGGGCCACTAGTTTAAAATATCAGCTGAACAAGCTCTAGTGTTAAGGTTTTCATAAATTCTCTTAAAACTGCATATCATTTAGGGACATAATTAGAGTTACGCAACAAACAGACTTTTGTATGACGGACAGATGACCTACATACATAATATGATGTCCTCCTAGCCGATTATCGGGTACGGCGGCTGTTCTCATGTAATGATATTATCCAACTGCGCAGGACATATATAGTGCACAAGCATTTGCGCAGACACAGGTGCACTCCCTATTCCTTCACTCTCATAACCCGATGGGACGGCAATCCGACATGACCATAATATGATACATTATTAAATACATATACACATACATAAATTATTCAGGGATCTTATATTCCTATCAGTATATACTTCATCCGTACCTGTTTCATGCCTGTGGCGACGGTGACCATCTGTTTAGACTTGATCTTCAAATATCTGATGTCGTTGCGAGTGCTGAAGAATAACATGGCTTCCGGTCCTAGAAAATATTCTAGGGTAAGTTTTATCACCATATATGTCCTCGTCAAATAACTTACCCGCTTCGAATTTGGCTGATTTCAGACAGGCAAAGTTGTTTGACGAAAACTTTACCCAGATACAAGATATATAATAATATATTTATTTCGGACCAAGGATCCATAAACAAAAATAAAAGCACCTAATAAACTTAGTAATAAAATTAAATTAATTGAATTTAAATTCTTGAGATAAATTAAATAAATAATAATTTAAAACGAGCATGAAATTGAAAAAACTTTGACTTAAACTCAAAATCCTACAACTCAATAAAAAGCAAACATACCTGCCGCATAACACAGGTATCCATACCCATCCTTCGTATACCCTGGATCACAGTTACAAGTATAATGTCCATCAGCATTGACACACGTATGAGAACAGTGGGGCCGTTCTAGCAGACACTCGTTGACGTCATCGCACTGTTTTGTGACGTAATTGTACTGTCTCATGGACACTGAGGGGAGGCAGAGGCAGGTTGGACCGAAGCGTTCAGGAGCGCAGACAGTGTCGTTGCCGAAGCAATTGTAGTTTGTGCACATCGTGTGCCCTGAAAAGGTTATTTTGGTTTGATCACGGGTGGAAAATATGAGGCCGAATGAAAGAATCTCCTCAAGTAGCCAAGTTAGGTTAAAGAAATAAATCACCGATACGTGGACATTAAGAGTGAAACCTAGAAATTGTAACTTTTCGGAAGGAAGATACATATATAGAATGTGGCGGACAAAACCCAAATATTTATTTAGCAAAAAGATTTAGCATTATGACATAGGTACATTAAACTTGTCCAAATTAGAAGTAAATTCTCAAATCATTAAGGCCCAATTTCGAGTTCAATGTTCAACGTAAAACTGTCGTTTGGTTTTCTGTTAAAATAGGCCTTAGACGAATGAACTAATCAAGGTTTAATTTAGTGCGGAGTAAAATTGTACCTTTCTTTGACCCTATTATAATCAAACTTGAAGTAGTCCCCCAAAAAGCGCGAAAATACAGAAATCCACATGAACAGTACAAAAAAACTTACAGTTAACACAAAAAGGTCCTTCATCGCTACCATCCCGGCAGTCCTGGATACCATCACACATCATGCTGGCTGGCAGACAGTACGACGAGTCCAGACACCTGTAGTTCCTCTCATCTGGGCTCGACAACTCCTGGCAGGAGTGACCGTCGAAGTTTGGACGACGGGGGATTAGGTGACCTGCAGAATTTTATGCCATGATGTAGTCTTGAAAGAAAGGGTTATAGATTAGAATGAAATTGAGAACCAAAAATATCGTGAGAATGTCAACTGAAATTATGGGACCACCACGACTAAATATATTACGTCTTGACGTTGAACGAAAGAAACTATGCATACTTGGCTCATGCTGTTTGAACGTGCTAATCTCAGAAACTACTGGACCGATTTGACAAATTCTTTCATTGTTAGAGATACCCCATTTATTGAGAAAAGCTATATGTAGACACGGAGTTGACGACACCGGCAGCAGAATCTAGGAAAAATATTACATAGAGGAGGTACCCTAGAAACGAGACTTTTTACCGGGAAGTAGTTCCTTCAAAAACAGTAGAAATTATCAATGGTAGAATTTATACAACTTACATAAATCTACATCGTGTTCGTCGCTCTTGTCCTCACAGTCGTACACGCCGTCGCACAGCCACAGGAACGAGATGCACTTGCCGTCGCCGCAGGGAAATCCCTTGCACGTTGACTGTATATTTATAAACATTAACAGAGTTAAATATAAAATTTAAGTTAAAAATACGTCAAACAAGTGTTTAGAAAACGAGTTCATTTACAACTTAAACGTTTTTCTTAAAACAACTCTTTACTTTGAAAATTGAACGTTGTTTTACGAAAGGCGGACTTGTAAGTTATCTGTTAATTTAGGCCTTCCAAAACTTTATTAAACGTGGTGTCAGATGTCAGTTAAAAAACTGTTTTGAAGTGAACCATACTGTAATATCGCCAACCAGCGGATGTGTCATTATAATACTTAAATCCAGACATGTTTTCGCCGAACTCAATGGCGGCTCGCAACTAAATTCGCGCATGACATTTGATGCCTCAGGTAATAAATAATGTTTGGTGCATTTAACCCATAGACATAATATATTATATCTTATTGTACCGTTAGTTATAAATAAAAAGCCTAAATTACTCACATTACTAGAAACAGACGGTATCTGAGTGCAGTTAGCCTCGTCACTGCCATCGTCGCAGTCAGCCTCGTTGTTGCAGATCCAGGTGAGAGGGATGCACTTCTTCGTGTCCTGACAGATGTACTGGTGCGTCTCGTTGCAGTGTATCTCATCTGGCTTGTGGTCTACTGTGGGGATAATTGGAGTATTGTTAAGACTGTAGCTGGGAGACTGGATGTGACAGCGAATTTTATCGTCAGTCGACGTTTACTCGGTTAAATAGCGACTTTCTTAGGAAACAGAAATGAAATGTGACTATTGTTTATTATGCATGGTAAACATATTGATAAATAGCTTTTTGTGTAAAAAGTATATTCTGTCATAGACTTATTGATACGAATGCCTAGTATTTGGCTAGAGATTTTGCACATTACGAGCTTCGTCATTACAAGGAACCTAATGATAAAAAATAACACATAAAACCGCAGCAAATTACCAAACGGTGAAACGGTGTACCTACCTAAGTTCATACATAAAACTACCCGCTATAATCAACGTCATCATAAGCTATGTGTAAGTAGGTATGAAAGTAAGCATTACAATTGTGAATTGTGAATGTAAAAATAAAACGGGTTTACATTTAGCATAATGCGTTTTCCACATTTTCGTGTATTTTCAACTCCTCAAACACAGATACACATTCTGTACCTAAAGAAAGTACCTACATTTTTAAAAAAAGTAACGACTTACTGCAAAAATTTTCATCGGTTCCGTCTTCGCAATCCACGAAGCCATCACAGTATTGTAAATGGGAGATACAGCCGCCCCCCATGCAAGGAAACTTGTCTTCTCCCATGCAATCTTCTTCGAAGACCTGCAGCTCATCCACGAACTCACCAGAGCACGCCGCCACGCATAGTATTAGAATTACGCTTTGATATTTCATTCTAAAGAACAAAGAAAATGATTAACCCTTGATGATATATATGTATTTCTTATGTGTCACGGTAAATTTTGCTATATTTTTGATGATTAATTTACGTAATTAGTAAAATAATTTAATGAACGTTAAAAATACTCGTTAACTTTGAAATGAATATAAGCTAGAATGAAAAAAATTGCTACTCACTTGATTATTTTTTTTCTATACTTTCTTCATTGGTAAATTATAAGAATAATATATTGAATTAAAAATTGTTATTTTACTATAAATTGAATTGAAAATTATTTAATTATGGCTTCACGTGGTTTCACGTGGATGCAAGCAGGGCGGAAGGCCAACAAGGCGGAAATTGGTGTTTTTTTTCGAAAAGTTGAAGAATATTTTCTTCTACCCGCTTTTTCTCAATAATTACGAGTAAACAAAACGTAGCCTCAATTTTTTAAATAAAATGTATGTCTTAAAGGCTATACATAATCCTCGTATATTTTAAAAATGTACAATTAATTACGTAATTAAAGTATTTAAATGTTATATAAAGTCATTTTAAAATTATATTCACATTTTCCACAATACAACGAACAGAAAATGTGATAACGAAACGTGATGATGTTGACAACTAGTAATCAATGTTGCCACTTTTGAATAAATTTTAAAATGGGTGGAAGTTTTTACTGTAAATGTTAAAAATGGAAGACTTTGTTATTTTGTAAATTAATCACTATATTGTTTAAAAACCATAAGATGACCTTCAAAGTTTGTATTCCGATCCTTAATTTCTTTAAAAATCTAATTGTCACAAAATATTCGACGCGACAGAGTCATCAACACAGTGTAGTAAAAGATTTAATCTTAGCAACCCCATTTGTTTCACTCTGTGGTTGACAGGTCAGAGTCCAACTTTCTTCTAAGTTTATTAAAAGTTTAAATTAGATATTACTCTAGTTTTTAATTTACATTAATTGTTGTAGAAGTCTCCGTCGTGTCCAGTGATAATCGGCATTAGTTTTCCGGCAGCCATGGCATCTCAAATATCGAAATCTTTACTGAAAGTTGCCCACGTTAGCTCCACGGCTAAATTCGGTAGGTTTTCTATTAGTACTCCTATTTTTGATTACCTGTGACTTTTTTTAACCATACTTTAGCTAATATCTTCTTCACTAAATGTAGCAAATGTGTAATAAGATTATAAATTGTCCAATAATTTTGATTTTACCCATAATTGGTATATGCATTTAAACTTTGGACTTTTGTAAGAAATTTTCGTTGGCATCGTTGGCAATTAATTTCGTTCAGTTCCGTGCCAAAATATGAGTGCAAGGTTCATATTGTATACATACTGGAAGGTATTTCCGTTCTAAATATAGTCTGTTTCCACTATAAGATAGGACCAAGGCCATTGCTGGATATTTTATAGCATTTGTTTATATTTTTGTGTTTTTAGACACCGCTAGACGGGCTCTGAGCGTTGGAGCCGCCTTACAGCAGAAGAAGAAGTCGCTGCCGGACCGCACTGGCAAGAATGTGGTCCTTGTTGACGGAGTACGAACACCATTCTTGGTGTCCTTTACGGACTATGCCAAGATGATGCCCCATGAACTCGCCAGACATTCCTTGTTGTGAGTATTGTAGAAACAATTATGTACCTTTTACATTGTGACAATAAAACCAAGTATCTGAAGAAGATAGAAGATATTAAAAAAGTTCCTGTAGTTACAAACAAACTGTTTATAGTATAGCTCCCAAATTATTAAAACATATACAGTAGAATTCATATATAACGATTTCGCTTATAACAACTAATCGGTTTTAGCGACGATAATCTTTACTCAAGTTAGGTTTCGTATATAGGTACTAAGACAATATAACCGTTTAGTGCGACTCCGGTTTAAGCGACCAACTGCTTATAGCGACCAATATTTATTATAATACGTCCGGTTAAAACGACACACGCGCAATGTTTTGTTTACCTATGCACTCGCACCCCCGCCCCGCGTTCGTATCGTTTAAACATTCCCTGGACCTCTACGAACATTTTAAAACCAAAATAAGCCAAATCGGTCCAGCCATTCTCGAGTTTTAGTGAGACTAACGAACATCAATTCATTTTTATATACCTATAAGAAGATAATAATATGTATTCGTAAGTTATGTATGTATGTACAAGTTAAGTTATGTACTTAAGAAATAATCCGTCCGTTTTGTGCGTCGTCCGGTTAGTACGACATAGTATCGTCGGTCCCTTGAAGGTCGTTATATCCGGATTCTACTGTAATATTATTTCTTGCAAACTAACAACAAACTTTTAGACCGCATTGTGATGTAACATAATTGATATTTTTACATAGTATTAAGTTGCAATCTATGTCAACTGCACTAGAAATATCCATAGTGCAAATTCAACATTATTTTAATGTAGAAACTATAATGACTACAAGATAAGAATCCTAGACATGTCTAAGATAATGTAATTCAATGTTTATAAATAAGTTTAACCTTGATATCTAACCTAGTTTATATTCTAGTATTATCAAACAATTTTTAACTTATAAAATCAATTTAAAAGTAAAAGATTTTAAATAAATAATAAGTGGTCAAACACAAGCCTATTGACAATAAAAAAACTAATGGCTATAATTAGAGAATAATATAACCAAATAAAACTATTAATTGTTGAATGCCTTTAAAAATATAGCCTATGTAATAATGTAGCTTTCTAACAGTGACAGAATTTATCAAATCGGTTCCGTAGTGTATAAATAAGGCCTTTAGGGTACAAATAAATGTACAAAAACTGTTTTCTCTTTATAATATTTAGTGGAAAATGTGTTAAATAACGTTGCATGCATTCAAGCTGCTATCTAGTTTATATCTGTTTTAATTGAAAGTTCAAAGTCCCTTCGTGTATACATACATATATGTAAATAAACATTGAAGGCCAAATGATAATGATTAGTAATCTTATATATCACTCTTATGAATTATAAACAATCTTCATGCTGTTTCAACCACATCCCATGGGAAGTGGTTCACGCATCCGGATTAGAATCTTTCAGCAATTAGCATATTCAGGCAAACAAAATATTAGGCTTTATTTTAATAGATGCTTTCCCATTGGCCTATGATAGTGGAGCAATACTTATGCTCTATAATATTTCCTGTGCAGCTGGCTGATCTCCTTATATGAGAATAGCCGCCGTCGACAATCAGTCAGGACGCCATGGTAGTACAGATGTGAATTTGAATTGATTTGAAATGCTTCCTATAAAAAGACATAAACAATAGAGACAACATTTTGGTAATTTGATCATAGTAAGAATCCTGAAGATTATCCAGTTGTGCGATGTAGTTCTCTCTAAACGCAAGTGGAACCGCGACAAACAGCTAGTATCAATACAATTATCACCATGTCACTTTAATAATATGTATATGTAGAAAGTTGCAAGAAATATTAGCAGTCTGCCAAATATTTTATACAATGTTGATACTTGGCAAGGGCTGATCAAATTGAAAGCATAGTTAGCATAATTTAATTGTATTATTATATAGCTGTAATTAATTGACATTGTATGCAATATGCATCTTCTGGAATGTTTGTACTGTTTCCAATTTTATCTTGACCTATAGACTACATTATGTAAGGTTAACGTAGTAGGTTTGAAAATTAAATTATCTACATCTAGCTGTTTTCTTCACGTAAGGGAAAAGTACCCCAAAAACCTCGAGAAATTGGGTCGACTAACACTGATGGATTGTTTAAGATTGGTTTGGTAGTTCCTGATATATAACCATCTCTTCAGCTTTATCATGGTCTTACATTTCGTCCACGCGCCGCCCGAAGGAAATACTTGCCGCACTTGGATAAATGGGCTATTTGACACCACTGAAAAAGATTCTAATCAGTCCAGTACTTCCTGAAATTAGCACATTCCAACAAATATGTAAACTTATAAGTTTTAGAATATTATATTGTTTTAGCGTAAGTAAAAATAAAACAGAAAAAAAGTAAAAAGTAGATGCCAAAACAAACACTACACAACCGAAACTGCTATAATTCTGCCTGTGTCTACAAAACTTAGTGGGTCTTGCCGTCTTGGGTGGTGGCCGTTTCTACAATCATTATCCAATTTTCATGAAGCTTGTTTATCCTTCTACAGTTGCTATTTATAATTAACACTAAACTCTATTGCAGGGGTCTTCTCCAAAAAACCGGGATATCCAAGGATCTGATCGACTATATCGTCTACGGCACGGTCATCCAGGAGGTGAAAACTTCCAACATCGGCCGCGAGGCGGCGCTGGCGGCGGGCTTCAGTGACAAGACGCCTGCGCATACTGTTACCATGGCCTGTATTTCTTCTAACCAGGCTATTACTACTGGTAGGTTTTATGTAGATCAGAGATTTAACTTGTGATTTTAAGATTCTGTCACCTTTTGAAATTATAGCTTTTTCTAAAATCTATTGTTCAGCAATAGAACACACTAATAGCAATAGTGCAACGCACTCATCCTACATACAATCGGACCGATTGTCTGTCCTACAAAAAGTATGACGTGGGCGAGAAGTCTAATATTTATTAATAATTTTATACAGGGTGGTCCAAAAATCGCCAAATCTAGATTCCTCATGCTTAGGGGACACGGAGATAGCCCATGTATGCTCTACGATTTTTGTGGGTTTCGAGTTCTTGCCAATTTTTGTTTTTTATCGGATTTCTGCCTGTTAATATAAGTTGGTATTAATAACTGGCGTTTACCCCAGGCGTGGGTATGATAGCTGCGGGCGCCTACGACATCATCGTGGCCGGTGGCGTGGAGTTCATGTCGGACGTGCCCATCCGTCACTCGCGCAAGATGCGGTCCCTGTTGCTGCGCCTCAACCGCGCCAAGACTCCTGCGCAGCGCCTCTCCCTCATCGCCTCTATTAGACCTGACTTCTTCGCGCCTGAGGTAACTATGCAGTCATGTAGCTATAGTCCGCGCCAAATAAACGTGCAATAAAGTTTGTTCACCTCCTTCTACTAATGCATCCCAATATTCCAAAACGATACGAAAAAAATGTATGGGCAGTGTCGGTAACACGATCAAAACAAGTGTATCGTGGTAAGAGGCGTCCTTGTCGCAAAGGATTACAAACCTTTGGTCAAAAGTATGATCAGTCAGTAAAACTTTCCGAGTAGTACCTACACAAGTTGAGTAGTCTATCCCAAGCGCATTCCAAATTCGAAATGACGGAAGGACATTATTACAAAATGGCGGACAGGTGATGCGCCCCTGACGGCAGGGCGGTTGAATGACCTTTATTGCAAGTTTATTTGGCGCGTACTATAGTTTGTTACCAGTGTTAGATTATAATGTCGGATGTCCATCCGTCACTCTCCCTCATCGCCTCCATTAGACCTGACTTCTTCGCGCCCGAGGTAACTTTATCTCCTAGTGGGGCTAGGGCCAAGGCCTGCCGGGGCTGCGGGATTATTCGAAAGAGTTACCGCGGCCCTGGTACTTAAAAGGCCTACGAAGGATGATGGGTTTCGATCTCCCATAAAAAAAGATCTGCCAAGTCAGCTTTCAATGTGATACAGCTGACAGTTGTACAAACGCCAGCAGGTCAACCCACCCGAATCTGGCAAAGAACCTTGCACTATTGGGATAAGATCGAAAATCTATTGAGATTTGAGAGATTGAGGTAGATTGATGTGCTGTCGTTTGTAGATGGAGCGACTGCTTATCTGACCTCTTCGGTTAACGTTACCTTAAGGATACCTGGCTAACCTGATAAAATTTGCATTTTTTTTTGTTAGATAGAGATAAAATTATGAGTATCTTTTTAATTCTGACGCACATATTATGTGCATTTTTTTTACATACTTACCTAATAGTTTTTAAGACAAAATTATTATTATATTTTTTTTTTTTTTATTAATTTTAAAGAAGGCTTACAGACTAATTACAAACTATGAGTAAAAAAATTAAAACTAAACATTGCTAAAATAACAAGCCTCTACATATACATGTTATTATGTTAATTAGACGTATTACGACTATATATACTACGACTATATATATACGATTATGACTATATTTTTGACTTCTAACCCCAAATTTTCTACCACCAGCTCCCAGCAGTAGCAGAATTCTCGTCCGGCGAGACCATGGGCCACAGTGCGGACAGACTAGCGGCCGCGTTCGGCGCCTCCCGACAGGAGCAGGACGACTACGCGCTGAGGTCCCACAAGCTCGCCCACGAGGCACAACAGAAGGGCTACTTCACTGACCTCATGCCCGTCAAAGGTATGTACCTAGTATATAACTTTGAAGTTCACTGTGTCTCGAGGAAGTTGGTAAAATCTTACCACATTGCAATAAAATGTTGTCTGTAGGTTTCAAGAGTCCATAGGTAGGGACTCCATGATATATCTAATCTCTATTGTTTTGGAATGAAATCATAACAGACAAAAAACGACATATGTAAAATATCCGATTCGTTGCAATGTGGGTAACTCTGGTGTTCATTCAATTTTCATTTGTTTACTTTTAAATTAAACGGGTTGTTCCCACTAGTTCAACTGCTCAGTTCGACGGTAGAACTAATGGGAACTTTTTTCCCACTAGTTTTACTACATGAGGTGTAACGAAATAGTAGAACTAGTGGGAATTATGATTTTCACTGGTATTCTCACAAGTTCCACTGAATTAAACAATGACAAAGTATAATGTTAATGTTATTGTATGATGTTAATGTTGTAAAATTAACGTATATGTTTGATGTGGTTGATTAGCAACTAGGTAGCAGCTCTATAAGTTTTTTTGCAATAACCCAACGCTATCTGGAAATGATTTATCATAATTTGTTGTATCATTACTCCCAAATAATATCTAAACAAGCACTTATTTGTTCACCAGTGGACGGCAAAGACGGCGTGGTGGACAAGGACAACGGCATCCGCGTGTCGACGCCGGAACAGCTCGCCAAGCTGAAGCCCGCCTTCATCAAGCCGCACGGCACTGTCACCGCCGCTAACGCCTCGTTCCTGGTAATGTGCACTTGTTACTGACAGTTAACTAGCTTACTGTAACAGTAGAGGAGTCCAGTGAACGCTAACGCCTCGTTCTTGGTAATTTACACTAGTTACTGACAGTTAACTAGCTTACTGTAACAATAGAGGAGTCCAGTGAACGCTAACGCCTCGTTCTTGACAATTTCACAATAACATATCTCTTATATAAGAATTACTCATCATCGCCCGAGCCTATTCCAATTATGTTGGGGTCGGCTTTCAGTCTAACCGGATTCAGCTGAGTACCAGTGCTTTACAAGGAGCGATTGCCTATCTGACCCAGTTACCTGGGCAATCCAAAACCACTTGGTTAGACTGGTGTCAAACTTACCGGCTTCTACTTCTGACTACTCGTAACGACTGCCAAGGATGTTCAATGACAGCCGTGACCTACAGTTAAACGTGCCATCCGAAACACAGTCATAATTTTAATACAAGACACTGAATTAATTTAACTATTGTTTCCCCCAGACTGACGGTGCTTCAGCCTGCCTGGTGATGTCGGAGGCGAAGGCCAAGGAGCTCGGCCTCAAGCCCAAGGCGTACCTGCGTGACTTCACTTACGTCGCTCAGGTAACATGCACATACATAATCATGCACCTACTAGCGTCCTTTGCAATTCATAAAAACCCTTCTAAGAGTACAATTCGGAAAAGAGCGACTGTCGCGTTCGAATCGCGATCGTCGAATCATTTTTTATACACCTCCCATACGTTGATCTCTCGGAAAGCTGACTTTAGAGCAATTTCTAACTAATGTTGTTTTCCGTGGATTTTTGTTTACGCACTTAGGTACACTTTACTTTTCGTTCCTACAAAAACGGAGTTGCTCGTGTAAGGTGAATACCAATCTTTATTCGTACTGACCTCACATGAGGACCATTTTTACAAAGTTTATTCCTAGATTCATCTTTACGTTAAACAATCAGTTTCCCCTTTAAATTATCCTGGATTATTATTGTTACCACTTCTCCAACCTAGTACTTTTGTAAATCAATAGCTTCTAACTTAAATCACAAATAATGGAATGTTACATATTAGGAGTGTTAGCCAGAAGGTAACAGGTTTGCTGCGCTACTTTTATCGGTTAAGAAACCTTCTCCCGTTCAACGTGAAAGCAATGCTTGTGCGAACCTTGATCTTTCCCATAATTGACTATGGTGATGTTTGCTTCTACGACCTGAATGCAGATCTGCTCAATAAACTTGACCGGCTTCTCAACAATTGCATTCGATTCGTTTTTAATCTTCGCAAGTACGATCATGTGTCTGCTTATCGAGAACAGCTTAGATGGCTGCCAATTAGGCAAAGACGTGAGATGAGAGCATTAACTACTCTATTTTCCATTCTTCATACTCCTTGTTCACCTCCATATTTATCATGCCACTTCCAGTTTTTGTGTTCTCAACATGACAGAAATTTGCGTTCCTCCAACAACCGTCTACTCCAATGTCCCTCACATCGCACAGATTTCCTTCATTCCTCCTTTTTTGTCCAATCTATTCTTTTATGGAACAAGTTGCCCTCGGAAATTAGGATGGTAGATAGCCGATTGACTTTCAAATTGAAGCTTCGTGAGTATCTTCACCAGAGTTTGCAGAATTGACACAACTATGCATTTGATTTTGTGTTATTTATATATGTATTAAAGTTTATTTAATATTATGTATATATATGTATATATGTGTATGTATAATAAGTCTATGTACGTTTATATATTTTCGATTTGTCTTATATACATATTTAGTGCACCTGCCATGAAATTTCTCCTCCACCTAAAGGTTGACTGGTAGAGAACGCCTAAGGCGTTAAGTCCGCCTTTGTACATTGTTTTTTTTGTAAAATGTGTGCAAAAAGTATAATAAATAAATAAAAAGTATAATAAAAATATTACTTATTCCCCCCAGGACCCCGTCGACCAGCTGCTGCTTGGGCCCGCGTACGGTATCCCCAAGATCCTCGACAAAGCTGGGCTCAAGATGAGCGATGTCGACACCTGGGAGATTCACGAGGCCTTCGCTGTGAGTTCAACGAGATATTATATACTAGCTTCCTCCCTAGGCTTCACCCGCGTGTAGTGTTGATAGAAAGTATCCAATGTTAATTCTAGTACCACCAAGAATATGTGTGCAAAGTTTCATGATGATAGGTTAAGTAGTTTTTGCGTGAAAGCGTAGCAAACAAACGGACTTTCGCATTTTTAATATTAGTAGGATATTTCTGACTACTTCTTAAATGAATGTTTTTCAATTTTATTCAGCTTTCGTAAACAGTATTATAAAGTAGTTAATACCAATGAAAAGCTTTTCTAACCCAATATGAGCCCAATCAGTCCAGATTTTTTTATTTTATTTAGGCGTTATTTACGAATAACAATTCAGTTTAATACAGCAACCTCTCTATACAATAACTAAATGTATTTTTGTCTTGAAGTAAGGCTCTCATAAAAGCTTACTAAGGTCCACAACATAAGTAAAAATAGAATAAAAGGTTTGCTTTTATTCTATTTTTCAGAAAAGAGATGTCTTCATATTTTTTTTTTATTTCCAGGGTCAAATCTTGGCTAACTTGAAGGCTATGGACTCTGACTGGTTTGCGCAGACCTACCTGGGTCGTCAGACTAAGGTAAGAATTCACTTTCCGTGTTTTCATCCGCGTCCGGTGGGAATTACTGCCCGTACTGGAATAAAATGTAGCCTGTGTTACTCGGGAAGAATGTAGCTTTCCAACAGTGAACAGAATTTTTCAAATAGGTTCAGTAAACAAAAAATATTAGTATAGATGACCAAGTTTTCTTACACTAGTAAATGTAAAATCGAACCAAGTGCGATGAACCGGGGCTGCGGGATAGTTCGCAAGAGTTACTGCGGCCCTAGTACATAAAATGCCTACGAAGGAACACGATGGGTTTTAGTCAGCTAAGAATGAATGGCTATGTGTTTGCAGGTGGGAGCTCCGGACTTGGACAAGTGGAACAAGTGGGGAGGCTCGCTCTCTATCGGACATCCCTTCGCCGCCACCGGGGTACGTTCACACTAAATAAGTTCACATTAAATAAATAAAATAAATAACTATTACTGTGTCTGTATCATACATACTATCCACGTATTAAGTGCTAAAAATGTCAAAGCAAGTGCTTAAAATAGAATAGAAAACAAAAGAACAATGTTACTAATTAGGTATTTATTTTACATGAGCTATAAAAACAAATTAACACTTTCTTCAATAGTGGTCCTTACCAAGTATTCCACAAAAAAAATATGGCTGATATTGGGAGGCCTTTGTACACTAAGAGCCCTGCCTCATTAGGACGCCAATGGTGACGTCGCCGGCTACGTATCCAAGCAGTTAGTATTGAAATGTATGGAACCTAACTCACTTGGCGACGGTTTGGTAACGTCGCCAAATTGGAGGCGTGGCCACGAGCTACAGTTCCCTACGTGGCTTCTGGCTACCGTGGCAGCTTGGCGACGTTACCACGGTTGCCACTATAATGTACACGGTAAAGCGCACCTCCCTCACTCAGTCGCCAGTGTGGTCGCCAGTCAGCGTGCAATTTCTTCAGCGACGACGTAAACAATTGACTGTCGAGACGCCATGGCCACTCGACTCGGCGACATTTGGATGCCAGAAGTAGCCAGACCTGAGCCGCTGGCGACGTCGCCATGGCATCCTAGTGAGGCAGAGCTCTAATGACAGTGCCATTACTGTACAGTGCACAAACACACCTGTGATTATTTTCCTTACATTTTAGTTTCAAAATTACTTAGTCTTCTCATTATTGATACAGAAACAATTTTTTAATAATTTCCACGTGTATTTTCTCCCAGGTCCGTCTAGCAATGCACACAGCTCACCGCTTGGTCCGTGAAGACGGTCAGTTTGGAGTCATCTCGGCCTGCGCCGCCGGAGGCCAGGGCGTCGCCATGATCCTCGAGAGGCACCCCGACGCCACATGCAACTAAACCATCATTACACACACGTAGCCAGGACAAAACATGCCAAACACGGGAGATTTTAATTTTCCATGTGGCAATACCAAAAATATGGCAACATTAAAAATATAATTATAGATTTTCGTTAAGTAAAAGTGTTCATGCTACGTTTTAAAGCTCCTGGCCACGTTTCTAAATTTAAAAAAAAAACTGCACAATGCAAGCGAATGGTACCGTGAAAATGCGAGAAGTGTAAACTATCGACTCCTTTGTACTGCCCGGATAAAATATATATAAAAAAAAACTAAAGCCAATGCCACTTCCAGTAACTTATAACTAGTAACTCGATAAGTCTCATGTACGACAATATATAATAAAACCTGCTCGAAATTGTATAAAATTCAGTTCTTGAAAACTATTTTTATACATATAACATTCGTATGGTTATTTAAATTTTATATATATTTAGTTTATTCACTAATGTGTTGTAATCTGTTAGTTTGATAGCATGCGTGTAAGGTATGTCCTGATATTTATTTCATAATCATTAGTTTTAAGAGTACATTATATATCTCTGATGATTTACTGTTGTTATTAAAATTTATTAGAAAATTGGAAATGGTGTATTATTTCTTGCTTATATATAATAGTTCACAAGTAAAGTTCGGACAAAGTATAACCATTATATGCCACCCAGGGAAAATGTAGCTTTCCAAGAGTGAAAGAATGTTTCAAATCCGCTTTTTTATAGCTATCCGAACTTGGTCGGATTATGTAGGTTTCCGATGCTTCGTCAGTATTATAATTGTCTTTCTTTAATTACTGAATTTAATGACATGAAATTTTGCAAGTGAATAGTTGAATGATTAAACTAATTTTTGGCAAACATTTTACCATGCAATTCCTTTAGAACGTCGTGATATTCGACTGCTTTGTAAACAGTGATCTATTTATGGTAAATTATCCTATAACTTTTTAATTACTAACAGAACATCATTGATACTTGGCAACATGTTGCAGACACTTACAAGGTTTGTGTAAACGTGAAAATCTAGACCCCAAACTGCATACTTTAAGAACTAAGACCTAATAAGTGTATTTTACATTTATATTTTTATCTTTTATACCCTACGACTTTTTCTAAATCTGTTTTTTAAACAAATTCAAAACAACGTATGCGAAAATCTACAGCTCTCTATGTAAGCGCTTTATATCAAAACTAGCTAATGACCAAACGTTCGCGTAGCGGAAACTTGAATTTCTCCAAAGTTTATGCATGCACTGATTTCATTCATACATAAATAATTATACACACTAATTTTTGGACACATCTCTTTTCTTCTAAAGTCTATGGATTAAAAAAAGTTCCGCCAGGACAACGTTCGCCCAGCGGAATCAGTGCACAAGTGCTGCGGAGGCCGGGGCGGGGGCAGCCCCGGCTGGCGAGACCGCGCCCTCGCTCCGTTCACTTCTTTCTGCGACGCGCTTGACCACGGGCACTTACTTGTTTTCGGTTGTTTGATTGCCCATTGTAATTTAACGTCATTAAAGCCTATGTTATACAGTCCACAAAGTTTTATTTATAAAGTCCCGTTAGGGCTCCTACACGGATAGAAAGGCAAAGGAGTATGCTAGAGAGCGTGATAGGACCTATGAAGAATATACCTATAGAGAAAAAGCGGTTGCGGATTAGGACAGAGGAATTGAGAGTTAGAGAATTAGAGATGGTAGAAAGGGTGAGACAAAGAGATGATGAATTGAGAGTTAGAGAATTAGAGATGCAAGAAAGGGTGAGACAAAGAGATGATGAATTGCGAGTTAGAGAATTAGAGATGCAAGAAAGGGTGAGACAAAGAGATGATGAATTGCGATTACAGGCTAAATGGTTGGACTTTATGAGAGAGGCTATGGAAGTTTTTGTAAGGTTTATGGAAAAAAAGTCTTAGATTAAGGTTAATTTTTAATTATTATAAAAATTTAATTTTTTCAAATTATTAATTAAAAAGTAAAGTTATGAGTGTAATCTATTAATTCTATCTACTAAAATATTCCTTATCGCCCTTCCCCTAATTAAGTCATCTTCTCCATTTTTCTGAAAAAGATGGTCAGATAAAGATATGTTTTGGAGTTCTGCTGGTTCCGGTTCAGGTACGTTAAACTTTAGGGCTAAATTATGCAACACACTGCACGCAGTAATGATTTTTGCACATTTCTCAGGTCCATAGTGGAGTGTGCGATCTTTACATAAGCAACGCCATCGGTTTCTCAATCGGCTAAAAGTATTTTCTATAGCCACCCTCGTCTTTCCATGGACTGCTGTGTATTTGTATTCTGGAGTCCCCTCAGCAGCATCCGGAATTGGTGTCATTAACCAGGGGCGTTGTGGATAGTCGGAATCACCTGTAAATATTCAAAACTTTAATTTTTAAATATTCAAATCTTTTTTTATTTTAAATTATCTTGTAAACTAGCTGACCTAGCAAACTTTGTGTTCCCATATTTTTTACCCGATTTTTTAATTATTTTACTTTAGTAAAAATTGTGTTCTAACTAAAACAAACACAACAAAGAATTATCCAATTTAGTATTAATATAGTCGTTTGAAAAGTATACGTCTACATTAGATTACAATCTATACTAATATTATAAAGAGGAAAACTTTGTTTGTTTGTTTGGTTGTAATGAATAGGCTCAAAAACTACTGTACAGTTTTTAAAAATTCTTTCACCATTCGAAAGCTACATTATCCACGAGTAACATAGGCTATATTTTATCCCGGTACGGGCAGTAGTTACCACGGGACGCGGGTGAAATCGCGGGAAAACGGCTAGTTACATATATATTCGGCAAATCAATTTTATTATATATGTAGATCAGTGGTTCTTAACCTTTTTGACATGAGGGACCACTTTACTAAAGTTTGTCTTGCCGGGGACCACCTCATCGGTTTACCTAAATTAGCACTCATTTCTTTATTATGTATCAAAAAAAATATCTGAATTTTTGGGTCAGTTCTACTCAAAGCTAAACGCATGTCGGCAGTTGTGTGCAAATACAATTAAAGAAAAACTTGCCTATGTAGTTTCCAATGCGCGAGCGAAGCGAGCGCGAAATTTTTATTGGACTTAAACCAAATATTACGTAAATGTAGTAAACGTACTTAACTTTTTATTTGTTGACAAATGCAAAAATAAGGGCATATAGTTTCTGAATACGCGAGCGAAGCGAGCGCGAAAATTTATCGGACTTAAACCAAATATTACGTAAAATGTAGCCCAAACGTACTTAACTTTTTGTTTGTTGACAAATGCAAAAATAAGGGCATATAGTTTCTGAATACGCGAGCGAAGCAAGCGCGAAAATTTATCGGACTTAAACCAAATATTACGTAAAATTTAGCCCAAACGTACTTAACTTTTTGTTTGTTGACAAATGGCAAAATATGTATATAGTTTCTGAATACGCGAGCGAAGCGAGCGCGAAATTTTTATCGGCCTTCAACCAAATATTACGTAAAATTTAGCCCAAACGTACTTAACTTTTTGTTTGTTGACAAATGCAAAGGTAAGGGCATACGGTTTCTGAATACGCGAGCGAAGCGAGCGTGAAATTTTAATTATTTTTTAAGACTCAAAACCAAAATTACGTAAAATGTAGCCCAAACATACATTTTCATGAATGGGGGGACTAGGTACGACACACCCGATACATGTACGTCCATGCGAAAACCCCCGCTCGCAATTACAAGTCGATAAAAATTAAGTTAGATAACGTATAGCAACGTCGTCAAAGCTAAGCTTCGCGGACCACTTGGAATGCCTCCAGGGACCACCAGTGGTCCGCGGACCACCGGTTAAGAACCACTGATGTAGATGGATGAATTTACTTGATTGTTACCAACCTAATAACCATACATGTTCATTATTTCGATGTAACTCCTGCATGTAGTTATTAGCTAGGCTATTTTCCCATATGAAAGCTTTGTGGGTGGCTCCTCCATATTTCGCATTCACATTTAGAATTCGGCATTCACTATCACATATCTAAAATAAAGATAAAACCATTAGTAGGTACACTGGTATACCATAGTAAAGTGGTATATACATAATGCTATTATACAAGCTGTTGATTTGCATCCGTGCCATATTCAAGGACGTAATTATGCTAATGATTGTCGACCCAAATCAACAAAAAAATTGGTACGTAATTTTTTTTGTTAATTATTTTTTTCGGAATTCCGTCAATGTCATCTAGCCGTATTTAAACTTGGCGCGTGTGTTACTGGCCTTAAAACCGTGCTGCGCCCTCACACAAACGCAAACACAAAGCATACGCAACGTTTATTCATAAAATTGGATTATTTCTGAAATACTTCGACATTACAATGACAAAAAAAGCAGTGCATATTAGTTACTTCCCGTCTACTGTAGTTCCAATCGATTATTTACGTATTGTATGTCCTCCTCCTGAAGTATGGCACAAATGCAAATCAACAACTTGTATAATTAGTAGTGCTCAATCGCATACATAGTAACAAAAACTAAATGCTTACCATTTGTACATTTAATGAATGAAAATGTTTTCTACAATAAAATAAATGTTCAATTTCTTTACTGGGTTTAAAAATTTGGAAATGGCATCCATCAATGCATCCTATAACTCCAGGAAAACCGTACTTCGCAAAAAAGCTGTAAGACAAAAATAATTATATTTTAATAGGCAATCATATGTTAGTGTTAGAAATTAATGTTACAACAGTATACTATAACACTATGTTTTAAACATACTTCTACAAAAAAAATACTTAGATACATTTTCCCTCATAGATACCTATCACAATACTAACTTGCTTTTTATTAGGTCTCTTTCAGCTCGAGTACTTGGGAATCTTATAAAGGTGTTAATGATTGCAGGAGTTACAAGAGCATCAGTGACTTCCTTCACACATTTGCTCACTGTTGTTTGGCCCAAATATTTAGCCGTTCCCACTATTCGCTGATATGACCCAGTGGCATAAAAAGATAATGCACAAAGAACCTGAAACATAAAATATTTACTTAATTGATTTTTAGGATGTAACAATTTACTCTTTTTGACTTTTCAATTTTTGAGTACATGTGGGCGTGGGTTCGATTCCAGGTCAGGCAAGTACCAATGCAACTTTTCTAAGTTTATATGTACTTCCTAAGTTCCTAAGTATATCTTAGACATCAATGGCTGATAAAAAGGTGAAGGAAAACATCTTGAGGAAACCTGGACTATAGTCTGAAATCACCAACCCGCATTGAGCAAGCGTGGTGATTAATGCTCAATCCTTCTCCGTGTGAGAGGAGGCCTGAGCCCAGCGGTGGGACGATAAAAAGGCTGTAACAACAATTTACTATTAGCTTTATAGATACCTATTTTGTCATATTAAATAAGTTGTAGTTCACTTCCATTTCAATACTGAAATACCAGCAGAAGATATTGAATAGGTATAATTATGTAGAATCTAAGTGGGTACCTACCTTAAGTTCTAGACTAATTCTAGCACTCGATGTTAATGATGTTTTTTGTCGAAGTTGCTCACAGAGGAACATAAAAGCTTCTTTATTTAGGCGATATTTATTTTTAAATTCGGATTCATTTATGTCCAGTGGGTTAATTCTATTCCTAAGTTTTGCTCTGCGCGTAATTTCTCTACAATTATTAAAAATAAACATTAAATAACTCGATTTTTTTCAAACACATTAATTCTATAGGTACGCAAATAAATAAAATATGATTTAATTACTTACCTTGTTTCTCGTGATTGATATCCATAATTTTCTAGTAAATTTGCCGCTAAAAAATAATATGTGGTACTACGTTCATACAGTGGCGGTCTTTGCATTGTAAATTATATTGAAGCTATTACTGATTGTTCCAATAACTTAACAATAATTTTGAAACACTTTTATTCACAAAACTAACTCTGAACAAAACATAAACACGGTTAAAACTTTATTTTTACACTTCTCGAAACCTTTCTCACCGACTATTTTCAAGTGAATAATGTTTCGAGCATACTCGATAGGTAGCCAGCCTTCGAGAGTTTACGTTACCGTATGTCAAAACAATGTTCATGCTATCAAAAATCTAGGGATGTGAAAAAATAATCGATTATGGAAATAATCGATTTAAAATCGATTTTTTTTTAAGTAAAAATCGATTTTGATGCGTATTTTTATTTATATGAATAATCGATTAATAATCGATTTTTTTTTAATAATTCAGTCTATTATTACCGATTTTTCATCTGCAACCCCCGACATTAAGTTTGGTCTTCTGGCCCGGGACGCAAACTACCAAAGAATACTATCTCTATGATGTTATATTAACGCCATCTATGTATCTATGACGGCATTCCTTCTGTACCTTTAAGACAGTTTAGTTGATTTATTTAATCAAACATTCACTAGATGAAGTCAATGAACTATACTATTTTACCGACATTTGGTTGATAAGTATGTCATTCATTATTCGTTAGTGAAACTCCGTAAAACGAAAGCTTTTAGTGACTAAAAGTTTTGAGTGTTCTAAAGTGTTATTAAAAGTCTGGTCAACAATGTCTACGCCTAAAAACAAAAACAAAATTAAAGAACAATGTCAGACGTCCATAGTAACTTAGGCTCAATAAAAATATTTCATGTACAGTGAAAATTCTTACAGTTTTTTGTGTAGTTTAATGTCAGAAGCTTTTCTATGTTTTCCACTTTTGCATTGAACTTCTCAAAACCAAATTATTCAAACGAAAAACCTGAACTCGATAAACAAAATAATTACTTATTAACATGATATTTTTTTTTGGAAAAGTTCTAGATAACAATTAACTATTTTATAAGAAGTTATATTTTATATGTAAATTGTTGAAGTAAAGAATTTTGTGTACGTGAGAATTCAGTTTTAAAAGTTGATTGGGTGGGCCGAAACCTGACATTGTTCTTTAACAAATATTTAAAAAAACCGTAACCAACGAATTCAAATTTGAATGTTTTTCACATAAATCAACAAAATTTAATTATTCAAATATTTAAAAAAAAAAAAAACTAAAAGTCCATAGCCATAGAGTTCAAATTAAAATGCTTTTCACAAAAATTAACAAAATTAAATTATTTTTAATTTATAAATCTTTGGATTGAAAAATTTGGGACTCATTGTGAAAATAATTGATAAATTAGGAAAAAAATCGATTAATATAAAAAAATCGATTATTTTCTTATGAAAAATCGATTGTTAATTAATCGATTTTTCATAGTGATAAATTAATCGATTAATAAAAAATCGATTTTTTATGTTAAATGTCACATCCCTACAAAAATCTCACAATTGTTTATAAGCTTCGAGTTTCGTTTACGATCTCGTTTCGATTTCGATACGAGAGCGCTCTAAAATCATTCGTGCTGCCATGTTTTGTTTCCTTTTACGCCCGATAGGGGCGCTGTACAATTCTCATACATGTTACTCGATTTTGATACGAATAAGTTTTCTCAAATATCGTGCTTGGATAAGACTGCATTCGTGCAGTTGCAATGTGGCAAATGAAAATCGTTTTACATAGGTACCTATTAGATATGTATTAATTTTTTTATTCAATTTTGTTTACAAAATTATTATTATATTGATTGAAACATAAATAAGCTGTCTGTATGGTAGATAGGTAGGTAAGGTACTACAAATGAAAGTCTTCTTCCTATTGCCCTGTTCCAAATTACAAGCTATAAAATTGACAAGATGATAATGAGTACCTCAACTCAATGGTTTGTTTGTAGCATGTTTGTAGTGACTGACAGCGACTGTCAACTGAACAAAAAAACAGTCGAACTGTGTAATGGAAACGTACAGCATGTTTTCCTTAGGTGACATAGGAAACGTGTCGTGTGTACACCGAGCGCTCAGTCATCGGCATAGATGTAATATACTATAAACAAGATTGCGCACTCTCAAAATATATATTTACTAGCTTTTGCCCGCAACTTCGTTCGCGTGGAATAGTGACTACCAGCAGATTTTTGATTTGACCAATACATGGCGCTATATGTCCGGAATATTTTTTTTTTTTTTTTTGTAATAAAAACTATCCTATGTCCTTTCTCAAGTTTCAAACTATATCTGTACCAAATTTCACACAAATCGGTTCAGTAGTTTAGGCGTGAAGAAAAGACAGACAGACAGACAGAGTTACTTTCGCATTTACAATATTAGTTTGGACAAAAATGAACTCTATTCCAAGGCAATAAGGTACTAAATTGGTTGCATAATACACAGAGGCAAATCCGAGCCGAGAGAGATATTTAGAACGGAGGCCGTTTGTCTCTTTCTAACACCTTGCCAGCATAAAAAAATGTTGTGATCAACAGTTTTTTTTGCCCAAAAAAACAATTGAATCACTTATATTTTTATCTTATTTTAACAATTGTAAGTCAACGAATTCATTCGCAATTACATTAATTTATTCGTATTTATTCTTAAAACATAAACAACATAAATTTTTATTTTGCTTTTTTTTATTTTCTATCGGTAACCCTGAACATTCTTGGCGCGTAATCAGCATTTAAAATTTTGTTTGTATTTTTTTGTATTAAATCAATTTAAACTGTTAAAATGGTGAAAAAGTGTTGCGTTTATACTTGTGAAAGTGAATCCTATGGTGGTTGCAATATTTCGTTCCACAGGTAAGCTAATAATAACATTTTCGTAAATCAAACAACTAGGGTGCCCACGAATTCTTTTAATGAGTCAACATATAGGTGATGGATTTTAAAACTGTTGTACTATTGTTATAGCTTCCCAAAAAAATGTAGAAAGGCGATATAAATGGCTCAGCAGTCTATATGTGAAGCAAAAATACAAAAAAATCAGTCTGCACGTCGAATCTACCCGTTTTTATTACTGCTAATTCCCGCTAATTACTAAAAGCCTAAATTAGTATTTTAAGGTCGCAAACTGCGTAAGTTAAAACTTCAATACAAATCTGTGTTTAATAATCATAGCAAACTCGGATTGGTCTCACATAGCTTAGTCTCCTAGTCACCCTATTAGAAAGGGACAGACGGCCTCCGTACTAACTGTTTCACTCGGCTCGTTTTTGGTTAAAATTGCGCAGTCCTGTTTACTATATTATGTCTATGGTCATCGGTCAATTTACCTTTTATTGTGCATTTGACAGTTGCTGTCAGTCAGTACAAACCACGAGTTTCCGTTGAAAACTGACAGCTGTCAACTGCACAAAACTTTCGGTACCCCTGTAGTTCATTCTGAACGCATTTTATCCGAATGAAATTAAAAAAAGGATCAGTTTTTTTGTGTTGACGGCCATACCTATTTTTGTTTATTGATTTCCTGAATTTGAACTTTTAACAAGAGCGTGGCGAGTATAAACCAAGTTATTTTCCGTGGGCTTTTGTGACCTGTGTTCTGTAATTCAGGTTAGTACTTATTGTTATATTTCCTATCATTTCAGTTTTAATTGAAGATAGAAAGACTACCTAACACTCTGATCCTCCGAGTTCGCTAAAGTTGCTAGGGTGTACAAGCGTTCTCCCGCTCCTCAATTAACTATGCAAACGTCCGTTACTTGATTCTATATAGTACCCACAAGTTCAAAACTGCTAGTACAGCTATTAAGTACGAGTCATTTTAGGTAAACTAAGCACAGATTTCCCGCTCCGAGAATGAATGAACACAACACTTCACGCGCGAGAAACTGCTCTGCACACAAAGCTAACCAAAACAAATGACGTTCTACCTGTAAGTCTATTTAAAAAGAGAATCTAAGCTTGTTGATATTTAGTCACTTATGAAAGCCCATAGAGCAATCAATATAAGGGAGAACATGGAAAAACAAGTTTGCACACCGCCAGTGAAGAATCTGAGGAAAAAATACTAATTATTGTCAATTTTCATATCTAATTCCAATTTCAAAACAATGTACCTAAAGCATTTATATTGAAAACAATTTTAACACTAATGTTAGCGTTTTAATTATTTTCTTGGAAGATACATCTTCTCCATAAATCAGTTAATCACATTTTCCATCATTATTTCAAATTAATTAAGAAAAAGGCTTGGAGGATGATTTCAAATTAATTTCACAGCCCTGTGTTTTTAATGGATCTGAAAATTTACTTAAAGACCATAAACATTATTTTTCATTAATTCATAACATAAAACAAAATAAGCTTACAGTTTTAACCAAAGAGCTATATAAATTATACAAATACATTTACTTATATTAATAATATCATTAAATCCATTGGATTAGGTAAAAGCATATATTTTATAATTTATGTACACATTGTTAATAACAATTAGAAACGGTTTTAATACAATTGAGTACAAAGATACTGCTTGTTTCTAAAGAAATTTCTACCAGGAGACCTTGTTTGTAGTTTCTTTACTTTTTAAATAATTCCTATCCGAGCTTAAAGAACGTAATCCATCAGACTGATATCAATTTATGTGTAATATACTTCATCCTCCAAGCCTTTTTTCCCAACTATGTTGGGGTCGGCTTCCAGTCTAACCAGATGTAGCTGAGTGCTTTACAAGGAGCGACTGCCCTATCTGACCCCCTCAACCCAGTTACCCAGGCATCCCAATACCCCTTGGTTAGGTTAGACTGGACTTGGTTAGACTGGTGTCAGACTTACTGGCTTCTGACTACCCTTAATGACTGCCAAGGATATTCAATGACAGCCGGGACCTACAGTTTAACATGCCATTCGAAACACAGTCATTGGTGTCTAGGATATACTTAGTAAAGTAAAATAACAAATTAATATTTTTATTTTTTTCAGTGTCGTCCGCTACCCTACCCACCATTTGCATCTGATCTCATCTATCATTGGAAAAATCGACGACAAATAAGTTTGCCGTGAATATAATATTAAGATAGGTTTCTGTGCTGAATATATTGATGTTAAAAAAAAAGATGAACACCCAAGGAAAACGGTAAGTAAATTTCTTTCTATCTAAGTTCACAAAGCTAGTCTTTGCACAGACAAACATACAATCACATAAGCAAATTTATATATTAAACTAATCTATTACCTATAGAATCTAGTCACTTAATATGTCTAACTAATATACACTGATATTAAGTTTGATATATATTAAGATATATTAAGATTGCTAATTAAAAACATTTATTTTCATATGATGAAGGAAGTTATCTCTTTTTTTCTAATTTTTCCAGGCCTAACAAAGCTACCACGAAACAGGCGTCACCGGGTGGTTCTAAACTGAAGGACAAGTTGCCTGATGTAACAACTGGTGGTCTTACTCAACCGGCCCAGGCTAAAGCAATGTCGTCTATTCAGCATATAAATGGCGTTTCGTAAGTTATATTTTCTTTCTATATTGTCAAAATCAGAATCCCAAAAGAAAGTCATTGGTCTTGACAAAGAAGCTCAAATAAGGAAAGTAAATATAACCTTGAAAAAAATTCTAATAACTTTGTAATACACATACATACAACCAGAATTTCTTATTGTCTTTTGCAGCTCTAACTTGGACCAAGTGGAGGTAGTAGTCATAAAGCAGGAAGTGGAGGTAGTGGACATAAAGCAGGAAGAGGCAGAGGAATTAATGGAAGAAGCACCATGGGAGGTACAGCAGTGGCCCTCAAAAACTGAGGACAATTCCAATGGTCAGGCGTCTCCGGAGCCACACACACTTGAAAACGAACCCATCCAAATCAAATGTGAGGTTCTTCTCTCAACTCCTGAAAAGAAGGCACCTAGGTCTAGAAGGGTGCCTAAGAGTGAGATAAAGAATGGCAGTGATTTAGACAGTGATTGCGACGACCAGTCCAATGGCCCACAAGGCGAAATCCCTGCCATTCCAGGTGTTCGCAAGGACATCCCTGACGATGAGGAATTGGAAGACCACATTCGAGATCGAATACACAACATCGAAAAAGGGATGGATGATGAAGCTGATCGCCTGATTGCCACATCGCCCAGTTTCACATGGGTCGATAACTTTCACTCGTTCTATTCTGCTCGTGAGGACTTCTCAGGCCCTGCCCCGGGGCCGGTCAAAGATTACGATTCGCCTTATGATACCTTTATCGACATATGGGATAGAGATATCATAGAGCTAATTGTCCGTGAAACAAATCGGTATGCCAATCAGACGATCGAGGATTTGCGTAGCAATGGAGCGTTGGCGCCATCATCTCGCCTACGATCCTGGACTGACACAAATGCAGACGAGATAATGCTTCTCTTCGGTATGCTCATGTACATGGCTATTGACCAGCGAGCTTCGATAAACGAGTACTGGGCAGTAGACAGTGTTCTCGAAATGCCGGGCTTCAGAAGTCTAATGCCCATTAATCGCTATTTGTTGCTGAATAAGTTTCTTCATTTTGTTGACAATAATGCTGAGGCAACTCAGCAATTGCTACAAACTAAAGAAACTTCTTCGCCAAAGCTGGTCAAGTTGGCACCTATTGTTAAACATCTCGGAGAGAAATTCAACTCTCTATACAACCTTTCGCCCAACATCACCATAGACGAGTCCTTGACCTTACACAAGGACAGGTTGTCCTGGATCCAATCTATAACGTCAAAGGCTGTCGTTAAGTCTTATGAGCTTTGTGAAGCTCAAACAGGCTATATGGCAAAGTTCCAGATTTACACTGGGCAGGGTAGATCTGCTAGTGACCCAACATTTGAAGTCAGTTTGGGGAGCAAAAGCACTAAAGCGGTTCTGGAACTTTTGCAAGGTCTGGAACATCGGGGGCATTGTGTAACGATGGATAATTTTTACAGTTGTCCATCGTTAGCACGGCACCTCAAGAGTTTGGGCTTTGATTGTTTAGGGACCCTTCGTGCTAGCCGACGGAACGTGCCTGATGACATCGCGAAACTATCGAATGAAGCGAAGAAGGGGATGATATTATCTCGTCATTGTGGAGACGTTTCCATCATAGCATGGAAGTACTCCAAAATGGTGAATATTCTATCCACCTACCACAAAGAAACTTCTTGCATCACATCGAGGCCGCCGGTATGCATCAAAGATTACTATAGATCATTTGGGGGAATAGATCACAAAGACCAGAAACTGGCCGAGTATTTGTTAGAACGAAAGAAGGGCATGAAATGGTATGTAAACGTTTTCAAAAGGTTAGTCAATGTGAGTATACATAATTCTTTTGTTATGTATAGCAGTTGTTTGAAACGGTGTGATAAGCCGGCAGTGACGCATCGCGAGTTCCGTTACGAGCTTGCTGGGGCTCTTGTTAGGCGGCATCGCCCCAGCATGGTGGAGTGTAGATTAGAAGAGGTTGTGGAGACCAGTAAACTCGTAGCGGGTCTGATGAGGCTTAGGCGAGATGTTATACATATTCCAAAGAGCCCGAATGGATCAAGGGACAGAAAGAGATGTGTAATTTGTTACCGTGAAAAGTTAAACAAAATGGTTCGCACGCAGTGCACCACCTGTAACGTGTACGTTTGCTTTGAGAACTGCTGGCAAATATGGCATTCTTCGGAAGAGCTTCCAGGCGACGTAATGCGGGGACAAAAGAGGAAACGAAACGAGTGATATTTCGTGACGGAATTCTGACGGATGAATTCTACGACTGGATCTGAGACCACGAGATTCGTTGGGGTAGGACATGGGTTACTTTAACTCCCTCATCGAATCGTCGCCATGCTGCTTCGTATGGCAGCTACAGTTCTCTGACCATGTGCTGGCTGTACTGACTTGAATGTAAGCGGGCCCCGCAGATGAGATCTACTAGGTACCCATGTACTTATGCACAAACATTTATGTACATATTTTATTGTTTATATACTGTCTTTAGTTTTTTTTTATTTGTTTTATTGCATTGTACCTGTTTACAACTGAACATAAGACTGCATTCGTGCGGTTGTAATGTGGAAAATGAAAATCATGTTATGCATAAAAACTATTCATTTTATTTCAAAGTTTTAATATTTCAAAGTTATTATTATATTGATTGAAATCACAGTAATGTATTTTATTTCAAGCATTGAAAGCTGTCTCAATTAATAGAAAGGTTCGTAGATCGTAGATAAGTAGAAAATTGGTACACAGTATGTTTGTTCCCAGAAGTTATCACTGGGAATAATATTCTAAATGGATAGGGGTTTAAAAATAAATGAAAAACGGTCGAGTTTGGGAACCATCCTCTCCTTTATCTATCGTTTACTAGTAATTTTCCCGCTGTTAAACTCGGATCTCGTGGGAACTACTCTAGTATCCGTACACGGATTAAATATAGCCTATGTTACAGAGGTAAAAAGTCGTGGTGGCCTAGTGGGCAAAGAACCAACCTCTCGAGTATGAGGGCGCGGGTTCGAATCCAGGTCAGGCAAGTACCAATGCAACTTTTCTAAGTTTGTATGTACTTTCTAAGTATATCTTAGACACCAATGGCTGATAAAAAGGTGAAGGAAAACATCTTGAGGAAACCTGGACTATATAGTCTGAAATCACCAACCCGCATTGAGCAAGCGTGGTGATTAATGCTCAATCCTTCTCCGTGAGAGAGGAGGCCTGTGCCCAGCAGTGGGACGATAAAAAAGGCTGTAACTGTAACTGTAACTGTATGTTACAGAGGATAGAGTAACTTCCCAACAGTGTAAAAATTTTTCAAAACGGTTCCGTAGTTTCGGAGCATCGAATAACGATGCATATAGAATTGACAAAAAACCTTTAAATAAAAATACATGCAATGTTTACAACCATACTACCATAGATATAATATTTTGTCTATAATGAAAACTACAGACTAAAGAGTGAATGAAATGAACCATAGAGATTAGACGATCACTGTGGCGTCGTCGGCGAACGGATATTGTTTATGCTCGACATTTTCTAAATCTTTTGGAATTAGATAGCAGATGTAATTTTTATCATAATATCGCTTATTTTGTTCATATTTAATGTAAACTTGCGTGAATTTGAAACACCTACTAAAACTGTACAAAGGAAAGTTGAAAAGTTGACGTTTGGACGTAATGTGTATGCCAATAAGGCTAAAGTTTTTTTCGCGACCATTATAGCGGGAAATCTACGTTGTGACGCGCACAAACCGTGATTATTCGTCGCGAGAACTGGCGAAGTGTCGTAACAGCCTGGTTATGTGGCCATATATATTTTGACAGTGGACTCGTGATAAAAATTGTTTTATTTGACAATGTCGGAGGAAATGGCGGTGTCTGATAACACAACTGGGGACGAAGCTAAAGTAACCAACGATGAGGCAACCGCGGCGGCCGCAGTCCCGGAGCCCGAAGCAGAGGCGGAGGAGGCGGTGACCGAGCCCACGGCTCCCGTCGCTGAAGAGCCACCAGCTTTGGCGGAAGGTACTACAAAAACTTTCACATAACCTAAGTGCCAACATCACGACATAGTTTTTCGTCAATTGGATAGTATATTTTTGCTTTTATTAATTCAAAACTGCAGTTGCAACCTTTCTATTGCAAATTGAGGTCAAATATCGACATTTCCTAAACTTATTTTGGTAAATCTGGTACCTAGTTACTAGTTCATAGTTTAGAAGTTAGTTATCAGTATGTAGTATCAACAGAGCATAATTTAGTGGTAATTATGCAGTAATTACTAAACGCAGTCACTAATGTATTTTGAACTAATTTGAACGCTGCAGCGAACACTTTCCACTGTTATTTTATCAAAATACATGATGAGTTGTGTCGATGAATCCAATATGATGTCATCATGTTCAAGCTGTGCCTTACTAAGGAGCATATGACCTTATAAACATGTATGGATAATATTTATGCCTATATTTAACTGTTTGAACACATTTAGCATGAAAGCGGGATTCTTTTTGAATTTCAATATGTAATTAGCATGTAATCGGAACCGAAATATGTTTGTTGATCAATGTTTAAATAAAATCAAGACGTTTGTCCTTTTTACTTAGATTCTGTTTAGGTAGCTTTAATCTATACTTCTGTAGGTACTGATTTAATAAAGAGGAAACATTTGTTACCCTAGTTGACCCTTAAGGCTCGGCAACTACAGGACATTGAATACACGTTCACTATTTAAAAAACATACGCTATATTTTATTCTGCTACGGGCTGTAGTTCTGATGCACCATTTTAATTCTAGTTTATAAATCCAGACATAACTTTCTTATGATATTTATGAAAATATTGGTAACACAAACAAGTACTTACCACTGGTACTTATCATCTCTTGACAGTCATTATAGGTAGTCAGAAGACAGTAAGTCTTACCTGGGGAGTGATTTACCTGGGTAACTGGGGTGAGGAGGTCAGATAGGCAGCTGCATCTGGTTATTCTGGAAGCTGTCACCGACCTATTTGGGAAAGGCCTATGCATATGATGAGTTCCACTGGTTTGTGGTACTAACTACTCCCTAGTGGAAGCGTCAAACGTTGTTTACAGTTATCAATGGAATTTTTATCTACCTGTATACACGTATGTCACAATATATCAATGCACTTTGTTTGAAAGATAAATGTATTAGAGTCCATTTCCTTTTCTCTCATACATCTCTATCAGTAACCACTTATTTTTTCACACTTTTTTGCCATTTTGTTAATACTCCGTGCAACTGTTGTAGCCTTCTTCATCTATACTTTTTAAATAAACCGTGTTTTGTGGCAAATATTATTATGTACATACAAAATTATTCTTAAAAGACTAATAAATATCCATGTATTATTAAAACTTTAATGTTTATAATTTAAGTGTGATTTTGTGTATTTGAATTTATTCCCATATGGAATAAGCCAATTAATATACAATAGGGCTATACATATAATATCTGAGTCATTGGCAGGTTATCCCACTACGAACATCATTAGCCTAGCCTTTTCCCAGCTATGTTGTGGTCAACTTCTATTCTGAACAGATGCAGAACCCAGTTACCCGGGCAACCACTTGGACAAGACTCATTGTCATACTTACTGTATTCTGACTATGTGTAACAAATGCCAAAAATGTTCGAATGACAGCCCCATTTCTCACTATCCACACACATAACACAATAACCGGCTCATATTTATGTATTCCAACTTATATTCACAGAGGAGCCCGTACCAGATCCAGCCCCAGACCCAGATCCAGAAGAAATCAAACCAAAGATAGAAGAAGCTGATGAATCAACAGACGTTAAGAAAGAACCGGACTGTGAAGACAGTGATGTACCAATCGATCCCCCGGAGTACGACGTGGATATAAAGAATGAGGACGAAGTGTTTGTTAAAGATGAGATTGAGACGTTTGAACATAATATTGAAGAACATTTAAGTAGAGGTATTAAGAGGAGAGCCTCGTCTACGTTCAGTGATGATGGAGACGAAGAGTTTAAAGGTTTCGATGATGTCAAACTGGAAATTAAGACGGAAGGCTACTTAACTGTCTTGGGTGAGTTTTTTTACTTTCAATATATATTTTTTTTATATTTCTCGTGAAACTTTGTAGCTTGGGACAGCCTATTACTTTGTCTTAACCATTTTTAAGTAACCATAAGGTTAACATGCCTAAAATCGACGTCCTATACAGTATTAGAGTCAAACTTGTTCGAAGTTACATTAACAGTCAGTTTCTTCATCAAAAGTAATGTCATAAAGTAAAAGTAATGGCCAAATTCGTTTTTTTAAGGCTAAAGTAACAGCAGAACTAATAGAAAAAACTAATTTGACCGTTACTTTTACTTTATGACATTACTTTGGCTTTTACTTTTGATGAAGAAATTGGCTGTAAGTCTCTATAAAATAATTTATTTATATTTTATTTCCTTAGCCTATGCTGTCCTACAGTTGGGCAAAGGCAGTTATTTATATACACAATTAAGTTATATTTTCCATAATATTAATAACTCTGATGACTTGTATATTCAGAGCGATTGGAGGAAGAGGTGACAGCCGCCAGCAAAGACTTGGTGCCACTGAAAACAGTTCTGGCCACGCTCCACCCACCCGGAAGAGCATCTAAGCGACTACGCAAAGACACAGGTAATATGTCTATACTTATTACTTATCTACACTAATATTATAAAAAGGAAAACTTTGTTTGTTTGTTTGGTTGTAATGGATAAACTCAAAAACTACTGGACCAATTTTAAATGTTCTTTCACCATTAGAAAGCTATATTATCTGCGAGTAACATAGGCTGTATTTTATCCCAGTGCGGGCAGTAGCTCCCACGGGACGCGGGAAAACTGCTATAATATTATAAAGCCGAAGAGTTTGTTTGAACTCGCTAATTTCAGGAACTACTGGTACAATTCTTTCAGTGTGAGTAAGCCAATGTATCGAGGAAGGCTATAGGCTACTTTTTATCTGGGTTCGTGCAGAGGTTCCCACGGGATGCGTGTGAAACCACTGGCAGAAGCTAGTATTACATATAGATGCAATAAGAAACTAAGCGAGTCACAAGAATGTTTGTTTCTACACAAAATATTATTTTTTATTACCAAATAAAAATAACTTGACTGTAACTGCCTGCATGCAAACAATTGATATCTATGGGCGACTGCCGCCGCTGCTGACGTGCTGGTGCCGCATTAATCCAAAAAGGTTTTATGTAAATATATACAAACCAGTAGTGCAGCTGCATTTGTAACATTTCATCTCTATCGGTTGAGTAATACAACAATACTTATTAGAAAGGATGTACATTTAATTTTTATAAGACAGACAGATATGTGTCCGGGGAGTTTGTTGCGCCACTTCTTCTTCCCAGTATTAACACACAGGAAGTGGTGAATAATAGGCGTTTTAGGGACTGTTTCATGTAATTCTGACGTTCGAAATGTGCTGTTTTCAGCCACTTAGAATAACCGATTTTTTTTTTGATACGTCTACAGTAGATTATATGAATAGAAAGGGAGTGAGTGTGAGTGACAGGGGAAAATGGAAGAGGATGACATATTGCGCCGACCCCAAATAAAAATGGGAACAGGGCAATAGGAAGAAGAGTCTATAGTAGATTGTAACTCTATTATTTTTATTCTAGATGGATCCAGGCCCTCATCAGCTCTATCTTCAAGGTCAGATGGAGACGGAGCCACTGATGTGAGTGAACTCATTTCTAACTGCTATATGCTTACTAACACATCCTCTGTAGAATACGGCCCTTTGTATATCAGCTGCCATAGTATTCAAATTTTTTAGTTTCATAATGTCAGAATTATTAATCATCTTATTTATAGTAAATTCATATAACCAAGAAGTAAATAGAAATTGTATATAGTTAACACGACTTTAATAATTACATTGAATAAGAACTATTGGTAGCTGACATCACACAATTAACTCATAGTAACTCCCACTAATACAGACGGCAGTAAAAAATATTAACTTAACTTAAAAAGATATTAATTCCTAAAAAAAATCTCTAAAGGTTCTAAAGGTCTCAACCAAAATCATAAATAACTTTAGCTGCTGACCATATGATGCAAAAAAAACTACAAAATATGCCTGTACATATAAATATGTTCACCAATATTTATTTCTAGTAGAAAAGTCTACCTTTTTTGAAGGTAAATCATCAAATGACCCCTCCTGCTGTGGCTGCAGCTTGAGGGATTGTCAGACTCTTGCTGACTAAAACCCATCATGTTCCTTCTTAAGCCCTTTATGTAAACCGGTGCCATATTTCATACAAATTGGTACAGTGTTTCTTAAAAGAACATAACCAAGAACTAATGTTTTGTGATTACCAAACCAGATCTGATAAATATTTATTGAATAAGAAAGTGAAGGGCCTATTCGACACAGAGGACTTTAAAACCACTTTTTCCATAAGTGCCTAAAACTGTGCTCGATTTTAATGATGGAGACAATCAAACTTGTTTGCCAAGAAACATTGCTATGCATGACATTTTATCAACATCAAATTGTTTTGCTTATTATACATTTCTAGTATCTTCTTCAGTTTAAGTGATCATATGTATATGAAAAAAAGCCTTTTTGAAATTACTTATTTGTCACTTATCAAAACATAACTTTACCCATATTTAACCAACCTGGATATTTATATAAAAATCTTGACTCAAATACTATGTCTCTTTCAAGTAGAATCGAGCATAGTTTCAGGCCTCCACTAGATCGTTACTAACACTTTGACACGTATTTTTTTTTATCTAGCCAGCATTCAAAATTGAAGTTGAAATCAAACGCAAAAAGGTTAGGACTTTGTCCTATTTTTTGTATCTTTTTGATGCATGCTTTTATTTAGAATGGTGGAAGATACATAAAGGATAATGCTATTCTTTGTATGGAAGTTGGGCTCAAGAGTTGCCCACAGTAACTGCATAGTGTATTATGTTCCATAGGCTTATAATAGGTCCCAGACCGAAATATTTCGAAATCTATCCCGGGAGTCCTGAGAAAAACTGGTTTGACTCTTATTCAATATTATGAAAAACATCCTTACGAACTCTTAACTATTCCTCTTTTATTACCTTAATTGAAATGCATTATAATATTAATCGACAAATACGAGGTATTGAACGAGATTTTTTTTTACCGACTTCAATAAATGGAGGAGTTTCTCAGTTCGTTTGTATTCTTTTTACGTAAGTACGTGCATATTAACTCTGTCGTTTACCAACCGATTTAAACAATCATTTTATTGTTTGAAAGGATTTACTTTCCAAATAGTTCCTTTGTTATTCGGTCCAGGGTCTGTTGATAGAAACCTTAAAACAATAGGGAACTCTCGAAAATTGTAAGCACATAGCGAATAAAAACTTGTCATTCGGGTATATGTCTACGACACCACAAAACTGTGGAGGTTAAGACCTGACCTGCCGATGGAGATGACAGTGAGACGAGGGAACTCCTCAACGGTAACTATTTACTACCTCGTGTTCGAGCTTATTTTATTCGTCCTGATAAGATTTTTCCATTGCCATTACGGATATTAATTGCATGACGCTACTCGAACTTAGGACTGATTGTAGTAGATAGAGACTGAAAAGCAAGAGAAACAACAATTACCTTTAAACGTCTATTTCTGTTATTTTATCCTGTTAACAGTGAAACCACTATCTATCTGAATGTTATTTCAAGAAAAGAAGGTTGTTAGGTTTGTGGCTGCTTAAAATGGCTGGCTAACATGAGAACCGGTTTTTCTCTTGACCTCTGGGACCGATTTCAAAAATATTTGGAGTCCGTCTTAAGAATGAAGTAAAGAACCTATTCTAACCATTCCCACTTCTGGGCAAATGGCTTGGGCTTTATAAAGTGACTGTTCAAGTTTAACATTATAACCGGTTTTTTTCGGGACCTCTGGGACCGATTTCAAAAATATTTGGATTTCGTGTTAACAGTGCAGTAAAGAACCTATTTCGATCACTTTCACTACTGGGCAAATGGCTCAGGCTTTGTTAAGTGACTATCTATGAGGAACATTTGAACCGGTTTTTCTCGGGACCTCTGGGACCGATTTCAAAAATATTTGGATTCCGTCTTAACCCCTCTGCTCGACAAGATTTTGACATAAGACTTTACCGTTGATTCGGCGGGATATTTTGAATCGCGACATGGAAGTCAAAAATTTGTACTAACTTTCAACACATGAATTCTAAGTCCGTAATGCCTGATCAGAAGTATTTTAACTATAACTTTAGAGCTCACTTATATGACAACAACGTGCAAAGGTCAAATGGGGTCAGTTAATTCAGAAAAAGATAATAATTACGGTGTTTTTAAGTCTATCGAAAAGTTAGGCATTTCAAATTTAGTGAAAACTTACCAATAAGTAATCGCATCACTTTCTCAAACACAACACAAACGTCATATTTATAACATTTTCAATCCGTTGCAATACATTTCGTGCACTTATTTATGTTCAATAACTAAAAAATCAGCACATAAAATACACAATAAAAATGAACAATTTACAAGATCAGTCAAGTCACAGACAAGTAGAGTTTGGAATGGAGTATTTTTTTTTCAATCAGCGGTGTGCATTCGATACCTAAATCGGAAATTTATTATAAATAATCGAATACCAATTTTATATATACCTATTTTTTAATAGCAACTTATTTCAATTTTATTTATTAATTTTAAATTATAGGTTCAATTTGTTTTTGTTGTTAAGAAAAAAGATATTTAAGTTTTTAGCATTAAATTTTTATATGTGTTGTATTTTGGTGTTGCGTCATTCGTAATAATTTTTAACTTTAATTGAATTTTTATTACCTATTACGGAATTTTAATTTATTCTTATATTATTTCTCAACAATTCTAACATTTTTGTTTCGGCGGAGGGTATGCGGGTGTTCTGAAATATAATGCAATTTGTAACTACCAAAGGTATGTACTTATTTGATGATGAGAAACAATAATAATAATTGATTGATTTGCCCCGCAGGGCATCTGAGGCGGATGACGGGGAGTAGCGACCCCGCGGGGCTATATATCCGAGTGCTCCAGGGAGAGTATACTGTCCCCCATCTCCGGCTTGCCGGAGTGAAGCATGACGGGGGAGAGGTCTCCCGCCTCTTGGCTTGCCTTCACCGGCCGGTCAGAGTGGAGTCGCTAGAGTAGGGTTAGCAGCCCGCTCGGAGGGTAGGTGCCTCGTGGTAAGTGGCGAGTGGGCCGGTGATGCTGGACCCACAGGGAGCGCGTGATCTGCGTTTAAAGTCCGCCGAGGTATCCTCACCCTTCAGCCGCTCATGTACCTGTTGCCCTCTTGTTGCGATTTAGCGACTGATTCCCGGGGGCCCAGTAAGTGAGTTGGCGAGTCTCCACCTGCCATTTTTACGTGTATTTATTACATTGTTATCGGCAGGTGCCATAGTTCCCGTAGTTTCCCCATTCCTAGTCCACTAGCATCCCATCACAATAGCCCAAGTAGTTTTCATCCATAGTTAGCAATAGTTTAGCACAGAACCGGGCATTGTCCTTGGGTACATTTCTATAGTGTATACAGGGATAATCGTCAGTTTTGTGTCACCATTTCATTAAAGTTGTCTCAAAAGGGCTTCAGCGTGTTGGCTTCGGCCCCACGTTCGCCTTCCAAAAATCCGGGACTCTGTAGTCCCGTGGTCGGTTAGAGACATAATAATTGATTGATTTTAAAGTCACCAAATATTTTTAACCGAATCCCAAAAAGGAGGTGGTTCTCAATTTGGATGTTTGTTTTTGGTCGAAAGGGTATATTCCCCATATTTGTTATTAGGTCCAGGATCTGATGATGGAAACCTTGAGAAATCGAGGGCAGCTCTCGAAAATTGTAAGCATAGATAAGGTTATAACTTGACACTCAGATGTATATCTGATAACACTATGAGACAGTAAAGGTTTGGAGCTGACCTGATGATGGAGACCAGAGAAGGTCAAGGGAACTCGACAACCGTACTTCTCTCGTCTCCATCTCCTTCACTGTTGCAGAGGCCTCGTAAATACGAATAATATAAGCACAAACACGAGAAAGTTTAAATATTCAGTTGTCGAGTTCCTTCGACCTTCACTGGTCTCCATCATCAGGTCAGCTCAAAGCCTTCACTGTTGAATAGTGCTACCAGGCAAACACCTGAGTGATAAGATTTCAACCTTTGTATTTCTGCAACTTTCGAAAGTCGCCCTCGATTTCTCAAGGTTCCATCATCAGATCCTGACCTAATGATAATGGGACCACCTCGGAAGTACACGCTATCAAACAAAAAAAGAATCATCAAAATCGATAAATAAATGGCTGAGTAATCGCGTAACAAACATACAAAAAAAAACGGTCGAATTGAGAACCTCCGCTTTTTGGGAAGTCGGTTAAAAATAAGTCGGCGGCGGCCATCTTTCCATCTTGGACCAGCTTTCGATGAACAGCGAACTATTTGCCCCTTCAAACAATAAAATCGTCATAAAATTTTGCGATAACTACACCTAACTACGGCTCTCGTCAAATAGCTTTGCCGCTCAGTTAAAAAGTTGGAAGTAACGAATCGCCATTAAGTTTGGCAGATCTACAGGAATCCTGCACATAAAACACCCGAAGAATAAGTCTTCATTTGCCGTCTTCAGAAACCCTAAAAACCGAAGATTTTTTTTATTCCGGCTACAACGTATTTTCTACCACTGATTTTCTAGCATTTTTTTCAAAATAAATTAAGTCATTTTACTTTTCCTAATTTATTTTCAGATTATGGTAAGTATACAAAAGTGCAATTTAGTAATATTATAATATCAAATAATATAAAATTATTAAATCGATTCTTTATTTTAACGAATCGGATCATTCGATGCAAAACTTCTATCACCGTCGCCATCTTGTCTATGCGTCTTCAAATTTAAAAAAACAACTAATGTAAACAAACATGGCGAGTTAGATCAGAATTCCCGGTAATTACGATTGGATTTTAAAAAGGTATATTTCTAACGGGATGCTAAATATGAAAGGTTTGAATGCGTAATAATAATTTAAATTTATTTAGTTATTTTATTTAGTACTCACAAATGTGGTTTGATTGGAAAGAAAATAAATATGAGCGTAAATAATTAGGAAAGTGTATGACTGATTCGCAGACCCCAATTGGGGTCTAAACCGAGCTTACGGTGACATTGATGTTCAGACCCCGATTGGGGTCCGCTACGGATTTGACGGTTAAGAGTGAAGTAAAGAACCTATTCTAACCATTCCCACTACTGGGCAAATGGCTTGGGTTTTATAAAGTGACTGTTCAAGTTTAACATTATAACCGGTTTTTCTCGGGACCTCTGGGACCGATTTCCAAAATATTTGGATTTCGTGTTAACAGTGCAGTAAAGAACCTATTTCGACCACTTTCACTACTGGGCAAATGGCTCAGGCTTTGTTAAGTGACTATCTATGGAGAACATTTGAACCGGCTTTTTTCGGGACCTCTGGGACCGATTTCAAAAATATTTGGATTTCATGTTCAGAGTGCACTATGGAACCAGCTGGAATTACTCCCACTGCTGGGCAAACTTTGAGCCCAGACCCTGGCATTGTCCTTTATTTAATGTGCTAAACATGTATATTTTTTAAATTATTAATGGGCTTTTGATTTAAAAGCAATAAATAAGGCTGCTGGTAAATAGTACATATTTATAAATGTTTTATTCTTGTTTATGTTTTTTTTTTCTTAACATTGTAGGGTTTTAGGGAAAGTAGAAAAGTCTATGGTCTCTAAAAAAGAAAAGTATGCATGAATTTAATATGTATACAAAGGTGATAGCTGCATGTTTCCAAATAGATAATCAAAAATAAATTTAAAAAGAATTTGGTTCTGAATTTGGATGTGGCAAATTTTATTTTCAGCTTTTTATTATTCTGTATTCATAATACTAACAGAAGTATACATTGAATGTAGTTATTTAGTAAAACATATAACAAGAAAAAGAAGGAAACTTTAGCATGCAATCTGTGTTAAGGTCGTACAAAAATGTAAAGGCCTTTTTCAATTCCCTAAATACAAGCTGTTGATTTGCATCCGTGCCATATTCAAGGAGGTAATTATGCTAATGATTCTCGACCTAAATCAATAAAAAAATTGGTACGTAATTTTTTTTCTTTAATTTTTTTTCGGAATTCGGTAAATGTCATCTAGCCTTATTTAAACTTGGCGCGTATGTTACTGGCATTAAAACCGTGCTGCGCCCTCACACAAACGCAAACACAAAGCATACGCAACGATCACTCATAAATTTCATTCATAAAATTGGATTTCTTCGGAAATACCACGACATTACAATGACAAAAAAAGCAGAGCATATTAGTTATCTCCCATCTACTGTAATTCCAATCGATTATTTACGTATTGTATGTCCTCCTCCTGAACTATGGCACAAATGCAAATCAACACCTTGTATTTTTAAGCTAGACTTCACCACAGGATAATGATATTTAATAGGGTTATGGTCAACTTTACAACTTTTAATTTAACCATATGTACAGTAACAAACTAGATAACAAATTGCACTTTATTGAAATAGGCCTGCGTATACGTACACTTTATGTGGACATAAAGTAGCTTTGCTTGTCCGAAGTTATCTAATTCTAACTTGACAGTGACGCCACACAAAATGCTCAAACAAAACTCACCTGTGATGATAAACTTCGAAAAGCAAAGTTATTTTTTGCCCAATATTCTATGATGATTCTATCTGTTATTTTCCTTACTAGAGAGAGATGGGAATTTTACATTTAACTACTTGTATCTAAATTCTATCTCTAGTAAGTAAGATAGAATATTGAAAGACACCTATATAACCTTATATAATCTTCAAATGCAGGCTAGTGCAGCATCATCACCAGCCCAGCGCGGAGGCCGCAGGGCCACCACGGAAATGTCGTCTCCTCTCCTCAGGGTGCCTCTGGAGAGAGGCTGGAAGAGAGAACTGGTGTTCAGAGCGGCCCTGGACGCTCACTCCAGAAGAAATGCTGATATTTATTACTATACACCCGCGGGGAAGAAGTTGAGGTCTACTAGAGAGGTATATTAATAGATTAACTAGCTATTTCTCGTAATTACATCTACCTGATTAGGAATTTTTACCCCCTTTCCTCATATATCGTAACCCTCCCTTATCTATATTAATATTATAAAGAGGAAACATTGACAACACTCATTCATTGTTGGGAAGCTACACTCTTCCCGAGTAAAATAGGCTGTTATGTTATCCCGGTATTGGCAGAAGTTCCAACAGGACGCGGGTAAAACCGCGGGAAAACGGCTAGTGTATCTATATGAATACTGCACAGACAGATAGAAATGGGTTTTATATAATTCTTGTTTTAGGTAGCAGAACATCTGGCCGGTACCGGGCTGACGGTGGAGAACTTCTCCTTCTTCAAGGAGCCACTCGGGGTTGATGATCCTGAAAAGGAAATAATAAGGTTAGTTCTTTATGCTTACTAATTTATCAAATGTACAGGGAGGTAATATTTCATCGAAAGAGATCCCATTGCTGCCAGATAACACTAAACCAAACTTCCAAATAATATACATTGGATTCTAAAGATAAAAACAGTATAGAAAAACTTCTCTCAAATTCTCAGTGCTGATTTTTAGAAAGGATCTTCTGGAAAATATTTTTTTATAATAATTGCTGAAGCCGAGCGAGTTAGTGGTTTGAGAACAGGTAGTTATTCCATGAATAAAATTGGTACTCAGTTGCATCAGGTTAACTCGAAGCTGACCCCAACATAGTTGGCAAAAAAGCCAGGCAATGATGGACTGCTCTAACATAACAATCCTATCGATACAGAGACGCAAAAATGATCCGTCGCGTGGAGTCTCCGGTGGCGGCGCCGGCGCCCCTGGAGGGCAAGCGGACGCCCAAGCCCAAGCCGCCCAAGGGCGCCAGCCCCGAGCCTGCGTCACCAGCCCAGCAGGCCAAGTCACCGCCCGCTAAACTCAAGGTTAGTTTTTCATTATTTTTTTAAAACTCCTTCTTTTCGCATGCCTGTAATTTTTTTTTATCCATTTACGGATCGCCTATTCTATTATATTTTTGTTTCTATAACGCCTTCGATGTCGACGATTCTGCCACTGACAAGTGGTATGAGAAGCAAGTAGGTATAATTAAATTCAAAATTAAAGTGTAAGAAGGGAATAAAACATAAAAAAAACTTCGTTCACTTGTAGTAGAACTTGTTGAGTACGTAGAACGGCACTGAAACAAACATATAAATAAAATTGATAAATTGTTAGTACATAGAAATATAAAATAAAAAATATATAAATAAAAAATATTGCCACAACCACATAAAAGCTGCATGCAGAACACAGCCAATATTCTTGTCAACTGTCATTACTGTCAAGACTTGTCTCACAAATACAATATGGCGTCGATGCGAAACGTCATGAGCACTGTCCGTTAGACCAAGTTATTTATTTATTATTAATAAACAAAAACGGTGAATGGACAGTTACATTTGTATTTTAAAAAGTATATTACGTGTTATAGTACGTTCATATAGTTCTGAAAACACGTTTTATAAGGAAACCGGTTTCCGGTGCCGGTTATTGAAGAAACTTAAACATTGTTGACATACGCCTTTGGAACTTGTGGTTTTAAATCATTCTGTGAACATTGGACACTGTGACTGTTCAAAACATAATTTGTATGGTGTTGTGGAAGTGATAAACTATACGGTTCAGACATCAAAAGTGTAATAAGAAACTTGAGAAATAACAAAACATTGAATTGAGGTTATATAATAAACGTCAAAGTTTGACAGTGACAGTTGTCACTGTCACTCACGACGAGTGTTGCCAACGAAAAAATAATAAAACTACACTATAACGTTTCGTTTTACGCAGCTAATATAAAATACTAAATAATGGAGGACCAATTTCAAATGTTATTTGAAAAAATGCAAATTGAAATGCAGAAACAGACAGCTGATCTGAAAATATCTTTATCCAATGCAATACTGGGTAAAATAGACGACAAAATTAAACCTGTTTTGGACGACAACGAAGAATTGAAAATAAGAATAGAAGAACTAGAGAAAGAGATAGACTGCTTAAAAAGAGAAAATAATCAAAACAATATGATTATTTTTGGATTAAAAGAACAAGCTGAAAATACTTCAAGACTGATACAAGAGGTGAGAAAGGCACTTAGGGCTTCCGCCAGCGGTATTAGCCGCGTACCGTAGGAACTTCTCTGCGCATCTGGATAAAAAGTAGCCTTCCTCGATTAAACTCATTCGATTTATGTTTTGACCCTTTAAATCCATACTAATATTATAAAGAGGAAAACTTTGTTTGTTTGGTTGTAATGAATAAACTCAAAAACTACTGGACCAATTTTAAATATTCTTTCACCCTTAGAAAGCTATATTACTTGCGAGTAACATAGGCTATATTTTCCTATATTCTGGTGCGGGCAGTATCTCCCACGGGATGCGGGTGAAACCGCGGGAAAACGTCTAGTACTAGATAAAAAATGTGCTGTGTAACTGTGATGAAGATCACTTTATTTCATTCTATGCCAGCCTACTTCAATCCCACCGCAAAGTTTGCAAACAGACATCATCATCATTAGACTAGGAGCCAACCCCAACATGTTGGGAAAAGGCTAGGCAGATGATGATTTATTTATTTAGGACAACCAACAAATCTTACACTAGTTCCAATGTTCTTATGATATCTTAAATCTTATGCTCTTCGTCGTGGTCGTGTGGTCGTCTTATGATGACAGACTTACTAAATAAGTTATCCATTATCAGGTGAAATCAATGGGTTCCCGTCTCAGCACGAACGCTGTCCCCGCCCCGGCAGCAGCAACACCGCCCCCCAAGCAACAGAAGAAGCCGCAACAACAGCAGCAGGCGACAACTCCGAGCAATACTGACAACAACAACAGCGCTGCTTGGAAGAAACCCAGGTACGTACACTTTGATATTGTAATTTGTACACGTTTGTGGTTTGAACGAAGCTATGTTGTTGAAGTTCGAAATCGAGTAATTATATCAATAATATTGTATCGATTTTTGAACTGGTCAGAAGTTCTTTTATTTATAAATAAATAAGAGTCATTACTCTACCTACTGAATATTTTGAAATAGTTGATCGAAACATGTGGTACAATGAAAATAATATTTTTTGTTGTTAGGGCTTTAGGAGAATGTTCTTGTGATATACAAAATTAAGGAAATTAACCAGAGTAAAAAGTTTTATAGGTCAGACAAGATTTTGATTGGAATTCAGAGAATTCGTCAGAATATCGCGAAAGAACTATGAAATTAGTATAATTGTCAAATGTAAACTTTGAAATAAACAAGTACCTTTGTAATCTTTCAACATGGCTTCGTTGAAATGTTCACAAAAACAAAAAATATATATTTCATGCTAGATTATAAGCGCGTTTCTATTCACGCAATATTTGCACGGTTAAAAAGTTTGATACATTCCTTTACAATATTCTGAACAAAAAAAAAAAACAATAAATATATAGAGTAGGTTGTTGTTATTTTATTTGCTATATATTATTATACCTGCCTTATGTTTGTAGAAAAACTCTGATTATTGATCTAGAAGATCAATCTTCAAAGTTTTTTGTTAATATGTACCAATGTGATATAATCCATGCTGGAAGCGTGTCTAAATTAATAATATGATAAATTAGAATTGAATGACTGGACCACACCTGTTAATTATACAATGAAAAGCTTTGAGTTACTATTTGGTCTTCGTACGAAATCGCTATTAGCTTACCAAGCCTTATGAGAAATTTTGACGTCATCTATGTATAAATGATAGAAATAAATGGGTCTAAATAAGTTGAATGGGAGTTTTAAAAGTGAAACAATGATTAAATGATGATATTAAATAATGATTTGAAGCCAGAGAGTCTGAGAAACAGTCATAACAACAGGTTTGCTCTAGTAACTGGGTTTATGTCAGATAGATGATGTCCTCCTAGCCGATTATCGGCTACGGCGGCTGTTCTCATGTAAGGAGATTAGCCAACTACGCAGGACATATTATAGTGCACGAGCATTTGCGCAGACACAGGTGCACTCACTATTCCTTAACTCTCATAGCCCGATGGGACGGTAATCCGACACGACCGGAGAGAGATCAGGCGCAGGACCGACATTTACGTGCTCTCCGATGCACGGGTGTATCAATCACCAGCTTCCAGGCTCCGGGCTGCTTTGTGAAAGTCTTCTAAAACCCACAAAGCGATTTCGGCCCGACTCGGGAATCGAACCCGAGACCTCGTGCTTAGCAGCCGCACTAGCGACAGCTAGACCAACGAGTCAGATAGATATAAACACAAGAACAGTGCACGTCAAATATGAATTTTATCACTTTAACCTAATTGCGCGACAGTCAGATTTTAGAGGGGTACAGGGTAGTAGATGAAAAATATATTTAAAAGGTGTGGTATGTAAGTTTCGAACTATAAGAAGCGAAAGCATGACGATTATATGACGGGGCGTGTTGCACCACACGCGCCCACACAGCGCCCCCCTCCCGCCCCCCGGCGCCACGGCCGCCCCACCCGGCGCCCCACCGGCCGCCCCGCCCGCCGCCCCACCCGCGCCCCGCGTGCCGCCGCCGCCGCCGCTGCTGGGCCGCCCCGCGTCGGCGCCGGCGCCCGTCCACGAGCCAGATACGCACGTGAGTATGGAATATGTACCAATATATTGTTTTATGTCAGGTTCCATTAAAATAGAATGCCTTTTAAGAGTTTTTAATAATTAAAAATTAGAAGTAAAACTGCTGAAATTCAGCTAGTGGAACGACTGCCTTCGTAATTTCAGCTCCTTTTTATATGTGCTTTTTGCAAGTTCAAATATAATCGTACGATACAAAATTCTTGTATACTATACCTTGATTAGAATGACAGTAAAATTTGAGATATCTTCACCGATAGCATAAACGGACTTGAAACATAGATAGTTGGTTTAATTAAAGTTGACGTTTAAAATGTTGTCGGTCAACCAAGTGGCCGAACACAGGACAGTCGTGGCCGCATTTTTTTAAGATTTCTTCGCGGCATTTACCCCATATTCTGCCGTCATTCTAATCAAGCTGTATTTGAAGTGCACTTGTATTACCTATGTTTTACCGTATTGCGCAGAGTTCGCCAAGCCGAGCTCTGCAGCCGTGCTCGATGTCGTGCGGACGCGGCGCCGTGCCGTCGCTGTCATGCGCCGCGTGTCTGTGTCTGTACCACCCCGCCTGCGCCGGCCTGCGGGCCGCGCCGCCGGACCCTTTCTTCTGTAAGGTGAGATATCATATGTAGAGCCGAGCACTGCAGCCGTGCCGTCGCCGCGTGTCTGTGTCTGTACCACCCCGCCTGCGCCGGCCTGCGGGCCGCGCCGCCGGACCCTTTCTTCTGTAAGGTGAGATATCATATGTAGAGCCGAGCACTGCAGCCGTGCCGTCGCCGCGTGTCTGTGTCTGTACCACCCCGCCTGCGCCGGCCTGCGGGCCGCGCCGCCGGACCCTTTCTTCTGTAAGGTGAGATATCATATGTAGAGCCGAGCACTGCAGCCGTGCCGTCGCCGCGTGTCTGTGTCTGTACCACCTCCTTAGAAGAACCCTACCACCTACTAGAATAAAAATCCGTTCAGCTAAACGTGATATAATCTCGCACAAAAAATAAGAACATACATACAGATCAAATTGCAAACCTCTTTTTTTAATTCGATTAAAGCCCCTGTACAAAAAAGTCATATCTAATATATAATATCAACCTCCTACAAATCAACGTTCTTTCACCAGAATTGTCGCAAATCATCATCACCGCCGCTAGAGCCGCCGCCTCTAACACACAAGTCAGGGGTCACGACAGCCAGTCTGCCGGTACCTGTGCCCGTACCTGTGCCTGTGATGGCCCCTGTGCCCAGGCGCGTACCTGTGCCTGTCCCGGTACCTGTGCCGGGGAAGGTGCCGCGCGATAAACGGGTGCTGCTTAGGATGAAGGTACGTTCAAATGTTCAGATGTGCTATTTTATTGAGACCGTGATGCAATTTTTTTGTAAAAAATATTTTTTTTATTTGTTCATTTTTGTTTTGTTAAAAGCTTTAAATCATATTGTGAAATCATGTATGCTGTTGCATTTACTAAGAGACTTGTTAACACTTTTTTAAAATTTTATTTCAAAACGATTAAATCAAATGTTGTTCTTTCAAATAGGCCTTCGCAGTTTCTTATGAAATGTCACAGTAGTGCCAAAAAGTTGATCTCATGGAGAACGTGACGTCCATCAAATGATCTATGCATTAACAGGTAGCAGGCGGCACCCCAGACGGCGAGCGCGTATGGGCCGTCGCAGGCGGCCCAGCCGGGGCCCCGCCAGCCGCACCCGGGCCCCCGGCCCCAGCCCCAGCCCCGGCACCCGTCCCGCCAGCCCCCAGCCGCGCTCGGGCACCACGCCCAGCCCTACCACAGGGCTTGGCCGTCCTCAACGGCCGTCGCTTCGTTGTCGTACCAAGGAATATGGTTCACGCCACACATGCTGCTAAATGATCACCCTGTATCATTAAAGTGAACTTCCATTGGCTGTGCTGGCAAATACATAAAAAAAATAATGATTTCAAGACTCAAAACTACAGAAAAATCTTCTTCAACAATAATAAGAATAATTTCTTTGTAAGAAAAGAAGAAGAAATGCTTACAAGACTTAACTACAAAAAAATCTTCCTCAAGAATTATAAGAATAATTTCTACTTAACCAAGAAGAAATGCTGAACCTCTATTGCTAAATTCATAAAGGAAACAATGATGTGGATTTAAGACAAATAACTATGTACTACAGAAAGTTGCACCCGAAAACAATAGAACAGCAAGTTTTTATTTTTAAACTAGAAAAGTAAACAAGCAAAGACTTTCTTTTACATACAAAATATTACGTTTAACTCACAATTTATGGCTATAAGATAAAAACTTAAAGTAGTGAAAACTAGTTCTTACTATATTGAAAATGAAAACCAAATCGGTTTAGAAAAATATGCATTTTCTTACTTTTAATGTTCAAGTTAAAATCGTATTTAAAGTTTTGTAATATCATATCAATTTTATCAAGACAAGATATTCAAATTCAGAACAAAGACGAACTGAACTACTATAAAATAATTACAATATACCAGTTATTATTTTTCATTACAAATGCATGCATTTATGGCAGGCGTTACATATATTTTACGCTTAAAAAGTGCCTATGTAATACTGACAGCACTTAGATTAATTTAAACTAAGTCTAGTAATATCTACGTATATCACAACTAGGGTTAAATAATTACTGTTTAGATTAATTATTGAAAACTGGTATAGTTCTTGCTAATCTTAATGGCGGTTCGTATCTAAATTCAGAGTACAGTAAACTGCACTTTAGTGGCAACTGTCATGCACCTTAACTTAATAGTAATAAGTACGATTTTCCTATAAAACTATTACCACTGACCTGAAGTTGACTGTACCTGTGACATCCTCTGATAATTAAAAATGGTTTCTGCCCCGCGATTCGCTCAATTTTCCGTGACGACAAAAAGTTTGGTGAGAACTATAAATCCATTTACCAATCGATTAGGGCCGATTTTCTTATCGCCAGATCACTTTTATCTGAAAAATATGTCTGACGTTTTGACAACTTTTGTATGGAAAATATGTCAAATCGTCATATTTATTCTTCAGATAGAAAAATATTTATTTAATATATATGGAAGACTGACAGCTAAACAAAAACTAATCAATAGAAGGAAGTCATAGTGGACAGAGAGCCAATTAAAAGTCCTCGCTTATAATAAGTTAACTGACGATTAAAAAATCGGTTCTTAATCAATTGCCCCCACACTCAGAGACATTAATGATTACTGAAGTCACTCCTTAGTGACAGGTTCGCATAGAAATTCTGCACTAAGGAACGGCTTAAGTAACAATTAATGGCCTTACTACAAAAACTTTAACCCCTGTTTTACACTTGTCTAAAAAAATGTTGGCTGCAAAATGAACCATATGTCAACGTCATAATTTGACATTTTTTTAGACAAGTCTTAAACTGACGTTAAAAAGTTTTTGTGGTAAGACGGTAAATGTCTCTGAGTGTGTCTATTAGTCTTTATTTCTAATTTGAGAGATAAGGGAATATGAAGTATAGACGACAGCAAATCAACCTACCTTATTCTGTCAAATTTCTTCAATAGATTTTCAACCTTATCACAATAGCAGAAAGTTTATGTTCAATTGGTAAAATTTACAGATTCGGATAGGTTGGCTTGCTGTCTGTACTATCCTTTAGCGTATTTCTAATTTATTTCGCAAATTGTCATGATAATAAGCCTAGAAATAGACAAGAAATAGCTTTACAATAGAAAATAATTTAAATTTATACTTCTATCAAAACAGTAAAGAGACTCGGTGAAAATAGGTGCTATTTTTGTATCTAGCAGTGTTACATTTCTGAAATTTTCAGTTTTAAAACATTCATCGATTTGTTCAAATACCTCTCGAGCAGGACTCAAGATACAACAGCTGTTTTGGGAACTGCTTCCCACACCTGGATAAAATGCTTATGTCCTTACTCAGGTTTTAGACTACAGCCACCATATTTAATTAAAACGTGATTTTACGTAGTTATAAAACGTGATTTCAAGAAGCACTCGCTTTAGTAATATGTTTAGTCCACTAACTTTGTTCGGGACGCTGGTTTAAAGGTGGTACTTTTTAAAAATCATCGTTCTTTAATAGGGTGACAGGTGTGCAAAATTTCATTTAATTTGGTTATGTAGTTTTGGCGTTTAAGCGCTACAGACAGACTGAGTTACTTTCGCATTAAGCATTCATTAGAAGTATTAGATGTCAATAACTATAAATTGCATTATCTGAAGTTTAAGAATAAATGTTAATATTTACTTTCCAAATACAACCCAGTGTTTAATTTCAATGTCAGTGATAAAAATGTGACGTGAAAAAAGTGACTGATTGAAAAATAGTTCTTTTATAATGAAATGTTAATCTTGCATTTGTTTCTACATAGTAAATTCAATAATTTGTAATGCTAAATAACCTAGTGATTTAATAACTCTGCCTATTTTTGTTATTTCCTTTATCAAAGTTTTGATGTCAAAAGTTTTGTATTCAGCTGAATTATATGTTAATTATCAGTCTTTATATTATAACAAGCACTTTAAAATTTACAATGTTGTAACAAGTTATAATCTCTTTCAAATTGTTATCTAATGGTGAGGTTTCACCAAAATTGTTCGTGCATATGTTCGCATGTCACATGTACAGTGTTGCAAACCGGTGGATTCTCGACTTCAGATTTTTGTTTCACATGTAAATTTTATCCGTCTTACCACAAAGACTTAAACGTCAGTTTAACACTTGCCTAAAAAATGGCAAATTATGACGTTGAAATAAGGTCCATTTTGCAGCCATATTGTTTTAGACAAGTGTTTGACACATGTTTAAGTTTTTGTAGAAAGACCATATAAGAATAATATACTATACACTCTAGTGAAACCTTATAATAGTTTGCGCCAGTTAACTTTACAACTGTGAAGTTACAGCCCTTTCACACGGCAGTCCAGTTTTGCGGGACCGGCAGTTTACTGTATCCTGCAAAACTGAACTACGTGTGAACACAGCGTCCGTTTTTGCAGGATTCCCGCTTTTGACTGGACAAACGATCCAGTTTAAAGTGACAAAACCGAATCGCACAAATCGACGGGAACAGCATTTTGCAGGATCCTGCATGCGGTTTGCTCGTGTGAACGCTAACATATAATAATATCTTTTGCGATCAAACGGGATCCTGCAAAAAACGGTATCCTGCAAAAAACTGGACTGCCGTATGAAAGGGCCGTTAGCCATTCAACGCCTCACATGTGTGCAGTAGTATTTTGTTGATACATTTTTTGACTACTGTGAAGTCAATTGTAGCCAACTTCGGGCATGCAAAGCTTCTTCACAATATCTGTACGTACAAATGTTAAATGCCTAACTTCAAATATGTAAAGTTAATTGGCGCAAAGTTGTATGCTATCTGGTTTCGCCTATTATTGCCAAAGTGAAAACAATCTTAGTAATTCTTTGCATTTGAAAATAAATAGTTATATGAACAATTAAAATTAATGCTAAGGTTGTTTTTAAGTATATGAAAAACTTATGTACTGAAACTTATCTAATATTGTTTTTTTTTTTCTCTACCAGCCTTTAATAATGTTTTAATATTTATTCCTATCTGTTTCATATCCAGGTTTAACTATACTTTAATATAGTGGAAAAACTTAATTTATTTATCTTTAAATATGTAAAGGAATGTATCAAACTTAAAAACGAAGTGCAAAATAAATTAGTCGGAATGCGTGTAACGGTTTGATTTGAACGGTATACCGGATTTTGTTCAAAGAAAAGGTATGTAATTGTCCATATTAGATTTATGCAGATCTTCATGATAAAAAAAGTTTAAAGTAACACATACTTTTTTGTTGTTTGAGGCTCGATCGCGTATTTACTCGATAAACATATTTCATCAAGCATTGATTGTCATGAAGTCATTAGTCGCTGACTTCGGATAAGCAAAGCTATTCGTCCAGAACTGTAAATGAGTCATTTTTTTTTATATACACTATGTTTTAAATTAATTGCGGAGTTTGTCCTAAACTCAGACATTGTATTTTATTAACACTACATATGTTTATCGAGTACACAAGCATGATCCGAGTCATCAAACAATATACTTTCCAAGTTTGCCGACAACACAGACGTCAGTTCTCTAAAAACAACCGTTTTCTTTTAATGCCCTTTTTATTTTCAAAGTTCAACAGCTGTTTTAAGAAACACTAACCTCTATGTTGTCTTTGGGCCTTAAAAAGATGGTTTTTCATATATTTTTTATTAATAAAATAATGTTTATCGTACGCAGCGAGGCTCGTCGTACCCGCGTGACGAACGGCGCGGCGCTGAGCGCGGCGGCGTCCCCGCGGCGCCGCGCGAGGCAGCGGCCCGACGACACCGACCACTTCACCGCCTTCTACAATAAGGCGCAGGAGAATAACTATAATGTTGTTGTGCAGGTACGGGAGTATATTTTAATATTTACTATGAAATGAATAGGTCCGCCTTTTTTTGTTTTTGAGTAGGTCTTGACAAGCCATAAGCCAGCAGGCATGAGCTATAGTTGACACAAAAAGGTCTGTTTATGGTCTGGTTGCAATAAGCTACTATACAGTAATTTGAAAGTTTATTAGCCCATACAGGTCATGCAACGTTACTTAGAGATTTTAGAGAGTATTGTATTCCGATAGTTTTGAGTTTGAAATGGCTGAACCGATTGTTATATAACATTTGAAATAGCTATACCTCATCCTCCGAGCCTTTTCCTAACTATGTTGGGGTCGGCTAACCGGATTCAGCTCTGAGTACCAGTGCTTTGAAATAGCTATAGTTGACAACGAAATATAGGTGTAGGCTGTTTTATTCACATATTTTTATATTAATTGCAATACAAGTGTGTATATTATTGTTATTTCAGATCTTCCAATACTTAGGCATGCGTGAGCTAGCGCAGTGTGCCCGCGTGTGTCGGCTGTGGAGGACGCTGGCCGCCACGCCCGCGCTCTGGAGGCACGTGCGGATGAAGAACTCACATGTCAGTACCGCCTGCTAGTTAAACTTATTAAACACAAATACAGACATGTTAAACATAATCAGCCTTACTACAGAAACTTAGATCCGGGTAATTCTTCTAAAAAAAAGTGTGGCTGCAAAACGGACCTTATTTCAACGTCATAATCTGTAATTTTTATAGACAAGTGTTCAACAGACGTTTAAAAGTTTTTGTGGTACGACGGTATGTAGTTCATTGATTTTGGACACTTACGCGAATATTAGACGTTTAAATAAAACTACTTTTACGGATTTTATCGCGGTTATATATTTTATTAATATCGATATGTTTGCAGGTGAGCGACTGGGCCGGGCTGTGCGCGGCGCTGAAGCGTCACGGCACGAAGCGGCTCGACCTGCGCAAGATGTTGCTGCCGCAGAACGACACGGTGTTCTGGGAGCAGTTCGCGCAGCACATCTCCGTCGTCGACACCCTCGAGCGCATCGAGATGTGCCGCTGCCCCGCCCGCGCCGTCGAGGCCGTCTGCCGCGGCCTGCCCGGGCTACGCAGCCTCGCCGCCCTCGCCATCCGCGACGCTGTACTCGACCCGGCCCCACTAGCAGCGCTGCCGCTGCTACACGAGCTGCGCCTCAAGTCCATGGCGGGGCTGTCGCTGTCGCAGGACCTGCGGCACCTGGCGGCGCTGACGCAGCTGACGCACCTGTCGCTGACCAGCATCAAGGAGCTGGGCTGGTGTGCGTGCGACGTCATCGGCTCGCTGCCGGCGCTGGAGTCGCTGGAGCTGGGCGAGTGCACGTTCAGGGCCGGGTTCGCCTCCGTGCTGGCCCGGCTAGCGCGGCTGCGGCGCCTGCGCCTGGAGCGGGGCTCGGCGGCGGCGGCCGACGTGCTGCGGGCGCTGGCGCGGCTGCCGCTGCTGACGCGCCTGGAGCTCGTCAACATCGACGTGAAGCCCGGCTTCGACGACGCGCTGGCCGAGTGCCGCAACGTGCAGCGCCTGCTCATCATCCCCACGTACGTGTCGCAGTCCGCCACCACCAACCGGCAGGTGCTGTCCGGGGTGCTGCGCCTGCGCGAGTCGCTGACGCACCTCATGTGGGGCGTCACCATCGAGCTGCTGCGCGTGACGGAGCTGTTCATCGACCAGTGCGAGCAGGCGGGCGAGCCCAAGCGCCGCGACGTGGGCGAGTGCATCCCCGTGCTGAAGCCCGTGCCCGGCTGCCGCCTGCCCGACGCCGCGGTGGCGGGCCCGCCGCAGGTGGAGATCCTGCCGCTGCCCACGCTGCAGCGCCTGCTGTCGCAGCAGCTGCCCACCACCAAGCTCAAGCTGCTGCGCATCCCCTTCCACGCCACCTGGCGCCAGTCGCTCGCTGACTTCCAGTAGTGAGCTCTACACTTCACCACACTAAATCTCTATAGTTCATACGTTTTTCCACGACAATTCTATGATATTTTAAATTGGAACGACATAAATGCCTCGGTGGGCACGCTGTGAATAGTGCTTGTTCCTTATGAACTCGCTAATATATCACTCATTGTATGGAGTATACGCCTGTTTGTTGTCGACAAAACGTGACCATATATTGAAATATTGGTGAAAAATTACATCTGTACTACAAGTTCCAAATAATGTCGCCTAGTACATCGATACTATATAAAATTATGTAGTATGTATATTTACCTGTTTTAAGGTTATATGCGAGCAATAAAACGTAGCTAAATAGTTGCAGTATACAAACATAAATTAAAATATTTTGCTGAACATTTTAGCAACCAGTAGCCCTTTTAACATGCCTTAAATAAAACAATTTATATCACACAAAATCATATTATAGTGGAGAAATTAAATAACTATATTAATAATATGTACATATATTATGTAGAATGAGCGCTGATCACGAGACATATTCAATTTCATACTTATATTAGTATATTATATTTTATTATATATCTAGTTTACAAGAGTTATAGCTGGTTACGCGTTGACAGTTCGTCAAGTGCGAGTAGAGAAAACAATGACGATTATAGTACTTTAGAGTACTCGGTAGTTTACCCTAACTGACCTAAAATTTAACTGACAAGTTAAAAATAACTAGACATGGACATATAGTGACGTAATAGAAAGTTTACCCGTCTAGAATGGCTGTTAAACTTTTGATGCAACAGTTCGTTTAAAATTGATTCTTTTTAACCATCATTTACTCAAAAACATTGTGAGAAAAAATGCAAAAGGATTTAAAATTTGAGGGTGTATATAATTGCAATATACTTGATTGATTTTATCTAGTTACGCAAACGTCTCTCAAAACCTGTATGGCACCGAAAAACTGGGATTTTAACACCCATGGGTAACACATACAATGAATTTCGCATAGCCATGGGAAATTTGCATGTCTAAACACAAAATACGCGTAAGTAAAGGCGTATTCATCGCATGCATTGGTACATACATAGATATATTTTTGTAACAACCAAATCTTCCACAGACACCAATATTACAATAATTGTAAATGAAGTACCAGAATATATTACGATTGAAGTTATTAGTTTTAATACGAACATAGAAATATTATATAAAAATGTTTTTAATGTAAGACTTGTAAATATTTTCTAAGATAAATTAATAATCAGTGCCTATAAATTGATTTGTATGATCATACCAACATCGGCGTGATTATGTTGAGCGTGTATCTTTATTTAAGACTAGATTGCTTGCATTTTTAACGTTATTTAGTCCAAATAAAACAACATGGACGCAGTTTCGAAATTATTTTCCAAATTGGCAACTTACAATTTCAAATTCATCGCTGATTGGCGAGGAAAAAAGACTGAATCAGTAATAAGTTTTAAATTAAGAGTTTTAAGAAAATAAATTTAAAATCTCAACAAAATTCAGTCTCAATGCGTTAGATGTGCAAGCAATCTGCACGAGTTGGTTAGTAAGCGAAGTTACGCGTCAAGAGGCCAAAACGACATGAAACTTCGTTTGTTAGCTGACAAAAGCTGTTTATTTCTGAACCTGAAATGCGATTTGTTGGGTTGCCAAGTAAAAAATACGTGTAACATCCAATTTTGATGTATACTCGTATAAAAACTGGCGCATCCCCATTTCGCAGTGATTCAGATGTAGACAGACGTTTTCTTTATACATATAATTAGTAGTAAAATTATGTGGCAATGTTTGAATATTATTATTTTTTTAGACTTGTATATGCGAAGTACAAGCTTGTGAATGTAGGGGGCGCCTCAGATCGGACTAACAATCTGTAGTTGTATGAAGATTTCAATAAAATACTCCAGTTTCGTTAAATTCGGTTGTTTACCAAAATTTTAATCTTATTATACGACGGTACGAGTTCACCGACACAACAAACGCCCGTTTTTATTAAAACGGCGGTTTACTTTAGTATTTTAACGTAAAAAGTCATACTTAACAGTTGTTTTAAGAAAACTGACGTGTATGTTGTAGGTAAACTTGAGTTTTAGTCTCTTTGAGAGTGAACGTGACAAAAAGTTCGGTTGATGGCGCTATAGTAAGGGGTCGTCGTGTGGGCTATGAGAAAAACTATTTTTATTATTATTTGCGGGATTCATAATAATATATTTTACTTCATCTTTATCATAACGCTGAGAATGTAACCAAATTCACGATCTCAGAGAATAATCATTTGATTTAAACTATTGGACGGTTTCTAAAAGTGCTTTCTACTGAAGTGAATTAAAAGTCCTTGTTGCCGAGCTGTACTTTTGTTTCCAATGAAATGTAAATACTTTTAAAAACCGAACATTTACCTAATAAAGATTCTTCTAACATAATATCTTTGTTTTAAAATTGTTAGTTGTCGGCTTCGGAGCATTAACTTAAAATATTTTTACCCTTTACTTTTGTAAAATAATTTTATTCTATAATTGTAGTATCGACTACCAGTCTAACATATCTTATTTAACTATCTGTTAGGATGTATGGCTGATGTTGATTATTATTAAGTATATTTTATCGCAAGATATCTTTGGTGTTTCTACAAAAAAGTTAAACAGATGTTTGAAAATTCGCATGTCTTAGGCCCAAGTTCGCCGACAATGTAAACAGTTTATAAAACTACTGTTTACTTTAAAAATTGAACGCGAAAATTTATAATTAACTGTTGTTTTAAGAAAATTGATAGTCCCCAGGCCGGCGAACAATTTTTTTTTTGATACATATACATTTAAGACTTTGTGAGTGTCTTCCTTACGATGAGTCCGACAAACTTTTCGAATGCGCAAATTTTGGTGCCGCTGCGTTTTTTAATGCTTGACTCCTGAAATTGTCGATATGACGTCACTATGGCTCTTCGTACATACACGTTTCATTTTTTGAGATTCGTTTAATAAAGTTAACTAGAGAATGGTGGTCAACTTGTCCGATAAAGATCGTGCTGCGTTTGGAGTGTCCACCATCCTGAAAATGTCGGTATGACGTCACTACGACTCTTCGTACATACACGTTTCATTTTTTGAGGTTTGTTTAATAAAGTTAACTAGAAAATTGTGGTCAACTTGTCCGATAAAGATCATGCTGCGTTTGGAGTGTCCACCATCCGAAACATGTCGATATGACGTCACTGTGTCTCCCCATACATATATGTCGGTCAAATACAACAATGATAGATAATACTATTCTTATTGCAAATATCGACTTGTCCGACAAATGTAGTGAGGCAAATAGTCAGTTCGACAAGAAAAGGAGAAAAAAATATTACAATTGGAAGAAGTTTATTCTTTTTGTCAATTTCTGACTTAAATATTCACGTGCATTATTTAAGTATATTAAATTGGCATACTACTTACCAATTTTAATTCCTATTTTAGAAAAAGTAGCCTGACTAAGACGTATTGTTGATAGTTTATATTATGTTAAGGAATAATATCCCACATCTATTAATGGACTATATATCAATCAAAAGGTCTTTTTAAGTGCAACATTTTGTCTCAACATACCACTTATCAATTCTTAGTATTTTAGAAGATATAGCCCAAATAAGGAGTATTATCGATAGGTTTTACTATGTTAGGGAATAATGTCCCACCTCTAGGTATGAACCATATGTCAATCGAAAGATCTTTTTAAGCGCTATATTCCGTCTTAACATACCACTTACCGATTCTTAGTATTTTGGAAGACATAACTGACCTAAGGCATATTATTGATACTTTACATTGTGTTAAGGAATAACATCTCACTTGAAGTTATGAGCCATATTTCAATCAAAAGATCTTTTTAAGCGCAAGGTTGTATTAGCATAACTCCGACAAATTGTTCGTACTTTAAAAGCTAGAGCTTTTCTAAGAATATATTATCGGTAGGTTCCGTCAAGCTAATCCATTACTTCTTTAGTAACAAATTATATACTATTTGAAAAACCTTTCCAAATGAAACATTTCGTGTTAACATACTTCCGACAAATTGTTAGTAGTTTAGAAGCTAGAGCTTATTTAAAATTATAATTATTGATAGATGTTTTCAATTAAATAAATCCCAACTCTAGTAATGAGTTAAACATCATTCAAAAGACGTTTTTAAATGCAACATTTCATATTAAAAAAACTTCGGCGAATTGTTAGTATTTCAGAAGCTAGAGCTTATATAAGATTATTTTATCGATAGGTGTTTTCAAGTTAATAAATCCCTCCTGTAGTAATGATACATATATCATTCGAAACGACTTTCTAAATGCAACATTTACTATTAACATACTTCACACCAATTGTCAGTACTTTATACCAAATCATAAAATATATCTATATTTTCCGGACGGTGGACACTCCATATGCAGCATGATCTTTGTCGGACAAGCTTACCACAATTTTCTAGTTAACTTTATTAAACAAATCTCAAAAAATGAAACAGGTATGTACGAAGAGTCGTAGTGACGTCATACCGACATTTTCAGGATGGTGGACACTCCAAACGCAGCACGATCTTTATCGGACAAGTTGACCACCATTTTCTAGTTAACTTTGTTAAACGAATCTCAAAAAATGAAACAGGTATGTACGAAGAGTCATAGTGACGTCATATCGACATTTTCAGGATGGTGGACACTCCAAACGCAGCACGATCTTTATCGGACAAGTTGACCACCATTCTCTAGTTAACTTTATTAAACGAATCTCAAAAGATGAAACGTGTATGTACGAAGAGCCATAGTGACGTCATATCGACAATTTCAGGAGTCAAGCATTAAAAAACGCAGCGGCACCAAAATTTGCGCATTCGAAAAGTTTGTCGGACTCATCGTAAGGAAGGCACTCACAAAGTCTTAAATGTATATGTATCAAAAAAAAATTTGTTCGCCGGCCTGGGGACTATGACGTTTATGTTGTCAGCGAACTTAAAACCATCTGTTTTACTTTTTCGTAGTAACACCGCTTATTTCTAAAACCTTACTCTTAATATATTTTCGTGCACTCGCTTCGGAGCCTTTAATACTGAGGTAATATTTGCATGACTGGTGTTAAAGCATAGCTTTTTAATATAATTTAGACATGTTATGTCTATTGTTTATAATCTCTGAAGTTTCTTGTATTGTAGTTTATATTTTGGCGGGACCGCCCTCCTCGTGGCGTTTGAGTTTATGTAAAAATGTAAATGACTTGCTTATTACAATATGTTGTTGTGGGAATGTCGACTTGATATTGTCTGTTATTTTATATTTGGGCAGAAAATTACTAAGACGGTTTTTATCATACGGCCCCATGTACTATAGACCGAGACTTTTTGAAAATTCTGTACCTAATAACAGATTGATTCACTTATTCAAAAACTGCTAAAACAAAAAATATTCTTAAGTTATTTTTTATACAGGCACATGTTGAGCTATTGAATAATAATAATATACAATGTCAAGTTGGCATTCCCGCCGAGTTTGTTGGTGGGTGGTGACGCAGGATCTACTGTATAATTAGGTTATATAGGTTTAAAGACAACTTTGCGTAAGCAAGGGCGACTTGTGAATAAATGGTTGCCGACAATTTTGTTTTTTCATTTTGAACTTCCTCTTTATTAGCACATTTATCATTTGTCTAGCCTTTTCCCAATTATGTTGGCATCGGCTCCCAGTCTAACTGAATGCAGTTAAGTAGTGCAGTGTTTTACATGGAGCGACTGCCTATGGGTCGATTTATACTAGCGTAGAAATAAAAATCAAAATCAAATCAAAACTCATTTATTCAAACTTGGCTGCAAAACAGCACTTTTCGAAAGTCAAAAAAAAAAATTACTTAAGACAGCCCAGCCCCAAAACGCCCACCCTACGTGTTTTTGCTGGGAAGAAGTGGCGCAACAAACTCCCCAGCAACACATGTCTGTCTGTAGGTTAAAAGAACCTTACAACAAAGTACAGTGAGTATATATATTGCAGTATGTAATATGCAATATTGTCATAAAATAGAATTACATTTAAAGATGATTTATAAAATCCACCACATACTAGCTAGCAATCACCCTACGTTACTTGTCTAAGGCCGCGAACGCACAGGCAGGTGGCTTGCTTAGCGCCTAGTGCCTAGCGGCGCCTCGCAACAAAAAACCAACACGTTGTTTACATGGATGCACGCCAAGCGACTAGCTAGGCGCTAAGCGCGCAGTGCAGCCGGTCGCGTTCATTTTAGAACGTTCGTTTTACTGGGCTACTCGCTAGGTGACGCGCTAGACACTAGGCGCTAAGCAAGCCTGTGCGTTCGCGGACTCAAGCATTGAATAAATATGATGTGAAAAAAAAATTGTATAGCCTCCAATTATTTATAAAAGTTTATGAGGGAGTGCCCACCTTCATGTGATTCTATTGCAACCCTATGTAATGTGCAGAGTCAAGGCGCATCGAAGCGTCTATCCAAAACTGAACATAACAAATTCAACCTTAACTCACGGCGTAACGCACACATTACTTCGGAGATTTAAAAAGACGCGTGCATTCGTCGGAATTCGCGCGTCTGCGCGCGAACTACACACTCGCGCCCACTAGCAAACCAACGCGTCAACTGGCGAGTGATTCAATAGCTCTGCTGTTGATGCCCATTACTACACGTGAGAGTGCGCGCGTATTCCGGCGAATACGCGCGCATTTTTGCGGCTTCGTTTTAGTTGTAAAAAATTTGACGCTTCGATGCGCTTCGACTCTGCGCTAGTATAAATCGACCCTATCTGACCTCCTCTACCCCTTGGTAAGACTGGTTGTCAGACTTGAGTTCACCAATGGTTCACCATTATAGCTTATTTATTTCTTCAAAGTATTTTTTTCGTGAACTTTCAGCTACCAAAAAAATAACATTTTGCAAGTGGTTAAAATAACTGTTCAATTAAATGACTAGTCTTATGACTCAACAATGCCATTCAATCGCGCTAAACATTCGATGTAAGTTTTGCAATCTCGGTGGGTAAAGTCAAATAAAACAAAAAATAATATATAACAAATCAAAGGCACATTTATTAATTTTTCCTACGTCCTTTTCCGGCTTGAGGTTTTCCAAACGCCTTTGGCTTAGATGGGCCTTTGCCAGGCCCTTTTCCTGGGCCTTTACCAGGCCCTTTTCCTGGTCCTTTGCCTTTGAACGGCGCCTTTCCTTTGTTAGGGCCTTTATTTCCCTTCTGGGCCTTATTAGCATCGTACCGGAGCCTCTTAGTGGCCGCTCGGGAGGTGTCTGTAAGGTCCGTAGCGAAGTTGCTCTGTTTCTTCTTACTTTTGTTGGTTTTCTTGGGCCTGGATTGGGGTAGGTCGTCATTATCGTCGACGGCGCGAATTCGACGCTGCTTCTTCTTGCGTTTCTCCATGCGAGATTGTAGGAGCGCCACCTAGTGGACAAGTTGAGTTGTAGAATACATCAGATTTGGACATTTTGGTGGCCTTACGGTAAGGGTAGTAGTACTTTAGCTACCATAATTGCGTTTTCAATACCTTCCTACATAGTGAGATGAAGAAATTGCTTTTGAGAAGAGCCAGACAACATGTTTGTTAACACTCACAAACGACCGAACAGATTCTGATGAAACTTTGCAGTAACACATCTTTTTACATCAGAATAACATACAGGCTACTTTTTATCAGTTTACGGTTATACACTTGCATATATTATTTATTTACTTCATAAGATCATCATCCTCCGAGCCTTTTTCCCAATCATGTTGGGGTCGGCTTCCAGTCTAACCGGATTCAGCTGAGTACCAGTGCTTTACAAGAAGCGACTGCCTATCTGACCTCCTCAACCCAGTTACCCGGGCAACCCGATACCCCTTGGTTAGACTGGTGTCAGACTTACTGGCTTCTGACTACCCGTAACGACTGCCAAGGATGTTCAATGACAGCCGGGACCTACAGTTTAACGTGCCATCCGAAACACAGCCAATGGTGTCTAAGATATACTTAGAAAGTACATACAGACTTAGAAAAGTTGCATTGGTACTTGCCTGACCTGGGATCGAACCCGCGCCCTCATACTTGAGAGATTGGTCCTTTACCCACTAGGCCACCACGACTTTTTCATTTACATTATTTATTTTCATTTACTTCATAAGATATGGTTAAAAATAATTCTCATCCTACCTTCTCCATTTCCCTGTTGACTCGTTCCTCGGGCGTGTCCTTGGGCTTGTGTTTGGTGAATCTCTTCTTCTTTCTGCCGCCATCGTTGTGGTCTGAGTCTGAGTCGTCATCGCGTTTGCGCTTTTTAGCGCCTTTCTTTTGCTTTTCTGTTGGGTAAATACATACATAATTATATCAAGAAATAAATAAGTATGAATTATTCAGCAAGATACATAATGTATAAATTTTATTGGAAAAGTCAAAGGAAAAGTTAACTATTTTTTTATTTGATTAAAAATATAACCTAACATGAGTATGATATTGCAATTATTAACTGAAAGGACCATGCCCATCTGTGCCCCAGTAACGCCCAGAGAAAGTATATTACAAGATAGCCTTATTAAATAAAAACTAGAATTATAATGATAATTTGAAGTCTTAAAAGGCACCGGTTAAAAAATAAAAAAAAATAAGACACTCTTGTTGATATTGCAGTACATGACATCGTTTCAATCATGCTTTATTTATTACGGTCTGGAATCTCGTCCTTTGGCCCATGTATATATTCATTTAATGTATACAATATATTCAAATAACTGACATGTTTATCTAATAACATACAATTAAGACATGAATTCATGATGATCATGAAGTTCCTAGTGAAAAACTAATAGCAATGCTGTCTATAAACGATAAAATGTATAAAAAACCAGTGGGAAGTTATCATATTTAATGTCCAATATCTTTTGAATCGGTGCTTTATATAATATTAAATCTAGATATCTTACAAATATGGCTATAAAGCTATCGTATGACATAGAACTGGAATTTGGGCATTGCATGGCGTTGCTGACTTTTGACTCCATACTAATATGGGCATGATCCTTTATATCTAGGAACTTTATTTGAAATCTTGCAATTCATCAAACTAAGAGACAAACTGTGACTTCTTTATTTAAGTGACAAATATATGATGAGGACAAATCAGACTAAAATTTTAACGAATTTAACACAAAAAAGTCAAATTAGGGGAGGTATATACCTGGTGTATAACAGTGATAACATCAAATAGGTTGATAACACACAAAAACTTTAATGAATTGCTCAAAATATGTCAAGTCAAACTACCTAACTACTACACGCACTCATACATACCTTGACCAGGATGCCTAGTGAGAGCCAATCTCTCTTTCTCTTCTCTCTTCTCCTTAGGGGTCTGGAACCACTCCCGCTGTCTCTTGATCTCAATCTTGGGCCCAACCTGTTCTCCCCCTTCTGTCTTAATGGCCCCCTCGAGCTTGGCTGTCTGTTTCTCCATCTTATTCATTTGTTTCTCCGCGTATTCTTCGTCGAGGATCGCGGCTGTCGTGATGAAAGGAGTTTAAGTATTTTCAACAGAAAGATAAAAGTATTTTTTTCAAATTAGGGTGAAAATCGGCATTTTTTGAAGGTTAAGTTTACAAAATCTCGGAATCGATAAATGGCCCAATCATACACTAGCTAGGCCTTATGTAATGGGACAAACATTGTAAGAATATGGTTTTTTAAATACATAATATAATTTGATAAGGAGAAAAAAAAATGCAAAAAAGTCGACGAATTATTTGAACAATAAAAAAAATCTTCGCGTTCGAAACCGTTGTCAGACGATTGTGATTTTGTAGAAGTTTGTGAACTGTGTGATTAGTAAAGTTTGAGTTTGTAACTTTGTGGATCTAAAAAGCTTCTTAAGGGTGTGATTTTATAAAAGCTTCTTGAGTGTGTGATTCTGTATATTTATGAAGTGTGCGATTTGGCTTAAGTTCGTGAAGTGTGTGATATTGTACAAGTTTGTGAAGAGTGTGATTCTGTAAGTTTGTGAAGTGTGTGATTCTGTAAGTTTAAGAACTATGTGATTTTGTATGTTTGTAAATTGTGTGATTTTGTAAGTTTATGAACTATATTATTTCATAACGTTCTCAAACTCACCTATCTCAGGTTCCAACCTCGCCAATCTATCACGATATTTGGCGACTATGTCAGGCGGCACCTGTCTGGACTTGACGGGCCGGCGGGCGCGGCGCACGATGGCCTTGACTAGCGCCCTCTCCGCCTCGCCCGCCAGCGACACCGACACGCCGGCGCGGCCCGCGCGGGCTGTGCGACCTACCTGTAGGAGGGAGCGAACTTAATGGCGGTTTGGAACTAACTTCCGATAATACGAGCGAGACTAACCCTAGATAAATTGATCATCATCATCATCTTCTCAGCCATAGGACGTCCACTCCTGAACATAGGCCTCCCCCTTAGATCTCCACGTCCTCCGATTAATTGATACCTACTTAAATACAAACACCGCGCCAACTTTGAAGGTCACAACTGAATTCAGGCACCTCTTTATAAGCAATGAATAGCCCTTAGAAACTTAGTGGCGGCTCATAACTTACTTTAGAACACACCTAAGCTTCTCACATGCCATGCACCTGCCGCACAGAGAAATATTTCCTCCCAATTTCCCGACGACATTAACATTTATTTTTTTAAATGTTTTATCTATCTACATATACTTACACGATGTATATAATGCTCGAGCGTGGCGGGCAGAGTGAAGTTAAGCACAGTCCTCACGCCGGGTATGTCCAGACCTCTGGCCGCGACGTCGGTAGCTACGAGGACATCCACTTGCTCTTCGCGGAAACGCTTCAGAGAGTCCAATCGTTGGGGCTGGTTTAAAGCACCGTGGAGTTCTGCTACCTGGTGAATTATTATTAAAATAATATATATTATAATTATAACTATACAAAATTTTTGTTTGATATATAATAACTATTGACGCTAGGAGGAACAGTAGTGAAAATACGAATTAAATATCTTGAAGAACGATATGGTTGTAAGACAGGCAAAGACAAGGCTATTGACATGTGACGTCATAGTAGCCTAAGCCTAAGGCTATTATTATAAATATTGCTTATCCTTAGGCCCTAAGGATAAGCAATATTTTCAGAATTCAAATAAACAATAATGTGGGTGCTGGGGGTACCGGGTTTACCTGGGATGAGCGACTATCTTTTTGATTCTGTCGGCTTTTCTTGTTGGCCTGCTCAGCTCATTTTCGACCATACTGTCGGTGTACTTTTTTGCGAATCTATAGCCGAATGATGATGTTAGACGTACCTTGACGCCGAGCAGTCCTAGCGCGACGTGCAGGCGATGCGCTTGCTTCTTGGTCTGCACGAACACCACGGCGCGGTCGCGGAACGTGCGGCACACCAGCGCCGCCAGCAAAGCCTCGCGGTCACACTCGCGCTCGCGACGAATCCTATACCATACATTTTAATTAATACATTAATACGTCCAAGGCCGATTTCGGCCTCGGCGGCTGTCCTCATATAAGGACATTAGCCAACTGCGCAAGACATATTATAGTGCACGAGCATTTGCACAGACACAGGTGCACTCACTATTCCTGCACTCTCAACGCCCATATACAAGATTGTTACCATCGACTCGCCAAGAAGAAGAAGAGTTATTTCAGTCGAGAAACGTCCACTGTTAGACAAAGGCCTCCCCCAAAGTTCGCTTTGTACTTAGTTCCAATAAATTACAGTAAGTTTATCATTACTATCGAAGCGTTACAGGTTTCCAGAACTATAAATTTTCTTATAAAACAGAATGTGTAAAGGTTTTCTACGTGTTAAATAGGACTGGGCTTTAATTTGCCACATCGTCTACAACACGGCGACCGAGTAAAGGTGAAGGAAAACATACAAGCAAGCGTGGTGATTAACTGTAAATGTAGGAAAAAATAAAAAATGCAGTAAACAATAAAAAAACATAAGTTACCTGACAAACTCCTGCCTCAAGTTAAAAGCGACATCCTTATTAGAATCCACGAACAGTTTGACGGGCTTCTTGAGTGATACGGCTGCTAAATCCTTGACTTGTTCACTCATGGTGGCCGAGAACAGCATACTCTGTCTCTTGGGAGAACATTGACGGATGATCTCCTTCATTTGTTCTGCGAAATACTCGTCTAGCATCCTGGAAAGAGTTGAATTGTTATTCACAATACAAGAATAAATTCGCTTATAAATGTACTTCCCTACGTACCCAATTATGTATGAACTACTTTATGTTCTTCCCTTTATACCTACTGCCTCTATATAATCAATACCATGCAATTCTTCTATCGTAAATAGTTTTGAGATCGAGACTTGGCTGGGGCACTGCCGTGCCCCCAGATATACCTTACCGGTTTCCGACTTTATGTACTCCCTAAATCCTACTTCCTACTTATATTATAAATGTGAAAGTTTGTGAGAATGTATGGATGTATGTTTGTTATTCAATCACGCAAAAACGGCTGAAGCAATTTGGTTGAAATTTGGTATGTAGATATTTGATACCCTGGCTTAACACATAGGCAACTTTTTATCAACACACCAAGCGGGCGAAGCCGCTGGCGGAAGCTAGTTATAAAATATGAATATTTACTTTCACTGCCCAATCATAGAAAAAGATGGAGGAGGCTTTCTAACTTACATAAATTGGTTAACATGTTTAAGAAATCTAAAGTTAAAATATAATTTATATGGAAAATAAAACTATAAATAGATAATATACCTGTCTGCCTCATCCAGCACTAATACTTCAATAGAGTGCAGGCCGAAGGAGGGAGTGTTGCGGATGTGGTCGATCAGCCGGCCCGGCGTCGCTATCACTATGTCCGGGTTGCGACGCAGCATGGTTTCCTACAATATATTTCCTTTTATTAATAAAGCCAATTTATAGCCAGGAGTCAGCCGGTCGTAGTGGCCTATTGGGTCCAGTATGAGTATGTGTTCGATTCCAGGTCAGGCAAGTACCAATGCAACTTCGAAGTTTATATGTACTTTCTAACCATATCTTGGATACAAATAACTGATTAAAAGTGAAAGAAAACATTTCGAGGAAACCTGAACTACAAAATCTGAAAGAATCTGAAGTTCTGATAACACAGTACATTTTAAGGGACGAAGTTGTCTACCGAACATTACATTTCATTATAATGCGAACCATCCCTATACTTACGAATCAATATAAACTGACCTGATATTTAACGTCAAGTCCTCCGATAGACAGGCCGACGGTGACCGAAGTGAATTGTGCCAGCTGCCTGGTCACTGCATGTACCTGTAATAATAAGGCTATAGTGTGAAAATTACTCTGTCGGTAACGATTAAAGGTAGAATTCCGTGGGTCGCGGCTGACGCAGCCGCGCGCGGCGTACGACAGTCGTCGGCCGCGCGCAACAAGTCAACCTATGAAAATGTATGGCACCGCTGCCGAGGCCCGCGACACAAGCGCGCGCCCGACGAATTTCGTGAGCCGCTCGCGGCCGTACCCATCTCAACATGGTCTAGCGCTATAGAATCTTAGTAAAACCAGAATTGAATTGTTTTTTATTTAGTCGGTAAAACTTCCTTTCGGTTTTCATTACAATACAAATGCTTTTGAATCAGTATTTGGTAGTATCCTTCTTCATTTCTACTTTTTAAAGATAGGGTCGATAGGTAATCTATTTTCATTATACAGCCACAGCAGCACGCCATCCTCCTCTTCTTCAAGGATATCAATTAGCACTTCGACTAGAGGGAACGGACGAACAAAATCTACTAATTTCAAGACAATGCCGCGCGCGGCATACGAAATTCGTCGGCCGCGCGCTTGTGTCGCGGGCCTCGGCAGCGGCGCCATACATTTTCACTACTCATACTATTGTCGCATGTCTATTGTCGTATGTCGCGGCGTCATACTATTGTCGCGCGCGGCCGACGACTGTCGTAAGCCGCGCGCGTCCTACGATGTCGCTATGGACGGAATTCTACCTTAAGTGTCTACTTAAATGGAATATAGATGTGGATATGTGAAAGTAATTTACTTGGTAGCACAACTGATATAACGTGTGGTGCTTTGCGCGGACCCGAGCTGTATCTCGAACGGTCACCTTACCAACAGACTTTTCAGAGCATAACTAGCTCATAAATATAGAGATAAAGTTTAAAATTGCCGTGAATGTATATGTTATGGACCAAGTGATAAATTGAGCAGTATACATAATGCCCGGTCATTATGAAAAATGCCCAATATGAGAGCGCAATTTGATAATAATTATTCAAATAAACAAATTGACCGGGCACTATACATATTGCCCATGACCTTTTGGGCAAAGTAATACAAGCAACGTAATAACATATTTATATTCAATTTTTTATTGTTATTGCCATTTAATTTAAAATTAACTAAATATTAAACCACTTAAATAATCAGCCTCATGATTTGGATTAATTATGAAGGACTTCTGCCTTAAAAATCCACTAGTTTTTGCATTTAAAAGTTAAGGAAAGTCATATTTAAAGGGTGCTTATTAAACAGGCTCCTTTTTAATATAATTATTCGCCCCGAATAATGTATGTTGCCTTCTTAATTACTAAGTCAGCCACAATTAACGAGCATCTAAATAATACTATCTCAGCCACTCGTTATCTTCTAAGTAAACCACTCTAAATACAACTCCGCATGATGGTTATTTTTTAGCATCTAAATTTGTAGCATGCATTCTAACAGTAAACTTCTAAAATACTATTAAATGACATCATAAAATTTATTTATTTAGCTTCTAATTTTTTAACTCAGTACGTTTAAAATGTAAGCAAGCAACATGCAGCAAGCATGGCTTCTGTCACGGCTCCGGTGCTGCGGGGCTCCGGCGGTCCCATGCGAGCTTATCGTCGCAGATGGTTTTCACGCTCACCGCCGCAGCTTCGGCTTGCTGGCCGGCTCAGCCGGCCAGCCTCAGCCGCGTCGGCGAGCGTTAAAACTACCTGCGCCTCAGCTCGCAGGCCGCCTCGCCCCTCCACACTTACGCGGTTTTGAATTGCACTCTAGGGGTAGGACAGACAAGACTACGTGGAGTCGGTTTTGCAGCGATACGTTTTCGTCACATCATCCTCCGAGCCTTTTTCCCAAACTATGTTGGGGTCGGCTTCCAGTCTAACCGGATGTAGCTGAGTACCAGTGCTTTACAAGGAGCGACTGCCCTATCTGACCTCCTCAACCCAGTTACCCGGGCAACCGTTACGTGGGATACGTTTTCGTCACTAACTTCAATTTTTTGCTTTATTATCAAATTGCTCAACTGTCATGTAGCAATATAATAATGCCCGTGCAATGTGATAAATAATGAAGTTAAGATAGTTATTAATCACTTGGCCCGATAAAGCTAGACATTATTCATAATGCTCGGGCATTATTTATAATGCCCGAATTAATCACATGGTCCATAACATATATACGATTTCCTCAAAAAGCTTTTTTCAATTCATAAATCTCTTTCGTCTCGTTTCACAGCATGAAATTTTTTGTATTTTTTTTTTTATTGTGTTTATCTACTTTTTCAAGTTAATACAATCATATATCTATACCGACCACCTTTTTAACGGGCCGGACAGTTTTAATTACAAATTTATTATGTATGTATGTCCATATACGTATGTAACAGACCTGAGCCCCCAACTCCCTAGTAGGCACGAGCACGAGCACGCGCGTAGTTCTGGAGCCAGCGCTCGACTTGTACAGTAACCGCTCGAGTATGGGCAGCATGTACGCCGCCGTCTTGCCCGTGCCTGTCGCTGCGCAGGCGCATACGTCCTTGCCTGTTAACAAATAATTGACTTAGTGAAAGCCAACTCGAAAATTATGTCTGAACAGTGGTTGGAACTATCAAAAATGAATATTTAACACTACTCATCTGTAAAATGATTGTAAAAATGTACACTGAGATGTGAAGTACTGGGGCCCGATTCTCCTAATTTTACTTAAGCGACATACGGTTCACATTCGACTGAGATCCAATCCCGACTCAATTACGATTGAAGCGTATGTGGCATTCCGCTATTTTATCTTTGAAATAAACTTTTTTATCCTTTTCCGTCATTCAATAATGAATCATTTTGTCTGCAAATGATTTACGATTGCAATATGATTGTAGAGCAAACTACCGCATTGACCAAAATCACCAAAATAGCAGACCAATCGCAAACCAATCGAATGTCGTTGGAATACGATTGGTCTTTTAGTAGTAGCAGAATGGCCGATATGGTTAAAACTGCTATTGCGATCATATTACGATTCGATTTCTATTCAATTTTGACATTATTAACTTAGGAGAATCGGGCCCCTGGACCCATGGATCGATTGACAATCCATTGATGCTATGAATCGATAGTGGAATGGGTTGATAAACCTTGTAATGTACTTTTTACCATGCTGATCGCGTTAACCAACCCATTTAACTATATTAATAACAGCTAAAAAAATTAGTTCCCTTTAACTATTCATGTTGTCATCAACTGTCTAAAAAAATCTCGATTGGCATTGATTGACGCTTGATCAGTAAGTAGGTCTAATAATCTGAGGGCACGGCAGTGCCCCAGTCAAGACTCGAGCAAAGCGGGCACGGCCGTACCATCTTTTCTCGAAGCGTTTCGCGGCTACTTCAGTCCCCTGTATCTTCCATGTGAACAAAGCTAGGAGTTTAGGTTTTCGATGACCAAGAATAAGTATTAGAACAAGCTCAGTCTCAAAATTACAAGACATTTGAATAAATAGTTTACCAGTTATGAGCGATCAAAGTTACACCATTTTGTCACTGACTCACTGACCGATCATCAAAAGTCTAAGGTACTTCTAGTAAACTTAGAACCTTCAAATTTGGCACCAAGGTAGGTTATTAGCTACATATAAAGGGAAAATTATAAAAACCTTAAAACTTAATAAAAAAATAGGAAACAAATTTATATTTGCGGTTTTTCAAGAACATTGTGTATGAATTTTGACTGCATTGATAACTTTGTTATTTATTTATGTACAAAATGTTACTATTTGTTTTATTGTTACGTAGTGGTATATTGTTATTATGTATTAAATATACAACATATGAATAAAAAAGCTAGGTTTAAATGAAATGAATAATGATAAAATCTTTCATATTAATGCAGTGCGATAAACACTGCATGCTCGCTCGATAGATGGCGTTGTCCTGGTCTAAATCGCGCTATGGTTTCGTTACATAGCTTAGTATGAGTAGTACTTAAAAAAAAATCAAATAATTTCATGTGATAGCGTCATCTACCTCTGAAATAAATCTCTTTTATGCTCCTGCTCCACCTGCGTTAGCGTTAACGTTAATGTCAATGGCCAACTACACGTTACTTATTGCATTAAAAATGCGTGTTGGCTACACTTAGGTTACAATGCCGCAAGAGTTAATCCCTCATGAAGTAACGCGTTAACACACATTAAAGAGGTTAAACTTAGGCACACAAAATAATTCTAAAAACTAAAGCTTTCTCATTTGACCATTCCATTATCTTGCTCGTAAATTGCAGTTACCGCTTAAACAAAGTATCTACACTCGTCCTTGCATGCGTGCAATGAGATGGCATTAATGTAGCCAACATCACTTAGCGCTCTAAGCTACGCACTAAAACCCTTTGATGTGTCCAAAAAACCGACACCCGAGTTATCGCTTAACGTTTAATGCTATTAATAATGCCATTTGTATAAAATGCCATTAAAACGTTGGCCACATCTGCGTAACGCCAAAATTTTACGCGTTAAGACGCAGGTGGAGCAGGAGCATTATTCTAAAAGCTATTCGATTAAAAAATTCGACAATTTCGAATTTTTTTAGGTTAAAAAAAATATTGTTTACGTGCTACTTTAGGTGTACATATTTAGTTTGTTATATATTTAGTTAGTTGCATGTAAGTTAATTTAATTTGTTATATACTTAGAGAAGAAAGAGACCTACAAAAAATAAATTAGATCCCACCAAAAACATTAAATGTAAAAAAAAGCCAATCCTCTACGCAATTCCTCCACCGTAAAAAGTTTTGAGATCGCATAGAAGCCAAGTCCTGTTCTACTTTATTTGTAATAATAAATCAATATTTTGTGACTATATCAATAGTTTTGTTCACATTACAATAATACTGTCTTGGCCATGAGCACAATAAACTGCAAATATAATACAGCATATCTTGGAGAGGTGAAAGTCAAACATGAAGTTTAATATCACAGAATTAAATACTTTTAGTTTATTCAATTGTTACTAAATGACCGACAGTCAGTTTCATCCAACATTTCAGGCTATTTCAGTCCCCTGTATCTTCCATGTGAACAAAGCTAGGAGTTTAGGTTTTCGATGACCAAGAGTAAGTATTAGAACAAGCTCAGTCTCAAAATTACAAGACATTTGAATAAATAGTTTACCAGTTATGAGCGATCAAAGTTACACCATTTTGTCACTGACTCACTGACCGATCATCAAAAGTCTAAGGTACTTCTAGTAAACTTAGAACCTTCAAATTTGGCACCAAGGTAGGTTATTAGCTACATATAAAGGGAAAATTATAAAAACCTTAAAACTTAATAAAAAAATAGGAAACAAATTTATATTTGCGGTTTTTCAAGAATATTGTGTATGAATTTTGACTGCATTGATAACTTTGTTATTTATTTATGTACAAAATGTTACTATTTGTTTTTCAAGTCATTTATTTATTTAGAACATATAATTTACATTTTTAAATATTAAATATAAAAATAAAAAACGTTTAAAAATATAAAAAATAGGTTGCCACCGATATCGGGCACAGGGTCCAAGGTACCGGTGGTTAGGGTCCCAGAGACAGAAACCTCCTCACAATACGTGCCGTATCAAGGAGTACTACCTTCTGAATCAGTCCCTTGATCCAGCCGCCCAATGAGAGCCTCCTGAGGTGTTCGTCGAGGCTCTTGGCTATTAAACCATTGGCCGTAACGACAATCGGCACAACAACAGCCGTGTCGACACTCCACATGGCGACAACCTCGTGCGCTAAGTCGAGATATTTTATTTGTTTCTCTTTCTCAGCTTTCACAAGGTTCTCGTCATGCGGAACGGCGACATCGACTATCATCGCGCGGCGCGCTAATCGATCTATCACCACAATATCAGGCTTATTGGCTACAATAGTCCTGTCAGTGATGATAGATCGATCCCAGTACAACGTGATATGGTCCTTTTCGAGAACTGGGTCGGGTGCATACTTGTAGTACGGTACCTCAAGGTCTACAAGGTTGTATTGCAGAGCAAGCTGCTGGTGGATGATCTTGGCCACTTGATTATGTCTGTGCAAATATTCACCATTAGCCAAACGAGAACAACCAGATATAATATGTCTGATAGACTCACCCGGATGGTGACATGCCCGACATATGTCAACCGTCCCGTCTTTCACGATATATCTCCGGTAGTTATTCGTAAGGATAACTTCGTCCATAATTGCACATACAAACCCTTCGGTTTCTCCAAACAAGTCACCGAAGCGTAGCCAAGATACGGACGCTTTGAAGTCTACATCGGGGCCATGAAGAGCCCCGAAGAAGCGTCCGTGTAGCTGTTTGCTCTGCCATACCTCCCTGCGATCGTGGGTAGTTAGTACGACAGGTTTGCGCCAGTTCTCATTTGCCAACGACAGCGGGGTGAGTCCTCTGTCCACTGCCACCATATCACGGTGCATACCCACGTCGCTTTTGAGAAAATATTCTCTGAGACTGCACACCTCGCGGTTGTGGAGCGTCTTTGCATTTAAAAAGCCTCGGCCTCCACATTTCCGTGGGATGTACAGTCTCATCACTGACGATCGTGGGTGATGCATTCGTTCTGCGGTCAGCAGTGTGCGGACTTTCCTATCCAGGGCGTCCAATTCAGTTTGAGTCCATTTGAGTATGCCGAAAGAGTACATCAGGACTGGCATGACCCAACCATTAAAGGCGCGAACCTTGTTGCCTCCCGATAAGGAACTTTTCAGGACCTTATTCAGGCGGCCAAAGAAACGCTCCCGTAATGACTGTTTCATGACAGCCACATTGATGCCTAACCCCTCCGCCATACCCAAGTATTTATATGTATCGTTTGCGGAGAGTGATCTCAGGTTTATAGAATCTGAGAGTTGTACTCCCTCAGATTCCACAATTCCCCCTCGCTTTACATGCATGACTGCACATTTGTCCACACCAAATTGTAATCCTATTTGTTTTATTGTTACGTAGTGGTATATTGTTATTATGTATTAAATATACAACATATGAATAAAAAAGCTAGGTTTAAATGAAATGAATAATGATAAAATCTTTCATATTAATGCAGTGCGATAAACACTGCATGCTCGCTCGATAGATGGCGTTGTCCTGGTCTAAATCGCGCTATGGTTTCGTTACATAGCTTAGTATAAGTAGTTCTTAAAAAAAAACAAATAATTTCATGTGATAGCGTCATCTACCTCTGAAATAAATCTCTTTTATTCTAAAAGCTATTCGATTAAAAAATTCGACAATTTCGAATTTTTTTAGGTTAAAAAAAATATTGTTTACGTGCTACTTTAGGTGTACATATTTAGTTTGTTATATATTTAGTTAGTTGCATGTAAGTTAATTTAATTTGTTATATACTTAGAGAAGAAAGAGACCTACAAAAAATAAATTAGATCCCACCAAAAACATTAAATGTAAAAAAAAGCCAATCCTCTACGCAATTCCTCCACCGTAAAAAGTTTTGAGATCGCATAGAAGCCAAGTCCTGTTCTACTTTATTTGTAATAATAAATCAATATTTTGTGACTATATCAATAGTTTTGTTCACATTACAATAATACTGTCTTGGCCATGAGCACAAGTTAAAAGTCGCTCCTTGAAATAATGTGCGTTGATAAATTCTATATGGACATGATTTTACGATTGGACTGATTATGGACTGATTGGAATTTGAGATCACCATGGACTAAACATGCGCCATAGTACATGTGCAGTTCATTGATGTTGGATGAAACTGACTGTCGGTCATTTAGTAACAATTGAATAAACTAAAAGTATTTAATTCTGTGATATTAAACTTCATGTTTGACTTTCACCTCTCCAAGATATGCTGTATTATATTTGCAGTTTATTGTGCTCATGGCCAAGTCAATATTATTGTAAAGTGAACGAAACTATTGATATAGTCACAAAATATTGATTTATTATTACAAATAAAGTAGAACAGGACTTGGCTTCTATGCGATCTCAAAACTTTTTACGGTGGAGGAATTGCGTAGAGGATTGGCTTTTTTTTACATTTAATGTTTTTGGTGGGATATAACATTTATTTCAGGCAGAGCCCATAGTGTTAGTAACAATTGACTTAAAACTAGTGGCAGTAAACTAAAGATGACCTTTTTTAACGCAATTGTACCGAAATTGAGGCGATTTTTTTTCAACTGACCAAAAAAGGTGTACCTATATATTACATGTCAAAGTTACTAATAGAATAAAACTTACCAAGCAAAGCCACAGGTATAGTAGCAGCCTGTATAGGCGTGGGATGTACAAAGTTCATGGCTCCTATAGCCTTCAGCAGGGGTCGGGATAAGTTCATCATGTAGAACGAAGCATTCTCGTCATACGGAGGAGGCTCCTCGAAGAAGTCAGAGTCGTACTCTATGCGGGCACCCTGTTCTGTGTCGTCTGCTAATTCCTGCAAAGTAATTTAATAATGTATAATAATTTTTAAAATGTAATTTCCCATGGAAATATTGGGTGCAGCTCTAGCTCAGATGAACCAGTTTTGATCTAGTTTTTTATGGCACATTAAATTGGTGGGTCCCAACAACATCTTTGGCAGTTGTCACAACAAAATCAAAATACGTTTATTCAATCTCGGCTGCAAAACAGCACTTTTCGAACGTCAGAAATTTACAAAAGACAGCCCCCAAAACGCCCACCCTTCACCACTTCCTATGTGTTTTTGCTGGGAAGAAGAAGTGGCGCAACAAACTCCCCAGCAACACATGTCTGTCTGTAGGTTAGAAGAACCTTTCAACAAATTATTGTATTTACATTTGTATTCAGTACATATTGCATTATACAATATGCAGCCACCACATGCTAGCTAGCACTCACCCTACATGCCTTAACTAACTCACAGGTAGTCAGAAGCCAGCAAGTCTGACAAGCTGTCTTACGAGGAGGCATAGGGTTGCTCATGATACTCTGGTGAGGAGATCTGATAGGCATCCATTCCAGTAAAGCAGCATAGCATCAGGTTAGGCAGATGAAGTTGAGATATCTGCTAAATATCTAATGGACCCAAGGCTAGTAATAAATAAGTGATGTAGTAAATTTGATCTCACCTCTTGTAACTTCTGTTTTTTGGTAAGCTTCTTAGGCTTAGTCTTGATTGCATCTTTTTTGAGCTCATCATCAGATATCTCCAGCTCTCCAACATCACTGTCTGGAATTATAATATACATGTTAAGATGGTTTGAACCTTAATGTCACATGATTAATGTACATTTTACCATAATGCTGGCTGCTAATAGAAGTCGGTATAGTATAGTGCATTATATTGTTACTAGCCGTGTCCCAAAGGAACTATTTACCGCACATGATAAGAAGCAGTCTTTATATTATTCTGATTTATGAGGTATGTTACTGCTAAATATCCTCAAAATCCATCAAGTCATTTTTGCATGGATTGCCTATTTATAATATAAGTAGCATCTAATTTGTTTCTGCCAAGTTTTATTGAAATCTATTCACTCATTAACGCATGACTAAGGGTACTTCCAAATCGATAAACTTTCATAATCATAATATTAGTAGGGATTTACCTTTTCTGTCAACATCAGAGTCAGTGTCCACATCGTCAGCGTTGCCATGCACCTTCACGGCAGCTCTCCGTCTCTCTATTTTCTCGTCTAACGTATGCTTTACATTACGTTTCACGTACTTATGAAGATCATCCCATGTGTTCTGTTAAATAAATATTTACTTCATGATGAATAATGGACAGTAGGTCCCAGCTGTCATTGAAAATCCTTGGCAGTCGTTACGGGTAGTCAGAAGCCAGTAAGTCTGACACCAGTCTAACCAAGGGGGTATTGGGTTGCCCGGGTAACTGGGTGGAGGAGGTCAGATAGACAGTCGCTCCTTGTAAAGCACTGGTACTCAGCTACATCCAGTTAGACTGGAAGCCGACCACAACATAGTTGGGAAAAAAGGCTTAGAGGATGATGATGAATAGTGGACTAAAAGAACATCCCTGTCCCGTATTGTAGGATGCATGTTATGTACAAAATAGTTACAGTACCTACTGTATTGTCTATGTGCTATATGGAGATTAAATAAGTGATAAAAATGAGGCAAAATAGTACACTTACAAGTTTGTATGTTAGTTTTGTGTAATAATATGCAATATTTAATGGCTGTACATTTTAGCAATGTTTAATGTCTCACCCATTTAAGCTTATATTTATTTGAACAGAATTATAAAAACAATGATGAAGTATAGGTAGGAATGTGCTGGTATTGAACACAACAAATTCATAATTAAGTTGTAAAATACATACCTTATTGTATTCTTCGACAGAACTAACAAATTCAAACTTCGGATTGAAATCTGCTTTCCGCTGCACTTTCTGTTTAGATGGTTGATACTGAAAATTAGAAAAAATTAAATATTATCCAAAATGTGAGCTTTTTTTCGTAATTTATTTGCGTGTTCTATGATTTGTTTTGGATATTTTGAAGTATAATTATAACATATTTAGACTTCTTTAGACCAAAGCCACATGCATCTTTATTTTCAATGAATTTAGACCTAAGTTTATTAAAAATTAATTTGAAGTTTACCTCTATTTCTTCGTCCGATTCCTCAGAAAAATCTTCAACTTCCTCACCATCTTTTATGGTTGGAATAAATTCCGGTATTTTAGTTACGTCCTTCATCATTTTTTATTTATTCCCACGACATTATTACAACCTATTTTTGTAAATAAATTAAATTTTAGGTTATCCACTTGCATTTGAAACTTCAAAATCGCATGTTGCTGTCACGTTCCGTATCACACAAAAAAATCACAAACCTAATTTAGACGTAAAAGCTTATTTGAAAATGATTTAGTAACCAATTTTTAAGCATTCGATCAATTTTAAGCCATAAAATATTTATTTTTTACGTTTACGTTAATAAATGTAAACTAAAGGCAAAAGTTTCAATGTACGACCCTTAAGTACCAAGTACGTGTAATGGAATGTAACATTTCGTTCCGAAACAAAATATGTCACAATCTAATCTGCGATTCTTTCAACTATTCTTTAAGTCAATCAATAAACCAACATATACATATGTGTTGATTGCACCCATAGATATAATATTACTAAACAAGATTGCGCACGCTCAAAATATATATTTACGAAAATGAACTCTATTCTAACGCAATAAGGTACTAAATTGGTTGCATAATACACAGAGGCAAATCCGAGCCAAGAGGGATAGTTCGAACGGAGGCTGTTTGTCTCTTTCTAACACCTTGCCAGCATAAAAAAAAATGTTGTGATCAAAAGTTTTGTCTTCCCAAAAACAATTGAATCACTTATATTTTTATCTTATTTTAACAATTGTAAGTCAACAAATTAATAACAATCGCATTATATAATTTATTCGTATTTATTATTAAAACATAAACAACATAAATTTTTATTTTGCTTTTTTTTATTTTCTAGCGGTAACCCTGAACATTCTTGGCGCGTAATCAGCATTTAAAATTTTGTTTATATTTTTTTGTATTATATAAATCAATTTAAACTATTAAAATAGTGAAAAAGTGTTGCGTTTCTACTTGCAAAAGTGAATCCTATGGTGGTTGCAATATATCGTTCCACAGGTTAGCTAATAATAACATTTTCGTAAACCAAACAACTAGGGTGCCCATGAATTCTTGTAACGAGTCAAAATATGGGTGATGGATTTTAAAACTGTTGTACTATTGTTATAGCTTCCCAAAAAATGAAGAAAGGCGACATAAATGGCTCAGCAGTCTATATATGAAGTAGAAATACAAAAAAAACAGTCTTCACTTCGAATCTTCCTGCTTTTATACTGCTAATTTCCGCTAATTATTAAAGGCCTTTATTAGTATCTTAAGGTCACAAACTGCGTAAGTTAAAACTTCAATACTAATCTGTGTTTAATAATCTTAGCAAATTCGGATTTGTCTCACATAGCTTAATCTCATAGTCACCCTATTAGAAAGGGACAGACAGCCTCCGTACTAACTGTTTCACTCGGCTCGTTTTTTGGGTTTATATGCGCAGTCCTGTTTACTAATATTATGTCTATGATTGCACCATGTAAATTAATTATATCTTGCCATCAAATTAAAATTATCGCTTCCTGTCAATCTGCTTATCATCGACGAATAAAAATAATCACGAACCCACCACTTCACACGAATTCACATCACCAGTGCAGTTGTAGTGTCATGTCATACTATACATGTCAAGTTTTCGCGAGTGTACGATTGAAAAATAAATTTATTTTGCTGATATATCATTAATAATGGCAGATTTGCTAAGTATTCACGATGATATTAAATTGTAAGTATGGTACCATAACTTAATTATATGTATCAACCCAGAATACGTTAAAAACATAGGGCGGTTGAAGAATCACCTTACGTCTGTCTTCAATTCATGTTTTCTCCGAAGCCGTACAAAATTTTCTTCAATATGCTGTGTAATTACCAAGAAAATGTTACCCAAATTGTGGGAACATTAACAGAATTACAAAGATGTGATGTTTTTTTTATTTATTTAATCGCTTACATCAACACTTGACAAACATAGCCCACTGCATCTTTTGGTCGTAAATTAAACTCAAGCGAGACTAATCTTGCGTCACTTTAAATAATTGCTAAGTTGGAATAATGGTCTCTTAAAAAACGTCTATAAAAACCAAGTCACTTTTTCCTTATAAACTATAAAAAGTAGTTTTATAAATTTTATCTTGTCTATGCTATACCTACCCTTTCATAGTTTGTAAACCATTTTCGCGTCTAATATCATAAACAAATAAAAAAACTTAAGTATTACAAGTTTAAAGGTCAAAGTCAATTAGCTTGACATAAAGCCTAATTTCTTTCTTGTCTTTGGATATGAGATCAATACCCTTATATTGATGTAGTTATATATTTTATTTTAATGTAACCGAGTTGAGGAGCATTACTGGGTTGAGGAGGTCAGATAGGCAGTCGCTTCTTGTAAAGCACTGGTACTCAGCTGCATCTGGTGAGACTGGAAGCTGACCCCAACATAGTTGGGAAAAAAGTTCGGTAGATGATGAATTGCATTTTATTTAAAAAAATGCATCCTTGAGTTATATCTAAATTAAAATTACTCACCCAAAATTTTAATTTTAACATTTTTATACATATTTTAAAGCACAGAGGCTTTATATCATTTCACCTTAAGCCACTCACTACAGTTCACTATACTATTAAAAATAAACTCATTTTATAACAAAAACAATTATTGTAGACCCTGCTAGACTACAAAATGTTGTACTTACATTATATGAACATTACATCATGATTTCTCAGTCATAATAAACCTTGAAAGTTCCAAATATAGATTATCAACTAAGCTAAAAATTATCCTTGGATTCTTATCAGTCATAATAACATGGAAACAGCAACAGTTGCTGTGAAATTAATCACTAATCATAAAGTCATCTTATCACATTTATTTTCAGATACACAACTTCAGATAAATTCTATTTGGAGCCCACAATCCACCCTACTGAGATACTGGTCATAGACCGTGTGACTGGGGAGGCGGTTGTCAAAGGTACACTCATTTTACATTTACACATTATGTAAATTCAGTTTACTTAGTAGACTATATTATATGGAATACACTTTCCCTCTATGTATTATATTGAATTAACTTACTAGTCAGTACTATATGGAATAACAGTTACCAAATGAGATGTCTTAAAAATATTATATCCTGCAAAAAGTTGACCATTTATGTGAATTCTACTAATGTTGTAAAAAAGATTGTAAGGCTATATGCACAAACATTTCTGATATAACAGAATAAAATATAGGCTACTTTTTATCCATATGCAGGAGGTTGTTCCCTCCTTAGAACCTAGTAAAATTACAAGTTACACTTTACACAAAATTGCTATTGATCCTCAAAGGTTGACAAACTTTTTAAACCAAACATTTCTTTTTTTCAGAATATGGTTCAGTAAAGATCCCCATACCAGCGAACGCTTACCGGCCAGTATGTGGTTTCCTTGGCTCCATAAAGCTCCTATCTGGATTATATTTAGTTGTAGCCAAGTACAGGATATTGGTAAGTTGCTATTATTGATTTACAGCTATGTTCTCAAGTACAAAAATTACAATTTGCACTAAAAGATAGTGGTGTGTAATACACTACTACCAAATATCGCTCACCTAGCAGTATAATGACACATCTACTTTTTTCTTATTTTACAGAAATGAGGGTCAAACATTTTGCAAACATTTGAAACGAGGTTATGATGATTTTATATTTTATCTTAGATGTTATGGTTTTAACAACTAACGCCGTGCCGTTTTACCACTTTATAAATTATACATTTTTAATCACTTAGGCCTTAAAAACCCAATTTCGCTTTTTTTGTAAATGTGCCATTATACTGCTAGGTGAGCGATATATGAAATAAGGTGATTTTTGAAAGGATTGCTTTCCTAGTAGTTCTAGTTTCCTGCATAATACCGCTATTTATCTTTTGTGTATATCCATGTAGACATTATTTTAAAAACCCACTATTTATGTGTGATCCGCCAATCAAACCGAGATTTTATGTTATCACTTGACACCCATTGATCACCTGAAAAATCAGTCATTAAATTGGTTGAAAATACAAATTTTTCATATTGATCCATGTTTCGTCCACAGATGGGCAAGCTAAATGGGCACGATATATACCAGTTGGCGGGAGCCGACATCATTCCTTACGCGCGATCCAACACACATCTCACTAACAAACAGGTATGTTATGGACCTGGTAAAGGTCATAAAGGGATAGAGGTCAAGGTCATCGAACATACGAAGGGCTCGGCACGGCGCATCTCCAACCCAGCGATTAATTCTTCATTTGAATTTGACCATTCAAACTTATCACATTTAAAACATTGTATCTAGTCAATATAATAAGTGAAATGATGAAGGGTGGGAGATTTGGTAGCTGTCTTTGGTTTTGACGTTCGATGAGTGCTGATTTACCAGCCTAATTTAGAATGAACGTGTTTGAGTTTGATGTTGGTTGAAAAATAAAGATTTTATTTATTTATTTTAAATGTAAATAATATTATTTGTATGTTCAGATAGAAGACAACAACACATACGAGCGCATGGTGCGGCTGGCTCTAGACACGCCGGGCATGTACTTCTCGTACAGCTACGACCTCACGCACTGCCTGCAGCGCCTGCACTCCGTCACCCCCGACTTCCACAGGGTAAGCACCAGGCGCCAGACTTTATGGCGGCCAGCGACTATACACATACGACCTCACGCACTGCCTGCAGCGCCTGCACTCCGTCACCCCCGACTTCCACAGGGTAAGCACCAGGCGCCAGACTTTATGGCGGCCAGCGACTATACACATACGACCTCACGCACTGCCTGCAGCGCCTGCACTCCGTCACCCCCGACTTCCACAGGGTAAGCACCAGGCGCCAGACTTTATGGCGGCCAGCGACTATACACATACGACCTCACGCACTGCCTGCAGCGCCTGCACTCCGTCACCCCCGACTTCCACAGGGTAAGCACCAGGCGCCAGACTTTATGGCGGCCAGCGACTATACACATACGACCTCACGCACTGCCTGCAGCGCCTGCACTCCGTCACCCCCGACTTCCACAGGGTAAGCACCAGGCGCCAGACTTTATGGCGGCCAGCGACTATACACATACGACCTCACGCACTGCCTGCAGCGCCTGCACTCCGTCACCCCCGACTTCCACAGGGTAAGCACCAGGCGCCAGACTTTATGGCGGCCAGCGACTATACACATACGACCTCACGCACTGCCTGCAGCGCCTGCACTCCGTCACCCCCGACTTCCACAGGGTAAGCACCAGGCGCCAGACTTTATGGCGGCCAGCGACTATACACATACGACCTCACGCACTGCCTGCAGCGCCTGCACTCCGTCACCCCCGACTTCCACAGGGTAAGCACCAGGCGCCAGACTTTATGGCGGCCAGCGACTATACACATACGACCTCACGCACTGCCTGCAGCGCCTGCACTCCGTCACCCCCGACTTCCACAGGGTAAGCACCAGGCGCCAGACTTTATGGCGGCCAGCGACTCATTTCCGAACCTGCGGAGGCTAGCATATCAACGTTACACAATCGGTAAAATTTTTCATTCAACATTGATCCTTATACCATTACAACAAAGTTGAAAATCTGTTACAAGTTTGATAGATTGTAGTCGTAAAATCGCGCGATCCTCTGAGCCTTCGTTAAGTTTGGTACAGACCATACAAGCTTGATATTTTTATAAAGACAGTTGTTCTGCTTCAGAAACGGTCTTTAAAACAACAGACACGCAGAAGGGTTTATTTTATACTTACTGTTTCCCATATCCCGGAGTAAATCCTTCCCGCACATAAATAAAATATAGCCTATGTCCCTCACAAATAAAGTATCTTTTTATAGGTTAAAAGAATGTTCAAAAGCTATGACTAATTACAACATCACAAACATACAATCTTCACTCTTAATATTAGTATTATATAGACTATGTCAGCGGTTCCCGAATTCTTTTGGCTTCGGAACCCTTTTCGTTTCACCATTTTTCGGCGGAACCTTACCTTAAGTAAGAAGTAAACTAAAGACGTAAATACACTTAGGTACGGCTCGTGGCGTGTGATAGCGCACCAAATGGTTATATGGTTAGAGACATATTCATTATACTCAGGCGTAGCATGGCTACCTATCTGCCTCAAGGCACAGAAAACAATTTAGCCGCCCTTGACTTTGTGTATTATGTGAATAGTTTTCAGTTTGAAGACTGACAAAGTAAACGCAAAAAGAAATAGATTGGGTTTGTACAGGTGCGAGGCGAGCGTGCGCGATTTTTTTTAACTAAAAGAAGAAGTTCCAAGCACCCGCTAGCATTTAAAGACATTCAATGGTAGCCGGTATCGCGAGCGAAGCGAGCGCGAATTTTTTTTAGTTTAAGTACCTACACAAAATAAACAAAACCACTGTAAATTAATAAGGTCTCAAAAAGTACAATATCCACAAAAAAAGCAAATGCAAATGAATAAGCAGCTAGCGAAGAAAGCGCTATTGCTTTTTCTGAACCAGAGGAATAATAAATAAACATCAAAGGAAACCTCGACGCAAGAGCGCGAAATTTTTTCGGTGTTGGATACTTGAGCAATGAAACGAACCTAAAAGCATCACACGTAACATGGAGTCGCGAGCGAAGCGAGCGCGAAATTTTCGGATTCGCGGAGGTCAAAAATTGGAAATAATGTCAAATGTCACACTTTGATTCATGGTAAAAATAGCCACTGGAAATACTCGTATGCCGTTTCATTTCACGTCCTGTCAAATGTATGAAAACGTATAATCCTGGCGATGAAATAAGCCTCGCTACCTACTTTTGCCGATTGCCGAAGACCTGGAGGTATTAAGTTAATCTACAATTTGTAAAAAACGGAATTAAATTATCTGCTGCCGTGGCCTTCCCCCGCCACTTGTCGCGAAAGTACGAGACTTACACTCCCGAGTGGTACCAACCTACATGGTGCCAAAATGGAATTTTGGAATGCAATATTTAAAACAATTTAATTGAAAATGAATAATAATATAATATTGTCAAAAGTGAAACGATTTACCATATGGAAATCTTGAATTTTCCACGGAACCCCTGAGGGCCTGTCACGGAACCTCAGGGTTCCGCGGAACCCCATTTGGGAACGGCTGGTAGTAATGAAGCTATTTATTTTCAGATGTCCATAACGAATCGTGCAGACCCTCGGTTCCTGTGGAACGGCTTTCTGCTTCGAGACTTCTCTCATCACCAGTATTCACGGTTCACGCTGCCCCTCATACAAGGCTGTATCCTTTTTACATAAAAACATAACCTTTCTTTGGAGTAAATTCTAATTTAATACATTTTCCAAGTAAAAAATGTTGTAGGAAAGTATTTACCTACATCGCTTTGTAAGACGGCGTATTGAAAAGGCCACTTTATTGTCTAAAAATTACTGCTTTATTTATGCCATCGATTTTTAGCCCCTAGTTCACAAACAACGTAAATACCTATTTATTGTGAATTTTCACATACAATTTACAAGTAAACTGTCATTTTAAGTAAACTGACTTTTATGTTGTTGATGAACTTGGGCCCGAGTATAGTAAGTAAAGTATTTTTCCACAAGAGTTTCAGGATAAATATTATTTTCTAACAGTTAAACATAGCAGTATGTTTTGGTTTTGTATAAATATTAGTACGTATGTGAATAAAATAGGTATATAAAATTCCTTAATCATAACCCAGTCGTGTCTATAAACAACGTGACAGTGAACGGTCACCAGCTGACGTGGTCGCTAGTGTCACGGCGGTGCGTCGACCGCGCTGGTACCAGGTTCTTTATGCGGGGGGTCGATGCTCAGGTGAGACAATGTATTTACTGGTTCAACTATTATTAAGTTTCTTGCTTTCTCGTGGATAACAAGGCCCAGGATAATATGGCCCAGGTTTTTCGACAGCATACATGTCAGTATTCTTAAACCAACTATTTACTATGAATTTTCACATTCAAGTTTTAAAGTAAACAGTTATTTTCGAAAAACGGATGTTTATATAGTCGCGGAATTGAACTTAAGAAAACTATTTTAGACGCTCGTTTTACCTCGAAATACTTGAACTTTGCTTCACTTCACGGTTTACTTAAAAATATATCCGACGCAGAAACTAACGTAAATGTGACAGCGATGGAATGATGTTTGAGCAGTCTTTAAAATTGAGTGGCGTCCCAGTATTCGGTCGTTAGAAATACATTTTTACTTTTAAAATAAAATTCTCCTCAGGGCAATGTAGCAAACTTCGTGGAAACAGAACAGATAATCGAGCGCGGTGGTGAAAAGTCCTCCTTCGTGCAAACCCGGGGCTCTATCCCGTTGTTCTGGAGTCAGTACCCGGATATAAAGTACAAGCCGGCTATGCAACTGGCTCACGAAGACCACGTGGCAGCTTATACTAAGCATTTGAGAGATCAGCAGCAGAGATACGGGAATCAGGTGCTGGTTAATTTGGTGAGTACAAACAAGTTACATATTTCTTGATAAGTAGAAGAAAATGGTTTTATTTTTATATATATTTAATACTATCAGTCACTATAATAAATGTTACCTCTTCACATTTAATTCAGCCGTTTGAGCGAGAAAGGGTTACAAACTTGAATATTTATAATTGTTTCCCATTATTTAACCCGCGTGCCGAGGTAACTTTTTCCCTTACATGGATAAAAAGTAGCGTTTGTGTTATTTTGATGTTTTGACAACCAACTTACAGTGCAAACTTGAAATTTCTTCTTCAAAATGTCATGTTTGTCTGCATTGGTTAGAGAGCTCTTAACGGAAAGAACGAATCTAGTTTCCTCCGGCTACGTCGACCGAGTGAATGATTGACCGAATGAATGAGTCGTGATTGGTTAATGAATTTGATGTGTTGAAGACACTTTTACTTTACAGTTTTGTCCGATATGCCGTTAGATGGCGCTATACGACCACTATTATTATATTTCTGATGATCAATATGACTAGATTGACCAACACGGCAAAGAGGAGGCGTTAGAGCGCGGGTTCCGCGCGGCGGTGGCGGCGGCGGCGCTGCCCGGGGTGCGCTACGAGCCCTTCGACTTCCATGCCGAGTGCCGCTCCATGCGCTACTATAGGCTCAACGTGCTTATCGATAGGATTGCTCATGAACAGGTACGTTCCTAGATATAAAATACAGAAAAAATGCCCCCTTAATGTCAAAGTAAAGATATCCCATTCGATAAAAAAATCTCATTCAGAAATGGGCTTTAAGTATTGCTTTTTAGATGTAATTTTCATTGGCAAAAACTAGTTTTGTATTTGCCTTGTGTTAAAACCTGTGTCCAGGGCATTTGCAAAATCAAACGTGAAAGTAAAACCATTAACTATGAAAATAATGTGCTCGTTTTGATTTCTATTTTGCCTTTCCCATTAACTGTATTGAAAATAGCATGAATTATGTACATGTTTTCACCCTTCCGATAAACCCGAGATTTTTTTCTGCAGTTTATGTAAAAATAATGTTTTTGTATACTGACCGTTCTACCACAAAAACTTTTAAACGTCTGTTGAACACTTGTCTACAAAAATTTCAATGTGTTGAAATAAGGTCCGTTTTGCCGCCACACTTTTTTATGCAAGTGTTCAACAGATGTTTAAGCTTTTGTAGTAAGGCCATACGTTATAAGACCTTATATCTTTTATATTAAACATATCTTTACCAACAGACAGAATTCGGCTACTTCCTATCCCGAGGAGGCACAGTCCTACTCCGACAGAGCGGTGTCTTCAGAACAAACTGCGTGGACTGTCTCGACCGTACCAATGTAGTACAAAGTTTATTAGCTCGGCTGCAGCTTAACGCGGCACTTAGAGTGTTAGCAGTCACGTCCAGTGATGATGAGAAGCATCCTTATTTGGATAAGCTGTTTAATAATGTAAGTTATTTTTTAGATTTATTAACCCTTATTACTTACTACTTGCGTACTTTCCAAGGATACCTTAGACACCAATGGCTGATAAAAAGGTGAAGGAAAAACATCTCGAGGAAACCTGGACTATAAAGTCTGAAATCACCAACCCGCATTGCTCAATCGTCTCCATGTGAGATGAGGCCTTTTTTTTTTTTTTTTTATCGACGTAAAATCATCAAATGACCCCTCCCGCTGTGGGTTAGCAGCGGTGAGGGAGTGTCAGACTTTTACTGACTAAAATCGTCGTGTTCCGTCATAGGCCTTTTATGTACCAGGGCCGCGGTATCTCTTTCGAACAACCCGCAGCCCCGGCAGGCCTTGGCCCTGCTGGGCCCCGCTGGGGTTGCTGACGTCTCTTTGAGGAGCGCGTGGAACAACGCGCGCCGTCGACACGGGTCTGTCGTCTAGGAAGACAGAGGGACGATGAGCCACCCGAACTCACCGCCCACAGACCCACGCCTACGGTGGCCGGGAGTCATCTCGCGACACCCGGCGCCCATGGTGTCTACCTGGTCCAGCGCGGCGGCCGGGATGAGAGGTGCGAACTCTCTGGCGTTCCGCCTCCTCCTTCTCGAGCATGACCGCTTCGCAGAAGGAGGCGACGGCATCCCATTCCCTCTCGCCCCGGACCATGGCCTGAACCAGGGCCGGACGCGAGAGGTCGCCGCCGCCCAAAGCCTCGACGAGGACCCGGCGGTGCCCTTCCCATGCGGGGCACACCTGGACTGTGTGGTCCACCGTGTCCTCGGGGCTGTCCGCACAATGGTGACACCCGGGCGCCTCCTCACGACCGATGCGGTGCAGGTACCTCCCGAAACAACCGTGTCCGGTGAGGACCTGCGTCATGCGGTACGTGAGGGCGCCGTGACTCCTCCCGAGCCACTCCTCAAAGAGGGGACTTACCGCCACGATGGTGGCGTGCCCTGCACTGGGTTGCGATAGTCGCTCCCTCCAGGCCACCATGAGATCGCGCCGGAGCTCCGCCCGCTGCGCGACAACTTGCCGCGGCAACGGGGTTTCTCCCCGGCGCTGAGCCTCCTCGCGCCAGTCGTACAGGCGCAAGAAGACCCTCGCCTCCAGATCCCACGGTGGCATGTGAGATGAGGCCTGTGCCCAGTAGTGGGACGATAAAAAGGCTGTAACAGTAACAGTATTAACCCTTAAACTTCTTTGTGGAATTCACTTACCCTCTTATTTCTGCTCTCAGAGACATTTAATGATAGCTTAAGTCACTCCTTCGTGACGGTATGTCTAAGAAATCCTTCATTAAGTAACAATTAAGTATCTCTGAGTGTGGTGTTGGACTCTTTTTATGGAATTCACTTACCATTTTATCAATAAACAGGTAATAATTTACACTAAGGAATAAGAATTTACTCTTTACTCCTGTCGCTTAATAAGAAGATTACTGTTTAGCAGGTTTAATTTAACCGCACATATATAATATGTATATATAACAATCGCACGTGTGTTCCGCTAAATTGCGCAACTCTGCGCTAAAATTGCGCAACCGTGCGCTAAATTGCGCAACCTTGCGCAAACATCCCAAACATCTCTACAACCCAATTTACAATATAAACTCCACAATCCAGGTATGGGCAGACCACGCAGACACGATTTCTACCCAATATTCTGGCACGGGGGCTCTGAAGACAGATTACACGAGAACTGGCAAAAGGACGCATCTCGGGCTCATTCGAGATGGTATCAACTCCCTCACTCGGTACTACAAGAATAACTTCAGCGATGGGTTTAGACAAGTACGTTGATATTTTTGTTGGAATCTAGGGTCCATTATTTTCTGTTCTAAGAAAGTCTTATCATTGTTGAGCTCGCCTTTGTGTTTCTTATGTGAGTTTTTTTTTATTTTATTAAGTGTTTTGCAATATTAAATAAATCTTTAAAATGTTTGTAATTAAAAGTTATTTATACAGTTCTCCAGGCGTTGAATGCAGCATAAAAAAGTTTAACTATACAAAGATTTTCCTTAATTTTTAGTAGGGTTATGTTTTGATTTCTCCACCACCAAAAATATTGCCATAGGTATACATAAGTTTCCTTATGCCATACAATTCAAGTATCTACACTTTTTTTTTGATTTTGAAGTCATATCAACATTCTTTATCTTAAGGCAAGTGGTTACTCAAATCATCTTCCGACTCTTTTTCCCAACTATGTTGAGGTCGGCTTCCAGTCTAACCGGATGCACCTGAGCACCAGTGCTTTACAAGGAGCGACTGCCCTATCTGACCTCCTCAAAGTGCTTACTTAAATGGAGTATAGTACATATTTCCACATTTTTCAAACTTTTGATACATGTTGTATTACGCAGGACTCAATCGACTTGTTCCTGGGCAAGTACGTGATAGTAGACGGCGAGGGCAACACCCTGCCGTGCCCGCTGCGACGCGACAGGGACTGGAAGTATATTACGGTGAGATTTACATCGTTACTTTAAAAAAAAAATATTCTATTGTATTTTTAATTAAAGAAAGTTTTCAGTCAAGATATAGCAGGATATTTGTGTTATCATTTTGTTTTTACGGGAATAGCTTATGTCATCGCCTGCCTAGCCTTTAATTGACATAATTTAAGGCTAGGCAGGCGATCGGATTAATGACCCACGGGTGCATAGTAATATTTTTAAGGCTACCTACTGACTAAATAGCGTAAAGGGTTCACCGGACCACCTGCGGAGGTCCACGCCAGCACGCTTTTAAATTGAGATGGTTCGATGGTCTTGAGGCAGTACACGAATCCGCTAATGTGGTGAATCCCTTTGGTCGCGCGTAGTAACCCTAGACTCCGAGACCCTTGGTGTGTATGAAATCATAACTCCCGAACGAATAAATCCATTTTGATTTTGTTTGAAAGATGAATTAATTGAGGGTGTTCTTAGCCATGTTTTATGAAAATTAATCCAAGATGGCTGATAAAATGTCAGATTACCTTTCTTTATATTATTTGTTTTTATGACAGTTCCCATCAGTGCTACTGGTCGCCATGTCGATGTTCTGCGCGTCGGCGACTCTGCCGCAGCGGTACAGCAGCGAAGTGCTGCTGTACCTCATGTTCTGGGGAGCTGCCGTAACTGCCACGCTCACGTTCATATTCAGGTGAGTGACTGACTGACTGTCCAAATGACTGGCCAAGTGAGTGACCAAATGACTGATCAAGTGACCAACCAACCGACTGGCCTAATAACATACTTAACTCGTACTGAATGTATATCTCGCTGAGTTTCATCTGAATCGGTTACTGCAGTTTTATCAACATATTTATTGATTCATTTTGAATTACATGGTTGGGTATATTAACACTACCACATCCATTTACAAAACAAAACCTACCACAAAGCGTTGCGGTAGATTCTTATCACCTATCTATCTATCCATTGATACCATAATGTAGGTGCTACAGGTATGCATAACCATGGATAGGTATTTAATAGAATTTTCCTAGTTTTTCGTATAGATAGGTATCTAATAAAAATCCTATTTGTTACTTTATTCTCCTAGACACGGCAAAGAATTCGTGGACTGGCCCCGGATAGACGCGGGGGGACTGCCGCCGCCGCAGATGTTATGATCGGTGTAACCCGCCGCGTGTGTTACTAGCCTTACAACCGCATACCCACCGATCATTCATAAAATTGCGTTAATTCTGTTAAATACTGTTGAATTACCTACAATAACAAAAAAAACAGAAAATATCAGCTACTTACCGTATACCTTACTTTCAATGTATTATTTACGTATTTTATGTCAACCTCCTTAAATTTGGCACGGATGCAAATCAAGAGCTTGTATTACCATAGATTTTGTTTTGACATGACAACGTCTAATAACTCAATATTACAGGCTACATGCACAAAAAAGTTGACGTCATTGTCCCGTTACGCTCGATATCCCGTTCCGCATGATCGGCTCGAGTGGTCGGCTCATATACTACTGTCATGTTTGACAGTAGTCATGTGTGACGTTGTCACGTCAAACTATCGTCCGTAGACAACCAATTTTTTTTTATGTCAACCTCCTTGAATTTGGCACGGATGCAAGTCAATATAATATATTGATATAAAGATTATTTTTGTTATTTTTCCTTCTAGACACGGCAAAGAATTCGTGGACTGGCCCCGGCTAGACGCGGGGGGGCTCGCAGCCGCGCGCTCCCTGCCGCCGCCGCAGTCGTTATGATCGGAGACTTGCCGCTCGTAGTCGTCGTGTAACCCTCTTACAGCAGTCGGGTAAGAGTATCACTCAGCTGTTTAGTACTAGTGTTGTTGGGTTTTGAATTTAGAACAGTGGTGATTCTGAGTTTTGTAAGGTAACTTTTTCGATGCGACGATTATCATACCATTCAAAGTCAAATCATGAAAAATATAACTAAGTTTGATTCTAGTTGCCCATTCCAAAAGTAGCTTCCTATGGAGAAGAACGGGCTAGAAACTACATTGAATTACGAATTAGAAGCATCTTAGAATTATTTATTTAATAAAGACCGTCATCGGTATTTGGTCGTATTACACTCGAGCTCATTTATGCGAGTATAAACATTATGAACCGGCAAAATGAATGAAGATGTAATATCTAAATTATGTGACGTAGCATACGACTCTTTATTTCAATGGAGTTATAATTACGTATCGAGCGTGAACTTGCAAAACTCACACTAGGCGCTCAGTTATTAATGTTGAATGAATATTTTTTTTAAAGAGGCTTCCATTTTGAAATGATAGTTTTGATTAAATTATTTTTTCTAGGCCCAAGTTTACCGATAATATAAACGTCCGTTCTTCTTAAAACAAACTGTTTACTTTGAAAATTTAATGTGACAATATTATGGTTCTTCTTCTTCTTCCGTGTCGATGACATGTCTTTTTTTTTGAACGACGTCAAAAATCATCAAATGACCCCTCCCGCTGTGGGTTAGCAGCGGCGAGGGAGTCTCAGACTCTTACTGACTAAAATCCGTCGTGTTCCGTCATAGGCCTTTTATGTACCAGGATCGCGGTAACTCTTTCGAACAATCCCGCAGCCCCGGCAATCGATGACATGTCTTATAGTGAAACTACAGTATGTCAGCCCAATATGCCGCCACAGCGAGAGCGCGGCCGGATGCGCTCATTAGGTGCTCCCGCGAGCAAGTTTCAGGCCACAGTGGACATGCGATTAGGTGGGACATGGTCTGCACGGCAGCCCCGCACTCGCACAAAAGGTCCGCCCCGAATACAAAATATAAATACAAAATCTAAAGATTTAAATGAATTTATGTTTTAAATATTAAACAGTTGTTTTAATAAAAATGACGTTTATGTTGTCGGTGAACTTGGACATATGTATGTCTTGTGGGGTCGGCTTCCAGTCTAATCAGATGCAGCTGAATACCAGTGCTTTACAAGGAGCGACAGCCTATCTGACCTCCTCAGCCCAGTTACCCGGGCAACCTAATACCCCTTGGTCAGACCGGTAGTTAGACTTTCAGGCGTTCAAGAGCCATAAGATCATGGTAGTAGTTTTCAGTATAATAACAGTTAATTTAATGGTGGTATAAAGAGTTTAGCATATATTTTATTTATTTTAATGGTTTGGTGTAAAATAGTTTAGTAGACACACCTACATTTTATCATTCTATTTATTATACTGATCACATATTGACTATCTATCTTTACGTAGATTAATAGAAAAATACTTGATTGAACCTCCAAATATTTGAGACATATTTTTATCGTAGAAAAGTTATAAATAAAAAATACAACAACACTAGTACAAAAAATAACAGTTTTCTAACATACGACCTTTTCAATTCCATTTCAATTAGGACACATTATAAAGTCTACCACAGTTTAAATTGTGATTTATTCCTTTGTAATAGAGTCCATTTTATATCTGACAAAGATATCAAATGTCCAATTGTACAAATGAAACATATTTGAAGTCTTTGGCCATTATTTATGATTATTTATTTCTCACATTTAAAATCGAGTCTCTGTAAAAAGATTTGCAGCATCAAAAACTCCTTGCAATCAATATTTTGCGAACTGATATTTTTTTATGGTGGCAACCCCGATTTACAATATTTTATATTGGTTATGGTTTGTAATTGTCAAAAGTTTTTTTCACTAACTGTAAGGAAATATCTATGTAAATATTTCACTTGTCACACATCCAAGAAGCTTATAACTTTAAAATTTACTATTAATTCAAATAACTACGTAAATAATGACCAAAGACCAATTCGTTAGACCAATACATGTTGCTATATTCGCTTAAAATGTCAATCAAGATGTATATTTATTTGTTGTATACTTAAAACTGTGCAAACTGATAATTTATTGTTTAAATTATTTAGCTTAATATTATGTATTACATTTTAATTTAATGCAGCTTCCACCTGTTAACTTTGCATTTCTGAAACTAGTTTTTTGAGTTGTTTTGGTCACGGAGATGCCACGGAAATCTAAGAAATTAGCGCGCCAAAATGCGGGTGTTCGGGGGACGAGGAACGTTACTGTCTTCACCCTTATACGCCTTCTTTGGAATAACAGACCCGAACGAATGCGGAAGAAGTCAAATTCTAAAAAGACTAACTACAGAGATGCAAAGTTAATTGGTGTGAATTGTTAAAATGCAGTGCACAATGCAATTTTTGCTTTACTAAAAGGTTCTTGATATGTTTTCTATCCCATGAGTCTGGATCTTGTTAAAGTACTGTAACTGAAGATAGACAGACAAAAACTGTGTTTTTTTTTTATTTATTGTCATCGTAAAATTTAAAATATTTGACATTTATACCTCTATTATGTCTTACAAAACCATAATCTGTCGAAATGTTATAAAACGTAACATGCTGGTTACAATTTGACGAATTTTCGTGATTGGAACTATCAAATTGTAAAATTGTGAAATGTTTTTTTACATATTGTACAGATCTTACTAGTTTTGCATAGTTTCAAGTATATAAACTTTCTGTACGAATATCAAATATGTATGTATTAGCATTCCATTCGTATGAAACGCATTTTATTTGTTGGACCTATGACAAAGAGAAAACAATTATACAAGAAAAACAGCGAAACACATTACCTTCCTTTGTGGCGTGCAGTCGGGTAAAAAGTACAATTTAATTTTCAAAAGTTCAGACTAAAATTTCCACCATTTTTTTTATTTCTGTCCAAAATAAAGAACATTAAGAATAAAAAGGTCCAACAAATAATGCGCACGCGCACCGCGACAGAACAAAAACTTATCGTGTCTTGAAGTCGCAAGTGTGTGCGAGTACTTAGCTTCCGTTCTCCTAGTTTGTTAGTTAATGGTTTGTCGCCATTACCAAGTTCCTGAATAAGGAATTGTCAGTTTAAGTGTGGTTACAAAAGCATTTGGGTTTTTGAACTTTTTACTATCTAAAATCGTCAATCCCATCAGGCTATGAGAGTGAAGGCACAGAGAGTGCACTTGTGTCTGCGCAAATGTTTGTGCACTATGATATGTCCAGCGCAGCTGGCTGATTTCCTTACATGAGAACAGCCTCCGTGGTCGACAATCGGCTTTGAAATAATTATTATTATTATCTAAAATTGGGGAAAACAGTCAGAAATAAATAATTAACGGAATGTAGAAGGAGAAAACTCCGAGCCCTGTGAAAACTACTTCGCAAACCCGGAGAAAGAGTTCCTCCATAAGTAGCCTGGCTTATCTTACATTGAAAGAATGTAACATATCCTACCAGTAGTTTGACGCTTTCAAGCAAACAAGCAAACTCTTCAGCTTTATAACTTTTATTATAGACTAGTCGTTTTCCCGCGGTTTCACCCGCGTCCTGTGGGAACTTTTGCCCGAACTGCGAAAAAATATAGCCTATATTACTCGGGAAGAGTGGCTTTCCAACGTTAAAATCGATCCATTACATCATCATCATTAATTTAAGAGCCCAGCTCCTGTCGGTGCAGCTCCTTCCATTGACGCCTATCTAGCGCCAACTCCTAAACGTCCCTATACGTCACAGCCGTCACCTTTTCTTTAATTTGCTTGATGTAGCTATATCTTGGACGACCCCTTCCACTCTCTTTCCTTCGACCTTCTCTTCCACGATGTTTTTGATAAAATTGTCCTGACGTATAAGGTGTCCCATCATTTTTCCTCTCCTATTCTCTATACATACGAACAAACAAAAATGCAATTTTTTCGTCTTTATAATAGTGTAGATGTAAAAAGCAATTGAGTCATTCAAGACATTGACCTCTATATTGTTTGTTACAAGGCAGTACGTCGACTTTGCCTTGAACGAAGCCTCGCTCTGCTTCGCACCACAAAAAAGGTCCTATTTTTTGAGAACATTACCAAAAAAAAAAATGGATTATTTTTCTTTCATGATGTAATAAATAAATTATTAATTATTTATGCACATATTTTATTAGTTCGAACTTCATAAAACTACAATTAAAAGGACCATGAGTCAAATTGGGCTCATTGTCCAACAGAGTTATAGCATACGCCGTTGTGAAGGTTTTTGTTTGTACTAAAATTGTTACTATGGGCACTACCTTCAATTCCATGGCAAAAAAAAGATATGCACCTAAATAGGTTTACATATTGCGTAGGTATACATTCTGGTTAACAGAAACGAAATGGGTCGAGATGCCATCGCTCAGTATTACTGCTCGTGTCTAACAGGTAGACGCTCAGTAGGAAGTTGTGCTCATATCATTTCAATAATATGGTATCTAGGGTGAGGCAGGCACTCACAATTTAATCCACCGGCAGGATATTTAGACGACATTATTATTGATATTGATTGAAATGTTAACAAAATAATTTTAACTGTTAGCAGCTGTTTTATTTTTTATGTATACATTAAACCTGGAATTAAAACTAGTTAAAGGTGTTCAATAACAAAACCTACACTGCCATAACAGCATTACTTTTTGCAGAATATTAGTTTATTTATGGTCGGAGAAAAATATTTATAGCAAAATAACCCCATGGATTCTTCGCAAAAATGAGTTTAAATCTTTATATTTAGTGCTTTACAAGTATATTCAAAGTGGTCTCATCTCTGTTGGTGGGTGAGCCCAGGCTTCATACATTTTTGCCCATGGTCTTTTATCTATGTTTAGTTCTTTTTCGCTTTAATCTTTGGGTATTTTTTTTAGCGTGACCGTGTTACCTTTCCTGGGAGAATGTATCAAATACATTTTTTTTTTTTTTCAAAAAAGCCCTTAGTGTTTTTTTTTTCTAAATATAAACTTCAAAAACCCAAACACTTTTGCATAGTTCCGTTTCCAGTACAGAATCCTAACGACGACTCGAGGCGGCCTGTAGTCCCATGGGAATAACATTGCGTTTATAAATAAATAGAGCATTTAATAAAACCTCTTTACTGTGCGAAACTTTTTCCTTTCATTGTTTTTCTTTCTAGTTATTTAGAGGAGGTTAATCGCAGTTAAAAAGTTAAGCACGAAGTAGATAGAGATATTTTACGATCGCAATTTTTCAACTATTTAGCTAATCTTTACTAATTGCCTTCCTATCTACCTCTTTAGCCTACTGCAACAAGTGAAGTTATGAAAATATATTTTTATTTCCGCAGTGTTATTTCAAATGGCGTGTTATTGTAATATTGTTATATTTTGTCATCTTGTGTAATTTAATAATTTTAATCTTGTAATTTTTATGGAGAAGATATTTCAATAAACAATGAATCAGAATGTTGGTTTTTATTTTTGTGTTATCCTTGTATTACGTGCCCACGTCTGACTTTTTAGGACTTTCTGACTAACTTTTTATAGGACTTGTTCTATATTTGTCCCACAAAATTACAGCCTTATCCTGCGATTACGAAAACCTTAAAGCAGCTCATGTGCTATAAAATAAAAAATGAAATAATAAAATGTTTACTTAACAGTCATTTTATTTTTCTATACTTTTAACTGGTTTTTGCATTCCGCTAAATACAGAACAATACAATTTTTATCCTCGGGCTGAGCCGAGTAAATAAACTGTGAGTGAGTCATAAAAATTCACAATAAACAATATGCAAATAAAATAGTTTTTATTCAAATATATTCCTTTTGAATGCGTCATTAAACGAACGCATTCATATCGATTGCTGTCAGTCAAACTGTCACCACTCTGTCTACGACTGTTCGAAAACCTGAACTAAGAACTTTGTCGAAAATGTAGTATCATTTTATTTTCATAACTTTTCCATTACAAATTAACAGATAAATTAAGAAGGATTATACAATTAAGTACAAAAATTCAGTGTTACTACGAACGACGATGCGTTTCACAATTTTTGGGTCACATTTACGTAACGTCACCGAAAGACAGATGGCCACGACAGTACTAGTTTCAGAACACAAGTTCCGTCGGCAGTGGAAATACGCGAGCGATCAAGTACACTGAGCGAGATAATTATCGCCGTATTATCTCGTACGCTAATAAAACACAGCAAATCTATGATAATATATTTTCAAGTTATTACGGACATTGATATGCTGTAATGTGTGGATAAGTTTTGTGTGTAATTATAGGATAAAAATGTGTTCAGTTGAGTGAAAGATTTTGCTTGTTTTTTTTTCGTTTGTCGGCGCCAGTATGTCTGATGAGCTTGAAGCTCGGATGTGGGACGATGGGGGCTCCCGGTACGACTCTAGGGACCGTGTCCCGTACTTCGAGCCGGCCTTCGCCTCCTCTGAGCATCTGGATAGAGCCCCTTTGTTGTCTGAGGTAAAACAAATACATTACGTATTTTTTCATTGCCCTAGTTATTACAGCATTGATTCAGTGTAATATAATTACTGTATAAAATAAGGGTTTTGTTGGCAAGAATTATAATCAAGCTTTCAATGAATAACTTGACAAAAACTGGTTGCTTAAATATTTTTTAAATGAATAATAATTTTCTTTCTCAGCGCAAGTTATCTGTAAAGTGTTCAAAAAATTCTGCTCCATTTTAGTTAAGTAATTTCAATATCTTTGAACTCATAATGCCCACAAAGATTCTGTAATTTATATAACTATATTTTTAAGAACAAATCAACAATAAGACCTACTTACTGATGGCTCAAACAAATATTTGATTATGATAAGATATCACAGGAATGTTGTACTTCAGAAGTTTTGGTAATAGTTTCTCTAAATATTATTATCAGTCTTATTTATTTTGACTCTTCTTAGAATAATGCAACCTAGCTTTTACCATACTATATTTTTCTACTATATTTTTGTATAGACTGGCTGTTTCCCAGTGGTTTTACTCATGCTCCGGGAGCACTTTGGACAAAATTTGACTATTCTACTTTTCAACTAATTGGTGATAGTCTCCTTTCTAACAGTGAAAGAAGTTTTCAAATTGGTTGAAGAGTACTTAGGATAAAAACAAAATAACAAAAAAAAAATGATTTTATTATATTCCTTTATAGCCATTTACTAGTCATCTTCCAGCAGTTTCACCCGCATCCCATCAGAACTACTGCCCGAACTGGGATAAAATATTACTTGGGAAGCAGTGCTTAATCGAGCCAGTCATTTTTGAGTTTATCCATTACAAATAGAAGAAACAAAAGTATATTTTTTTCCTCTTTATAATATTAGCATAGACTAGCCTTATAATTACTTACTCTAAGGCCACTGTGCAGTCATTAAGTTAGGTTTAATATTATCTAGGCTGCAGAAGCTAATAGATTTACACATAATATTATAGTTTACAATATTAGATACTACACTGATAACAGTATACGTGCAGACAGATTATTGGTTTTATCAGTAAATAAAATATACATGTGTATGTATATAGTATCTAATCTGGTGTATGGTAAATTGGAATTCAATCAGATGTGAATATGATGGAAATAAAACAAAAAAAAAAAAGATATAAAAAAAAATGTTTTTAATTTTTGTTATTAATGTGCCAATTAACCATATTTTATAAAAAGAATAACTTCATGTTTTTTAAAATTATACACTAGCTGAATCCCGCTGCTTCACTTGGGCCGGCTGAACTTCTCATACCCATTCTGTGTTACTGGGGGATAGTCCAGTTTCCCAACAGTGAGAAATTTTCAAACTGATTCAGTACTTCTGGAGCTTTTAGGATACAAACAAACTAAAAAATGTTTTCTCATTATCATATTTGCATAGACCCTGTTAATTGATAAAAATAACAGTAGTCGGGTTTAAAACTGCCTTAAAAAGAACCAAACTAGACTTTGACTCTTGTACTTTAAACCCGTACCTATTGGATACTTATTACTTTACTAATTAGCGTGCATACATATTATCTATCTATACTGTTTTTATCATAGTAAACTCTAGTTTTTCCCACACAAACATAATATAGTTCACACAGCATAATTATTAATTCCACAATGCTCTAAGTCAGTGGTTCCCAAACTTATTTTGTCTACTGCTCACTTTGAGAATAAATATTTTTTTAGCGCCCCCATTTTTTCACCTATTTAAAAACGACTATAACTACAAATTAATTAATTATTGTGACCTATATATGTTTATTAATGGGGAATTCTAAACGAAACTTTTACTATAACCCGCAACTTGAAACCTGAGCGCAGGTAGGTAACATACCGCGGCGCTTAGGTCTCAAGTTAACTCTTACAGTGGTGGCGTAGCATCGGGTGGCACCCGGGGCGGACTACCTATTGAGCAGCCCCCAAAAAAACGACAAAATATAATCACGGACTAAAATTGTTAATTAAAGTAGGTACTTAAAAATCATGTAGAAATCATTCATGGTGCTTTTTGCCTGGATAAAGAAATTTTATTATAGATTATTATAGATTGAAATTTTATTATAGATTGTAAAGCGCTAGCGAAGCGAGCCCGTAATTTTTGAGTTTTGGGACATAATAGAATTCAAACATGTTTTATAAAAACCAGGGACAATTGAAAAAGTCGCGAGCGCAGCGAGCGCGAAATTTTTGAGTTTTGGAACAGTAAAGTACCAAAACGAGTTAAAAAAACCGCGCAAATTGTTTAGTTTTGGGGCACAAAAGTACCTTAACAAGTGTGGAAAAAAAGCACTGCAAAGAGAAGAAGCCGCGAGCGTAGCGAACGCAAAATTTTTGATTTTTGGGACGCAATGATACCTAGAGAAATTAGAAAATAGTCACTGTTAAGTGAAAGGCGCGAGTGCAGCGAGCGCAATCTTGTAATTCATATTAGTTGATGTTCACAAGTCGTTGTCTAAGAGGCCTCCTAGCTAAATAAAATTAGAAATCACCCCCCAGGCCTCTACACAACGCCCCCATTTTCTTTCTGGGTCTCTTACCGCCCCCCTTGAGACCTGCAGCGCCCACAAGGGGGCGTTATCGCCCACTTTGGGAAACACTGCTCTAAGTCCTTGAAGATTGAACAGTATTAAGGCTAGTCATTATCAAACAATATAATATAATATCTTTACAATCTGGATTATTTTCTCAATAACGACTTAACGAAATAACGAATTTTATCAAGCAGCCAGCTATTAAATTATCGCTTTTTATAAGATTAGTTTTTATATTACTACTAGCTATTTTGCCGTGGTTTCAGCCGCGTCCCGTGGGAACTACTGCTCGTTCGGTAGACTGCACATCAGTGGGAACTGTCATGCACCTTAACTCAATAGAAATAAGTACGATTTTCCTATAAAACTGTTACCACTGACCTGAAGTTGACTGTACCTGGATAAAATGTAGCCTATGTTACTCGGCAAGAGTGTAATTGTTGAAATAGTTTCAGTAAAAAAACAAAAAATGTTTTTTCAATTAAATTAGATAGGTATAGATATAGGTATCCTCATCTATAAGGAAAACTTGACGAAAATCTATAAATAAATCTTGTTTCTATGAAGTTTATTAATAACAAAACTGGTATAATTAAGTACAAAAAGATGTTGTAATGTGAAGTGGTTAGATTAAGTGACAAAAAATACGCATAAATGAGGTAAGGATTTACGAAGGCCACTTTTTTATGAGCCCAAATCATGAACTTTGTTACATCACATAGTAATTCTTGACTTGTAGATTATTCACTTATACTTTTATATTGAAATAATTAGCGCAGGCAATAGTCCTTTAGGAGCCCGAATGGAACCGAAGGGATTCTATAAAAATCATCTAATCATCTTCTAAGCATTATTTTAATTAATTACTCCTTAATGCCATTTTAACTAATTACTACTACTTACGCACTTACTGCCTTAAGCAGTGATTAAATATTTAGGTTCATTAGGTAAGACAGAATTTTTCTTAAACAGCCCTTAAGTATTACTTATTATTTAATTCACGTTTATAAGTGTAAGGCTGTATATCTATGACGGCCACTGGCCTTGCACATAAACCTACTCCAATATGAAAAAAATCCCGATCAACATTGAACCATGTATTTTAGAGGTAAAGTTGAAGATCTATTAACTAAATTTGATAGTAGCTTGATGTGCTCGCTTCTGTTCATGGATGTAAAATCTTTCCACTTGCGTGTCTTGTAAACGCGTGTCGAAGAAGCCTTTATAAAGCGCATAGACTCAAGGACAAACTAGACTCTAGAGATTATCAGTTAAATAATAACTTCAACAGACCGGTTGACTCTCGTGTACGGCTGAGATTTCTAGATTCTCGAAATAATCAAAATTATTTAGTGGTTTGATCCTGTCTGTAAATGAGTGCAGCTGAATGATCATCTAAATTATGTTTTTTTGTGGTTTGATCCTGTCTAAGTATGAAGTTGGGCTGAATGCAGTTGGGTATTAGCCTTTTTCATGATCCACAACCAATTTGCACGGCCTTACAGGCAGTTAATTTCGGAGGCACCTGAACCACATGCGAAAATAAATGACTGTTAATCTGGTGAAACTAAATTGCGTAATCGATTCTCACGTATTAATCTTGCTACACGTACTTAGCAAAGAGTGTGGTTGTCGTTAAATTAAAATTACCTACTATCCCATATTACGGAGTTCCTTGCCTTTTCTTCCCCATCAGACCAACTCTTTGGAACAGTGCAACTAGCTTGACTTTTCATAAGAACCTTTACTGCTGCGGGATTGTTCGAGAATTACCGCGGCCTTGGTACATAAAAGGCTTAAGAAGGAACTTGGTGTGTTTTAGTCAGTCAGAGTTAGACACTCCGTCACGCTGCACCCACACAGATATAATGTGATGATTTCCCATAAAAAAATAATAAATAAAAAGGTCTATTTGAAATTAAAATGTTGACTGTGACTTTATTCAAGACCATTTTTATCAATGTGGTCTAAATTGGCCAAATGTAATCTTTTAAATAATATTTTTATCAAACCACGCGCTTGTGTGGGCATAACAGTAGCCAATTAAAATACTGTAGTATCCCATGACCTAGTAAAATGGTGATATAAAGATATCTAGCCACCATACACCATGCAAATACCAATATATTATACAATAATAATACCCGTAGTGTATGAGAAGGTCGACTTTGTGGTGGTTTGTGTTGGGGATAAATCTCAGAATTCTTATAGTTAAAAGTGCGTGTACGTGACAACAGATCATCATCCTCCTGCCCTTATCCCAATTTTATTTGTGGTCGGCGCAGCATGTTTTCTCCTTCCATACTCTTCTATCTGCCGTCATCTCACAAGTAACATTCTTTCTTACCATATCTACTTTCACACAATCCATCCATCGTTTCTTTGGTCTTCCTCTTCCACTATATCCGTCTACGTGGCAACAGATACTTGCCAAAAATAGCTATAGAAAATGTTTTAATCAGTCTGCCATCCGCCCTCGCTCTGCTGCACGCATGATCGGTTTATCCCAAAAAAGCGGGACCGAGTCTGAACCGCGTGGGATATGTAATTTTAATTTTAAAATGACAACTCTCTGGAACCAAGATGACAACTCTCTGGAACCAATAGATTTGCAAACTAAACATCTGTATTCGTCAGACCTATTTTTTATATTATTTTTCCTTCATTGGAAGCTTGCATAAGTGCCCACCTAACTAACTTGAAGAACTAAGGTCCAATAGAAGACCCTTTGTCTTCTATTGGACCCTGTAGGCTCCATTCTCAATGTTTGTGAATACTAGTGTCTTAGGGCCTATGCACACCACGTTTTCTAAACGCGCCGTCGACGCGCGTCGCCGGCGCGTTTTTATCCTGCAGAGCAGTTTGTTGTCGTTTGTATCGATACAAACCCGCGGCACCGGCGCGTCTGTATCGATACAAACGCGCGTCGACGGCGCGTTTTTATCCTGCAGAGCAGTTTGTTGTCCTTTGTATCGATGCAAACGCGCGTCACCGGCGCGTCTGTATCGATACAAACGTGCGTTTGCATCGCTACACACGCGCGTTTGCATCGCGTCTGTATCGCTACTCACGCGCGTCTGTATGTATACAGGTGTGCAAAGGTCTACAGGCTGCGTCTTGGGGTCGACTTCCAGACATTTGACTGGCTTATGTCTGCCAAAATTAAAATGTAGGTACGTAGGTATATGAAAACATCAAAAATGTCGGAGTTGTCGTCGGCGACTGTTATCAAAGGTTTTTGTCGAATAAATAATAGCTGTGATAAGAACGAACTACATATTATTACAATGTGTTTTTTTGCTGCTGGTTGTTACATCCGTTCTGTATAGATTGCTATGTTTGTATGTAATCTAAATATGTAATGAACAAAGTTATTCAACCTATGTAGAATCTAATGGTTACACATCCTGATAAAAAGAAGCCTGTAACGTTCCTCAATAAATGGGCGATTTAAATCGATCCAGTAGTTCCTGATATGCGCGTTAAAAAGATCAGCTTTATAATGTAAGTGTATATATGACTCTAAACCATCATACCTATTCTAGCCGACTCCACAGTTGGAAAAACTAGGCAGATGATGATAAGATTCGACTCAAAAAAGCTAAACATTAGACGTAATTATGCAGCATATTTGCACGTTGATTTCAGCTGTAACTGTTGACTGACAAGTTAAACATATCTAACGGTCTATGAAATGCCTGGGTGGTTACCCATCCACGCGCTGCCGGAGGCGGTCAACCGTAGCGACGGTTAGTTACATCACATCAGCAGACTAAGATAATACTGCTAAATTAATTTCATGGGACTTCCCAACATAAGACTGCGAATAGAATTCATTAAGTTTACACAGGAAGATCATCTCCTGTCCTTATCCCAATTTTATTTGGGGTCGGTGCAGCATGATCTCTTCTTCCATACTTTTCTATCTGCCATCATCTCACAAGAAACATTCTTTCATCGACTTTCACACAATCCATCCATCGTTTCTTTGGTCGTTCCCTTCCACTATATCCGTCCTCATTCTTATCATGACAATCATGATCCCCATTCCTCCGCATCATATGCCAGGAAGATATCAGAAAGTCATGCTAGACTTTACATTAATTCTCAGATAGTTGAAAATTGGGTCAATGTGTTAGTTTACATTAAATAATTTGATAGGGATGGGAATGCTAAAATGTTGCAAAAGAATGCTCTTGTTCTAGCTTTAGATTTTCGTCCTATTAGTCTTACTATAGATAGATACATTCTTTCAAAAATCTCGCTTCTCAATCTAGCAGTTTCAACTGTACATTGATCAATCAGTTTCCAACTCCATTGCAAACAAACAAAATGTAAGTAGCGTCCCTTTCATTTCATACAAACTTTTGTCTTTTATAAAATTGCCAGCTAAAAGCCGATAATCCGACCTATAAATTCAAATTGGGGCTCATTCAAACGCTTTCAAAATACGATACAAAGAGAATTTGAAGATTTGAAACCTTCATGGAATATTCCAGAGCTTTTAAAGGGGATTAAAGCCATAAGGCTGTAAGTCCGTCTTAAGATATTCTTTTGGGCACGATTTTATTGTGAGTCTACTCCCCCTAAGACTTTGAAGATGGTGCTCAAATGAATAGCTTGGCAAAAAGGAATTTAATTTACAAGTATATGTATGCCTACTCATATGATTAAATAAAATATTTTTTGTTTTACAAATATATCTAAGTTCATATGTTATATCAAAACGTCTTGGTTATTACGGGTTTTATAAGAAAAAAAATCAAATGGGTGACTGCCAATTTCTTACAATGCTAGGTGTACACGTAGCTTAAGTAACTTAATTGACATTGATTTGTAATAGATAAAGACAAAGTAAAATTAAAACATGATGCATCAGATATTTCAAGCCTGACAACAGAAATATGTCTCAGAATACTAAAAATGGCCGCTTCTCAATAACCCAGAGTGGTCTTAGAATGAAATATCGCACGTTTTCTGTTTCTAAGAATGCACCAATCAAAACTGATCTAAATATCGTTTGAGCACCAAGTTTGTATGCAACATTGATTGACAATGCAAAGCAGCTGCATTGATACAGATATTTTCTGGCTAGCTAGCCTTATGCCTGAGTCTGCAAATAATTACTTTTTATGTACACCAACCTACCAACCAGTAGGTAGTATGTAGGTAACTAAAACGAAATACATCTCATGTTATATTTAATCTCATATTCTAATATTTTTACTAATATTATAAAGCTAAAGAGTGCGTTTGTTTGAATGCGCTATAGCCCTTTTATCGAGGAAGGCTATAGGCTACTTTTAATCTGGGTTCGTGCAGAGATTACTTGGGACTTAAAGGAAATACATTAATTTTATAGCCTTTAATAGTACTTGAGACGTCCAATTGGAATTTCCGTAGGAGGTCCCTTCCGAATAGACCTTAAAATATTTAGACAAATCTAAACGCTTTTAAATTAAGAAATTCTTTCAATTCCAAACTTATTTTCCTACTCATAGCCTTCTTTCTCGCCTTCCAAGCCTTAATTTATAATGCCAAAAAGTCTATTTATTTGTTTGAACGTGCCAAACTTAACAATTACTGGGTTGATTAAAATATATTATATCCTATGGGATGTGGGTGAATCCGGTGGCGGAAGCTAGTACATAGGTAAATATTTATCTTGTTTTTTGGGGCGAAATAAAAAAATAACCCTCCCGCTGTGGGTGCAGGGAGATTTTGATTAAAACCCACCATGTTCCTTCTTAAGCCGTTTATGTACCAGGGCCACGGTAACTCTTTTAAATAATCCCGCAGCCTCGGCAGGCTTTGGCCCTCTCCATCTACTATCCCACATATTGAAACGCATATAGATTATTATAGATACCTACACTCGAAATTGCAGTACAAAAAACGACGGTCATTTTGTTAACATTATTTTCTAAAAACAAAGTGACCCACTCGTAATAGATTTATTATTCTGAACTAAAGCGAGCCATTCACGGCGCGACGCAATCTGGGCTAGTCAATAAAACTCGAGTGTCGCTTGTTTTTCCGTGCGAAATGTTATTGCTATTTTATTCGTGGGACAGTGTAACACTGTGATAAATTACGTTGACGCAATACTGTATTTTTTTATTTACTATGAAAACTGTGTACGAATATTACTAGTACTTCACTGTACGGGTATTGATTTTAATTTAGATTTCGCAAACGTTGATTCGATGTGCACAAACACATAGTATTTTTGGACTTTCATATTTTTTATTCGATTATTGGTGTTGTCTATACTTAATAAAATAAAGAAGAAAAAATTGTATTTTTATTTGTTTGTAATGGATGATCTGAAAAACTACTGGACCGATTTACAAAATTAACAATTAAAAAGCTACATTGGCTGCGAGTAAATATAAGCTATATTTTATCCCGGTACGGGCAGTACTTCCTTCAAGGCGCATGTGAAACCGCTGAAAAACTGCTAGATTTTTATTTATGGCATCAATAAGATAATTTCAAAGATTTTAACGCAATTTCCTCTTATCTAAAACAACCAATAACTTTTTGCGCTGTCACCATCCTATCGAATCGTGCCTGAGAGCGAATGGGGCGCCTTACTCGTATTTCATCCTACCCACTTATTATAAAAGTTTAGATTCTGCCATACTCAAATAAATTGCGTCAGTCTAAGTTAATTGATTTAGCCAATATGAGCTCCCGTGGTTTTAAAGAAAAAGAAACAACGTTTACTGCCAAAATGGAGAAACTTAATGTAAGCTATGTATATTTCTTTGCCAATTTCTTTTTGATATTATGTAACTGCCATCTTATTTTGTGGACCTATGCCACATTTGAAAAAAAGTCATGTAGGTTGTGTAGGCCACTTTTAATTTAGTTTTGAGATTTTGTACTACACATATTATGCTTAAAAACTAATAATCTTTAAAATTAATTTTCGATCATTGTTTTATTTGTCCGTCGCCAAGCCTTCAAAAGCTATTACTTAAAAACAACAAGTTTTTTCATAGTTTTTTTTTACTTTCAAAAAACTGACAAGATTTTTAAAATTTTTAACTATGCAGATTTCAATATTTCGCTTTGTTTTGTGGTCTCTTAGGCCACTTTAGGAATCTCCATAAAGAACTTTACTTCATCACTTCTATATCAATCTACCTTCGCAATATCTTGTTGATACGTTATGTCGGCGTTGTAAAATATCGTTCCTAAAACGATCGGTTTTTTTATGACCATCCGTTTACGTGTCGTACCTACATATGTTGTGTACCTTTTTATTGGAGAGCGGTGTTTTTACAAATTGAAATAAAATTCACTAGAGGACAGGTCAGTGCAGTGTGAATAGGTTTTTTCATGTATTGATATTTTATGCATGGATTTACTTGTCAAAATATAGAACTCTCGGATTCCGTTATGATAACCATAAAAATCTTCTACATTATGATTTTCAGAAATCTGATAAAATATTACATTCTCTTCATCTATTTACAATCGATATGTCTTAAGAAGCCGCTGGTACTAAACCTTACATCGGGTAGCCTGGTCCCTCAAATCATGACCAATATGACCAAGAAGAGGAAAAAAAGTATTACAACCTCCTTTGTTATCCCTTCCAGGAAACATACACGGACGTGCCAGTAACACCGACCACAGATGATCACTGCCACTGGAAGCCGCAATCGGAGCCACCAAGTGCCATACCTCAGCTGTTCACAGCGCTGGTACTGTGCGGGATTTTTATGGTGAGCTTTATCTATTTACTTTCATTACAATGACCGATCCATTCGTTGTTTTTCGATTGGAGATGAAATTTTGAAATTCGCTGTGTATAAATTATGTAAAATTTCAATCTGTACTGTAATTCGCAGTTAAGTTTTTTGAGCAAAAAAAAAAACGCAGACTTATATGGAATTGTAACCTTCCTTGCCTGGAATGGCATGTTGTACTCTGACGTAACAATTCCTCAATAGAAGCTGTCAGGCAGATTTGTCAGAACTCTGCTAAAAAAAATTGTTAGGTTATGAAATCTGCAGTCTATAGAGATGTAGGTTCCTTCGACGCCTGCAAAAAATGTGCAGTGGCGTTATTGGTTGTGAACTATTCAATTTTCAAAATGGTCACTAGTAAGACCATTCTATGTCTTCTGTATCTTCTACTAAACAGTATTGCTGAAATTTATATGTGCGTACCTTTAAGCTACGGAAAACTTTATATAACTACTGGATATTTTATATCGAGTTCGTTACGGACATAACAAAGTTTGTACTGTGACTATAACTCCAGAAATATGTCAACGAGTTCCCTCAATTTTTGTTATGTAACAAATACTGAAAGAGTAGTTCCAACCTGACCTATTTGCAGTAGTCACTTTGTTCTGTTGCATTTACGGAGTAAGGATAGATGAGCGGAGATGCCGAAATGCACCTATCTGCAGTAGTCACTTTGTTCTGTTGCATTTACGGAGTAAGAATAGATGAGCGGAGATGCCGAAATGCACCTATCTGCATTTCGGCATCTCCTAGCTCACGCGCCATCTTCTAGCTCAAATACTTACAGTGGGCATGACCAAAACGATCAGTTACGAGTAAACTAAAAAGGCGTTCGGATTCTTTGAGACATCTGTCAACGATTTTTGGTATTACAAGAAATGATCTTGTCCAAAGGAGGCCTATTAGTGTGAAGACAGTAACGTTCCCCGTGCCTCGTGCATTTTGGCGCGCTTCTTTCTTAAGAGATTTTCCGTTATGGCACCTCCGCTAGTTATTTTGTTCTCTGTGTTTGCACTAGAGAGATAGCGAGCTATAATATGACCTACAAAACGTGACTTGTTCGTATGGAGGCGGAATTGTCGTGTACAGGTCAGCGCACACATTCATAGATTATAGCAGTTTTGATGAGCATGTCATTTCACTAGTTATAACTACAACATGTAGGTAAATATTCGCAGAAGAAGAAAACCTCAGAATTATTTATTTATTAGCTTCCTCAGTTATATTCTTCGTGCATTCGCATAAAAATAAACTACGGCTTTCCTTGATAAAGGGACTGGTTCCTGAGATTATCGTGTTTGAGCTAACAACAAACTCTTCGCTGGAAGATGATAATAACATGAGCTTGAATGTGGAATAAACCACATGTAAATGAAAGATGTCTTTTTTTAGCTTCCAAGTAGGAACATTCAAGAAAGTTCTATTCTTTATAATGCTATATACCCACATTGGTCACCCATGACTGAATCAAGCAGAAAGAAAATATCTTGACGAAACCTGGACTTTGAAAGTCTGAAATAACTAATCCTCCTCGCGCGAACGTGCACTCCATATGATGTTTAACGCTGCGTGCTCTCTGTGTGAAAAGAGGCCTGTGCCCAGCACTGGGACTATAGGAAGGGTGATCTTCTTCCTCCTGCCCTGCCCTGATGATGATGTTATTTTTTTTGTCTAGATATGCGAGCTGGTAGGCGGGTACCTCGCTGGCAGCCTGTCCGTCATGAGCGACGCGGCGCACATGCTGAGCGACTGCGGGGGCTTCGCCCTTGCGCTGCTCGCCTTCCACTGCGCCAAGCGCCCCCCTGACGTGTCCATGTCTTATGGGTATAAGCGAGCTGGTGGGTATACCTACTGCTTTGTGAGAGTTTTAATTGAAATGTGTTAGGGTTTTCTGTGTTCTGTCATAACTTCTGAATGAATGAACTGTTCGTTATAAGACCCCATATAAGAGTGGCCAAATCTTTTTGAAATCGTGGTATAATAAATATAAATTGATTAGTTTAATTAGATACCTACTTATATATAGGTCAAACTTATCCAATTCCAAAAAGATATATTAAAAAAATGCTGATCTAAAATGTTTAAAATATTTATGAATTGAAGTTTGAAAGTCCTTTTTCTTGACAGACATAATATAACCTGTCTTGTCTTGTGTGCCTATTATTCCTTTATTTTTTTAAAGATCCAAATTATCCCTCATCTCTTCCACAGAGGTGCTAGGCGCGATGCTATCAGTCCTTCTCATCTGGATCCTGACTGGCATCTTCGTATACGTGGCGATCCTCCGGCTGCACTCCGGCGAGTACAACATAGAACCGGACATGATGATGATCGTGTCCGGCTGTGGCGTCGGGTTTAACGTCATACTGGCACTCGTATTGCATGGCTGTGCTTCTGATATTGGTGAGTACTCTTCTGTCTAGCCTTGTCCCAACTATGTTGGGGTCGGCTTCCAGTCTAAGTGGATGCAGCTTGAACATGCAGCTTGAACATTTATAAGAAGCGACTGCCTATCTGACCTCCTCAACCCACTTACTTGGACAACCCTTTAGTAAGACTGCTTGTCACACTTACTGGCTTCTGACTACCCGTAACGACTGCCAAAAATGTTAAATGACAGCCGGGACCTACAGTTTAACGTGCCTTCTGAAACAGGTTATTGGTTTTCAAGATATAGGTACTTAAAAAATACATAGAAACTTAGAAAAGCATGAAAATGCATTGTACTGGAATCGAACCCGCGCACTCATACTTGAGAGGTTGATTCTTTTATTCTTTATTGCACACATAAACACATTTTGACACACAGATAACAGAGGGATTATGCACAACGGCGAGCTTAACCTAGTGTTGGGTTCTCTTACAGCCAACCTTACAGTGAAAGAGTGATTTGATGGGGTAGGGCAAATGTGCAACTTTAGTATAATAAAAATTATACTAATAATAGCGTGTTTTTTTAGTTTTTAAACTATTCATTTTTGACTTTATCGTAGCTCACCACCACTCGCACGGCGGTGCCGCGTGCTCACACTCGCACTCGCACGCGGGCAGCTCTCGCGGCTGGCGGTTGTTCCGTCGCGCGAGGGATCAGAAGCCCAGTAACGGAGCTCTCGTTAACGGAGACTATACTATGAAGGATTTAGCCAGCGTAGAAGCCAGTGTTGTTGGTTCGGAGCCCAGGTTAGTAGTATAGATTACATAATAGTGTTTCTAAGTGTCGATTGCCACATCTGACTTTTAGAAGAACGAGTGAGAAAGATAGGAATAACGGAGTACTGTTAGGTTCTTCTGCTTCACAACCCACTTCCTTATGAAAAATACAGACTTTTTTCCATACAATCCTTTAATTCTTATTATCCTTCACTATCTTCTGTCAGCAGTATCACTCTCGACTCGTATGATCTTCTTTGCGCACCCGTATAAAAACTAGCTGTTGAGGCGTGAATGTTGTTTTGACTGTTTCTTCAACGAAAGATTCGTATTTTTAACTTTAAAGGTTTTAATCGGCTTAAATACAAAAAAGAAATGCAAAAACACAGTCGACCCGGCCTTTGTTGCCGGCGAGTGACGTGCGCGGTGGGGGTGCGCAGCGAGCCGGCGCATGCGCACGGATCTCGCTCCTGCTAGTTGATGAAGTGCGGCGTTAACACAAGCCTTTCACATTCATACTCAACACTTTCTTATGACCTGTATTATTGCAGGAATATAAACCTGCGGGCTGCCCTCATCCATGTGATCGGTGATCTCATACAAAGCTGTGGTGTTCTACTCGCCTCTATACTCATCAAGTTCTATGTAAGTATTTAAATACAAGTATTTTGTTGATATAATTAAGATGATTTCTGACTAGCGTTTGTTTTTCGCTCGTAAACAGGCAATTTGGAGAGATATTTTTCACAAACGCACTTACGAGCCGTATGTTGGGTTGCGTCCCACCGTGTAAACGTGAATATAATTAGTCTGAAAACGCTATCAGCATGTTTCTATTATTATTGACTTTCATTGGCAAGCAGTTGATGCTGTTTTCTTTGTTTTCAGTTATGGGAACCATAATATTAGGTTATTTTTCGTCATCACCTACGGGATCCATATTGGATTATCTTTTATCTAGCTGTTGCAAGCATGGCTGCTGTGCACGATGTCTCGCGTTCGATTCCCGGGAGTTTTTAATACCGGAGAGGACATCAACATATTGTATTTTTGTTGCAGCCAGAGGCGAAGGTGGTGGACCCGATCTGCACGTTCGTGTTCAGCTTCCTCGTGCTGCTGACGTCGGCACGCGTCGTGAGAGATGCGCTCAACATGCTCATGCAAGCTGTGCCGCCGAACTTCAGGTAACACTACAATCTTTCATATTTTTATAACTTATTTTTAGGACAATATATCATCTCCGGTATCAGATTTTGAAACACATTGCTCGACTTCCCCTCTCATAATAGCCCACTTTCCCCTCGCACTGACCGACTTCCCCCCTCATCCCCCGCACTGACCGACTTCCCCCCTCATCCCCTGCACTGCCCCATTTCCCCCTCACACTGCCCCACTTCCCCCCTCACACTCGCATTAGGGTGCATCTACACGGTGCAAGTAGCTTGCGCATGTTGAGGCACATGCGCAGGTTATATACCTTTTAAAAAGCGGTCCAGCGACTCGCTCATGTACCAAAGCAATATACCCACCCGCGTGCTCTTGTCACTTGCGAGGCACCTTTAATAGGTACTCACACGATGCGAATAAGCAAAGGAATTCCGTTCCACTCCGCCTAGCTTCAACTCCACCCAAATTTCCGAGCGGCCATTAACTTTGGCACGAACCTCACAAAGCTTCTTCTTCGCAGGTACCGCGAGCTAGTATCATCCCTCTCGGGTCTACCCGGGGTGCGGCACGTGCACTCCCTGCACGCGTGGGCGCTGTCGACGCGGCACGTGGTGGTGTCGGCGCACGTGGCGGTGGACGCGGGCGCCGAGCGCGACGCGCTGCTGCGCGACTGTCAGCGCCTCGCGCGCACGCACGGCGCCGCTAATGCCACCTTCCAGGTGTGTACTGTAGGTACCGCGAGCTAGTGTCGCTGCACGCGTGGACGCGGGCGCCGAGCGCGACGCGCTGCTGCGCGACTGTCAGCGCCTCGCGCGCACGCACGGCGCCGCTAATGCCACCTTCCAGGTGTGTACTGTAGGTACCGCGAGCTAGTGTCGCTGCACGCGTGGACGCGGGCGCCGAGCGCGACGCGCTGCTGCGCGACTGTCAGCGCCTCGCGCGCACGCACACAGCCGCTAATGCCACCTTCCAGGTGTGTACTGTAGGTACCGCGAGCTAGTGTCGCTGCACGCGTGGACGCGGGCGCCGAGCGCGACGCGCTGCTGCGCGACTGTCAGCGCCTCGCGCGCACGCACGGCGCCGCTAATGCCACCTTCCAGGTGTGTACTGTAGGTACCGCGAGCTAGTGTCGCTGCACGCGTGGACGCGGGCGCCGAGCGCGACGCGCTGCTGCGCGACTGTCAGCGCCTCGCGCGCACGCACGGCGCCGCTAATGCCACCTTCCAGGTGTGTACTGTAGGTACCGCGAGCTAGTGTCGCTGCACGCGTGGACGCGGGCGCCGAGCGCGACGCGCTGCTGCGCGACTGTCAGCGCCTCGCGCGCACGCACACAGCCGCTAATGCCACCTTCCAGGTGTGTACTGTAGGTACCGCGAGCTAGTGTCGCTGCACGCGTGGACGCGGGCGCCGAGCGCGACGCGCTGCTGCGCGACTGTCAGCGCCTCGCGCGCACGCACGGCGCCGCTAATGCCACCTTCCAGGTGTGTACTGTAGGTACCGCGAGCTAGTGTCGCTGCACGCGTGGACGCGGGCGCCGAGCGCGACGCGCTGCTGCGCGACTGTCAGCGCCTCGCGCGCACGCACGGCGCCGCTAATGCCACCTTCCAGGTGTGTACTGTAGGTACCGCGAGCTAGTGTCGCTGCACGCGTGGACGCGGGCGCCGAGCGCGACGCGCTGCTGCGCGACTGTCAGCGCCTCGCGCGCACGCACACAGCCGCTAATGCCACCTTCCAGGTGTGTACTGTAGGTACCGCGAGCTAGTGTCGCTGCACGCGTGGACGCGGGCGCCGAGCGCGACGCGCTGCTGCGCGACTGTCAGCGCCTCGCGCGCACGCACGGCGCCGCTAATGCCACCTTCCAGGTGTGTACTGTAGGTACCGCGAGCTAGTGTCGCTGCACGCGTGGACGCGGGCGCCGAGCGCGACGCGCTGCTGCGCGACTGTCAGCGCCTCGCGCGCACGCACACAGCCGCTAATGCCACCTTCCAGGTGTGTACTGTAGGTACCGCGAGCTAGTGTCGCTGCACGCGTGGACGCGGGCGCCGAGCGCGACGCGCTGCTGCGCGACTGTCAGCGCCTCGCGCGCACGCACGGCGCCGCTAATGCCACCTTCCAGGTGTGTACTGTAGGTACCGCGAGCTAGTGTCGCTGCACGCGTGGACGCGGGCGCCGAGCGCGACGCGCTGCTGCGCGACTGTCAGCGCCTCGCGCGCACGCACGGCGCCGCTAATGCCACCTTCCAGGTGTGTACTGTAGGTACCGCGAGCTAGTGTCGCTGCACGCGTGGACGCGGGCGCCGAGCGCGACGCGCTGCTGCGCGACTGTCAGCGCCTCGCGCGCACGCACACAGCCGCTAATGCCACCTTCCAGGTGTGTACTGTAGGTACCGCGAGCTAGTGTCGCTGCACGCGTGGACGCGGGCGCCGAGCGCGACGCGCTGCTGCGCGACTGTCAGCGCCTCGCGCGCACGCACACAGCCGCTAATGCCACCTTCCAGGTGTGTACTGTAGGTACCGCGAGCTAGTGTCGCTGCACGCGTGGACGCGGGCGCCGAGCGCGACGCGCTGCTGCGCGACTGTCAGCGCCTCGCGCGCACGCACACAGCCGCTAATGCCACCTTCCAGGTGTGTACTGTAGGTACCGCGAGCTAGTGTCGCTGCACGCGTGGACGCGGGCGCCGAGCGCGACGCGCTGCTGCGCGACTGTCAGCGCCTCGCGCGCACGCACGGCGCCGCTAATGCCACCTTCCAGGTGTGTACTGTAGGTACCGCGAGCTAGTGTCGCTGCACGCGTGGACGCGGGCGCCGAGCGCGACGCGCTGCTGCGCGACTGTCAGCGCCTCGCGCGCACGCACACAGCCGCTAATGCCACCTTCCAGGTGTGTACTGTAGGTACCGCGAGCTAGTGTCGCTGCACGCGTGGACGCGGGCGCCGAGCGCGACGCGCTGCTGCGCGACTGTCAGCGCCTCGCGCGCACGCACGGCGCCGCTAATGCCACCTTCCAGGTGTGTACTGTAGGTACCGCGAGCTAGTGTCGCTGCACGCGTGGACGCGGGCGCCGAGCGCGACGCGCTGCTGCGCGACTGTCAGCGCCTCGCGCGCACGCACACAGCCGCTAATGCCACCTTCCAGGTATGTAAGAACTCCCCAACAAGGCCAAGGTCTGCCGGGGCTGCGGAATTATTCGAAAGAGTTACCGCGGCCCTGGTACATTTTGGCGCCCACAGCCGGTTTCGGCCACGGCGGCTGTTCTCATGTAAGGAGATTAGCCAACTACGCAGGACATATTATAGTGCACGAGCATTTGCGCAGACACGGGTGCACTCACTATTCCTTCACTCTCATAGCCCGATGGGACGGTAATCCGACACGACCGGAGAGAGATCAGGCGCAGGACCACCAGCTTGCACGCTACTTTGTGAAAGTCTTCTAAAACCCACAAAGCGATTTCGGCCCGACCCGGGAATCGAACCCGAGACCTCGTGCTCAGCAGCCGCACTTGCGACAGCTAGACCAACGAGGCAGTAGGTATATAAGAACTCCCCAGCGGGGCCCAACAGGGCTAAGGTTTGCCGGGGCTGGGGGATTGTTACATAAAAAGCCTACGATGGAACACGACGGTTTTTAGTCAGTAAGAGTCTGACACTCCCTCACCGCTGCTAACCCACAGCGGGATTGGTCATTTGATGATTTTTGACGTCGTTAGAAAAAAAAGATCAGAAACTATATAGGGCTGAAACCACCAACCCGCATCGAGCAAACGTGTTGATTAACGCTCAATACTTCTCTGTGCATTTTTTTTGTGTCAAGACAAAAATTGTTTGGGTCAAGCCAATTTGGCTGTTATCAACGCGTTAAAGGTGTATTAAAATATATTTTTTTATGTTTTTTTTTTCTAGTTGGAAACATACACGTCACGCATGCGCAGTTGCAGTGTGTGTCGGCTGCAACCCGCTCACACGCCCTGACATCTCTCCACGCTCGCCTAGGCGGACACAGGTAAGACTATTAAACATAAACCGTCTTACCACAAAAACTTTTTAACGTCAGTTTAAGACTTGTCTAAAAAAATGACAAATTATGACGTTGACATATGGTTCATTTTGGAACCACATTTTTTTTAGACAAGTGTAAAACAGTGGTTAAAGTTTTTGTAGTAAGGCCAAAAGAGTCATTTATCTGAAAATCTGCACTTTTTAAAAGGGAAATTATCTCTATTAGTTCGGCCATTCAGAGAATGCGTTCCTGACACGTCGCGATTGAACTGACGACGTAACTACATTCATTGATTATTGATATAATAATGTTGTTTTAATGCTCCTCAATTGTTAAAACGGTAAACAACCAGCAAAAATATTTTTATCGTAACTGCAACGCCATTGCAAAGTTACGTTATAATGATTCGTATATCATTTGAAAGGTTTTTTAAGCACAACATTTCGTATTAACATACCTCTGACGAATTGTCAGTACTTTAGAAACTAGAGCATTTTAGAATTAAACTATCAATAGCTTTTAAGTTAGTGAATCCCTACGCTAGTAATCAGTTATATTTAATTCCTTATAGACTTTATTATGTACTCCCCTTATGTACTTTCTTATATACTTCCTTATGTACTCACCTTATGTGCTTCTCTTATGAACTTTCTTATGTACTTCGTTTTATACTTTATCATGTACTTCCTTATGTACTCCCCTTATGTACTTTCTTATGTGCTCCTATATTGTAATCCCTTATCTTCTCTTATCTATAAAATTTCTTATGTACATCCCTTATGTACTCAGCTTATGCGCTTCCTTATATACTGTATTTCGTATCCTTATATTTCGTAGTCGTAGTCTCACCTTATGTACTTCCTTTTATACTTCTTTATGTACTCCCCTTATGTACTCCCCTTATGTACTCCTATATACTAATCCCTTCTCTATAAAATTCCTTATGTACTTCCTTATGTACACCTCTCAAGTTCATAAGAGGGAGTACATAAGAATGTACATAAATTATATATAAAATTAAATTTTACGCTAGTTCTGAAGTCAAAACGCTAGTAAATGACCCTATCCTTATTCCTGTTCCATTTGATTCATACTTCAAGGAACACCCTCTATAAAAGTAAGGCTTCTTATATTGGTTATATCGCGTTTCCAAGAGAATTCTTCAAAATTCCGGGATAAAAACTATCCTATGTTCTTTCTCAAGGTCAACTCTATATCTGTACCAAATTTTATTAAAATCAGTTCAGTGGTTTAGACGTGAAACGCGTAACAGACAGACAGACAGAGCTACTTTCGTATTTATAATATTAGTAGGGATACTATTTATAACATGTTTTCTTCTAACATAAATTTAAATTATTTCCCAAACAGGTATGGAGACCATAACGAAAGATGCTTCCGGAAACCGATTGGATTGACGACATACAACCTGCCAATTCAGTGAGTGATTGAACGATTGATAGATTGATAATGACATTCCAAGTGTGCTTTTGTCAGTCATTGATGGAAAAACGTTGGACTAAAAAAGGACCAAGTGATTAGTGCAATCATCAATTCGATTGATAGATTGAAAGATTAATTGTTGATCTAGTGTTTGTAATGGTTAGATGAACTTTTGAAATTAATAGTGTTAACTGTTGATGATCTCAGGAAATTAACTTTGAACTTACGATTCTTTATTAACTTGGCGTTTTTATAACGTATCTATCTTTGCAACAAGGGATTGAATGTTGACTTTAGGTTCGTATCAATGATGTCAAATTTCAAACTCAAACAATGGATAGGTAAGTTATAGAAATCCCCAGTAAGGTTTGCCTACACCAAAACTTGTTAAATATAATGTTTTCGCCGTAAGATAAATATGTCTGACACTTTTCAAAATTAAAAAAAAAAGTTAATGTAAGTAAGTACAGAAAAATGAGTATCTAACTAAGTGCTTACATATGAAAGTTTATTTTATGGTGAAAATACTATTTTTATTCTTACTGCAAAATATTTTTAAAGCGTCATTCTATCTTTGTATATTTTAAAGGGATTACAGAGACGAGAAATCTTTTTAAAAATATTTTGCGGTAATTGAGTAAACCGATTAAGACGCAGAAAATCGTTTTTCAAAATGTTTCTGAAAATATTTTCTTGCATCGTAAAGCTAAGGTACTTACACACTGTTACAGTATTTCAATTGATACCATTTTTATTCCACGCCGAAGTGTGTTCTCGGCTTTATATAAAAAAGTGGTAAAAAAAAATAAATTTATAAATAAAATAAAAAGTGACTTGTAGAAAAGCAGGATATAATTATCGTATTTTTGAAATGAATTGTGCTGCAAAAATAAAAAGAAAAAGTATTAAAATTCGTGCCAATTTAAAATATTTAAACAAATGCATTCCAAAAGGTTGACCCTATGTATTAAAAAAAAAGATATTATATTGTATTAATTTATTATATAAAAATGTATGTTTTAGATGTTAAGCGAATTAAAAATCAATTATTATTTAGTATTAATGTGTATAAAATTGATATTATTGAAGTTTTTCTAAGGAATTTAGTGTTAATTGTTCAAAACGTTTCGAAGTTAGGATTTCAGGGAGTGGAGTAACCAATGCATTTAAAGTTCTATACAGTTCTCGTCAAATATCTTTGCCAGTCCGAAGTTGGTTGCTAGTGACATCACGATATTCTAACTAAATGTATGAACAAAACAACTTACTTAAACTCTTAATGACTTTGGCGGTCTGAAGTCAGTCGCGCATTCTCAATAGTAATGTCGGGACACCTTTTCACACACGGTCGGTTAGCCCCATGGTAAGTTATTAATTAACTTGTGTTATGGGTGCTAACACAACTGATAAACTACATATAGCTACATATATACATATTTATAAATACATATTGTAACACCCAGACCACGACCCACAAGCATGCTCATCACACAAATGTCGACCGAGCCGGGAATCGAACCCGGGACCTCAGGTTCGGCGGTCCGGCATGATGACTATTGCGCCATCGTGGTCGTAGTGTTTAGTTCATACATTTTGACAGCTGTGCAGTCACTTGTAACCAACTTCACAGCGGTAAAACTATTTGATGGTCGCTGTACCCAATTTATATCGAACTCTATTTGAGCTTACAGTTTTTCTGTCTATCACGAAAATCTATCTCTTTGTAGAGGCTGTCCAAATCAAAATAGCAAAAAAAACAGATTTAAAAATAATTTCTTAGGAGAAAACGCCAAAAATCGCACAATTAGACAATTTAATTAGGGATTTCTATAAAGACTAGGACCACAAGTACTTAATTTTACTTTATTAGCAAATTAATAATAACAAAAAATAATTTTCTTAACTTGAAAAAAAAAATTGAAATTTTAGTTATCAAAATTAGCATAAGTATGTAAGCTTCGTTATTTTCATTCGATTAAAAACTCGTATAATTTGTTTAACATTCCCACATTCCGCCTACAGTACTTAACAGTGTAACTTTAATTGCGCAAAACCGCAGACCAAACCTTTTTTAATTCAATAAACAAAATAATGAGACAAAAAAAAACATCTTTAATATTGTAAAGGAAAAGACAGACTTTTTAAACTAAAAAAATACAACAAGTTTGGTGACAAAAAATCGACAGGACAATATTTTAAAAAAGATTTTTGAAAAATGTAAACTGTATTAAAAAGTGGTAAAATTTATTCTGCTCAGAACAATTTTGATTAAAAAAAAAAAACAGGTTTTGCGCATTTAACATTACACGCAATATTATGCAGTCCTGAAATATGAATTTTTAATTTATGGTTGAATTTGTCGTGCTCAAATAGTGAACCATTGTGATAGTACACTTTTATTCAATGCATTCCCTCGTTGTAAATATTTTTAGTTTATATTGTACTGTATAGATGAACAGGGTACGCGGTTAGGTAACAAACTGGATTCGGAGATTTTTTGTTGTTGTTACAATATTATTGTTAATCCGCGGATGTTTTCCACTTGATTTATTTATTTATTAATTTGTTCATAACGTTTTACGACTTTTGAGTTAAAACGCGACACAATTTTTTTTATGACTAAAACCTAAAATAAAATATGAATTCAGTCTTAAAATTTTAGGGTACTTCATATATATATTTTAAGCTTTAATAAAAGAAATTCATTCATGTGTAGGTACTTAATGAAAAAAACTCAGAGTAATTGATATCATTTTATAGCAATCAGGGTTACCTTCTATTTAAATATTTTATCCTACATAATTCTAGAAAAGCTCTTAATATTAAAATAAGTGAATCTAGTCGCCTTGTTTTATAATTTCGTTGTTAAAATCAAGTTTGTTACCAAACCGCGCCTAAAGTATTTAGCTATACGGAAACCGATTAGTTGTAAGCAAATAGTCGATTAGTAAGTTTTAATATGTTAACCAAATGTAAAGGGAACTTGTAACTGTTGTAATTAATATATTCCTTTATTTATTTCGCTCTGTTTTAAATGTAATTGTACTTAGATTTTTCAATCGTCAGTTAACTTCTATCTGAGTAATAAATATGGCGGTTTGACATAATTTTCTTTACAAAAGTTGTCAAACATATAATATTCTTCAAATAAAAGTTATCTGGTGATTGAAAAATCTTTCTTATATGAATATAAAGTTGAATTGATAAGTAATTGAATATAATGTAATTGATATTTTGTCTGTATCTGTTGAAAATGTGTTATTTACAGCTTTCACTAATTTCTTGAATAAAATGACGGGCAACTTGAAGGTAGATTTTAATAATTGCAATGTCACAAAATGTTTACTTACAATTTTTGTTAAATTATCCCTATTTTTTCGCTCAACAGTGTAATCATGAAATAAAATCTTGTTCGTCATAAATCAAACTATATAAATGTGAATGACGTTAAACTCCATTTTCAACAGACATAGACAAAATGTAAGAATTGGCGCCAAAATGTAGTAACCAAAAAGACGGTATTTTTGTAACTGACTCGCGTATATATAAGTATTCATTTGTTTGTTTGTTTATTAGCATTGTTTCCGTCCTGTTCTGTTGTACTCGTACTGAAATAAAGTCATTATTGAAAATTAAATGTATTTTATTTGCCATATTTTACCTGCACACTTGCGTTTAAAGTGAACGTCTATCTTCGGTTTAGCCGTTTCAGCATGATTGCGTGATACACAGGCCGACAGAATTACTTTATTATATAGGGTTTACTTGTAATTATAATACCTACATTATTATTATCTCATAAGTACCTCATTAAGGTGCGTAAAGGTAGGACAATATGTTCAAATAGAGCATGTTAAATACTCTTTTTTCAAGAAATCTGAAATCTTCATTATACTTGTAAAGATTTTGGAAAATATGGTACAATATACTTAATGGCACTTACCCAGACCAATTAAAAGTTGCCGTTATTAAACCGCTTTTTAAAAAAAGACGACAAGGAAGCAATGAGCTGCTATAGGCCAATTGCACTTCTCCCAGTAATTCAAAAATTTTTGAAAAGTATATATATGAACAACTTTACAATTTTTTAGAACGACATAGTATTTTGACTCAGGAACAGAAAGGTTTTCGGAAAAATAAAACTATAAACATGGCCATTTTTGACTTTTTCGTAGGCACTATCATTGATAGGAACTTAAATTGGAAGTCACACACAGAGGAACTTACAAAAAGAGTTAGTTCTTCCGCATCTGCTCTGTACAAACTCTCAGCTATCATAGACACTGATGCTCTAATTACAGCTTACCATGGCATAGTTCACTCCATCCTAAGATTTGGACTAATATTCTGGGGAAACTCGACCAACAGAGATACAGTATTTAAATCTCAAAAGAAATGCATTAGGGCAATGTTTGGTCTTCAAAATACTGATAGCTGTAAAGAGTTTTTCATTAAATTTAAAATATTAACTTTACCTTCTTTGTTTATATACGAAGGAGCTACATTTGTTAAGAGCAACCAAAAATTATTTAGTCGCCTTGCTGATATAAGTAGTCGTATTCGCAGAGACAAAGACAAACTGTGCATTGTGCCATGCAACACTGCACTGATGCATAAGTGTATTCTGCCTAGTGCCTGTTTTATATAACAAAATACCAAAATGTATAAAGGAGCTACCATTAAATAAATTAAAATTAAAAGAATTCCTGATTACGAAATGTTTTTATACAGTTAATGAATACCTTAATGATGCCTAATTATTGTGACGTTTCGCTTTGATATTCGCTACATAATTTACCTGCCTAGTTATGTAAAAAAAAAATGTACGCCAATTACAGGCAAAACATGTATGGCTCTAACCTAATCTTAACACCTCATGTTTTAACAATACCTTTGTTTTGTAAACATATACCCATGTTTTAACAAAAATAAATTATCTTTTATCTAATAAATAAAACAAACATGATTAATTAATATCGATTTATTATAATATAATGTGAAGGCGTCACTTCGTATTAACGTACACTCGTAACCGCTAGCTTTTGTACAATTTATCACAACTGACAACATAACCGCTGGATTGTTCTACGAATTGACAACAGATAAATATATTTTTATTTTATGTATAATTGCAAAATATAATTTATTTTTCACTTGAAGGCCCACGTCCCTATAATCGGTGACTGATTTTTGTAGGAAAAAAATAGAACATGCTGATAGCAATAGTGAAACGCACCCGTCCTACAAAATAGGTTATTTTTTTTATTAAGAATTTCCTACAAAAATCGTTTCGATAAATCTGTCCTACAAAAATTGTGACGTAGTCGAATTTGAAATAGTTGTAGATAACAAAAAGTATAAAATAGTGTAAAAAAAACACAAATTGAATGAATTCGGATATTTTACAATTTATCTATTGCCAATTCGTGAACAAATCAGCCCAGTACAATAAATTATGCTAAATAAAACATTTTTCAATTATACTTGTTATTATTACCCCGACTTTATAATTGTAAGTCGCTTCTGTAAGTAGAAATTACGTAAGTGACTTCTGTAAGTCGTAAGAAATTACTGTAAGCGACTTACAAAAGAGTAACTGAGTTGAGGAGGTCAGATAGGCAGTCGCTCCTTGTAAAGCACTGGTACTTAGCTGCATCCGGTTAGACTGTAAGCCGACCCCAACATAGTTGGGAAAAGGCTCGGAAGATGATGACTTGCGAAAGTTTTCAATTTTTTAAATTTGTCGTAATTTATTTTCGTGAGCGAAACTTACAAGTATAAAGGCGGCCTTATACATATTCTGTGTTATATTTCATAACGTTTTGTTTAAAAAATATTACATTTGAATAATTATTTCAGCTGCTTTGAAGGAATGTTTGTAAGTATTTACAAGTTAAACTATGCAAGCATCAGGAAAGCACCAATTACAAATGTACAATTGAAAGCAAAAATTGTCGTTCAGGTATAAAAAAAATTATAGCTGCTTAAAGTAATTGAACTAGGTACCTGTATTTATTTACGGCTGTTCCCAATACTTTATGTATCCATTGATTTACTTAAGAAATTTAACATTACTTGTATTGAGGTTATGTCAAAATCAGCGCGGCCCAGTAGGGCCAAGGCCTGCCGGGGCTGCGGGATTGTTCGAAAGAGTTACCGCGGCCCTGGTACATAAAAGGCCTACGACGGTTTTTAGTCAGTAAGAGCCCGACACTCCTTCACCGATATTAATCCACAACGGGAGGGTCATTTGATGATTTTTGACGTTGTTTAAAAAAAGGTTTCAAAATTCTATCTTCAGTAAGTAAAACAATAAATAGAGTATTTTGAACGACTGTAAATCGAATACCACTTATAAAAGGATGTGTAAAAATAATTGTATTTTCTTTAAATTAACTGTCAGCATAATTATTGACTTCAAAAACAGCAAAAAAAATTGTTGCTAAACTTGAGTTCACAAAAATAGGACCATATATAGTATGTTTGCTATATAAACTTTCTTCCAACATTCCTCCATAGTGATATTTCTTACAAAATAGTGACTGTACATTATAATGAACTTACCTATTATCGCGTTACGCTAGCAGTGTTTGTGCTTAATATTATATTATGCGTCTCATTAGCTCCAAGCTTGTAAAATGGCGACTCTAGTTGTTTTTAATGTTTATATTATTGCATTTTCTTAAACTAAATTGTATGAACAATGCGTAATTTAAATAGTGATGAGAATTTTGCTACACAATTAAGTAGGAACTTAACTATCTTTGATGGAATTTTCTACAGAAATAAATTACTGCTTAAGATATTGATTCAATCAATTAAGTAATTGTATTGGTGTATAAATATAGATTTTTAGACCCATTTTTGTAAGTATAATAAAGTCAGTTCTTGAAATTATGTAACAATATTTCCTGATTAACTGTACAATATGTTTCCAGTTTTACATTTATTTTACAAAACCGGTTTGCTCTTACAGTTTTACAAAACCGATATGATCTTACGGTTTTGTAAAATAAGAGCATATTCAACTTTAAAACCTGTGTAAATTACAAGAGTGTTATTTTTTCAAATTACGCGTTGCCAACAATTTGTCAATATATTTTTCAACTAGAGTCGCGAACTACTAACTACTCACAATTGAAATACAACTCACTGTTATCATTAATCAACAATTTGTTTCATTTACACTAACTCTTTCGATACTAAAGGGAGAAATCATCAAACATTTAAAAGGAGTTGATACTGTTTAATATTTTTTTCTTTTATAGATATTGGAAAAATATTACCTTTCGGCAAAATCAATCGGGAAAAGATGTTTTAATTATGTTAAATACAATATCATAGATAGTCATTTTCATTTCGTATTTCGGAATAAAAAAAAATAACGACTTTATTTTACTATAGAACATAATTACAAGTATTTTATTTACTACATATTTCATTATATTTATAACATTCCCCATCTATGGCTGATGATTTCATTTTCTTCACTTATTTATATATTTGTGATAAATTCAAACTTAATTTAAAGTAGATATAACAATATATTCTTCATATAATTTACTAGATTGGAAGACGGCTGCTTTATTTACGCGAAATTGGTTAATTTTGCGCCTTTTAATAAAATGAGTAATATTGTGAATATTCAATTTGTAGACTTATTATATTTTCAAATAGTTAAATTAGAGAAGAAATTCCGTAATTTAATAATACAATCTTTGCAGGTTTTAAGCACAAAATTAATAATTATTTTTGCATTTATAAAGCGTTTCTAACTTCGCGTAAATAAAGCAAAAGATTTACAAATTGAACACAAAATTAATGCACTGTTACGTATTTTTCATATACAATTGAATATTTTTTATTTTCATAAAACATTTAAAAATAAATTAATTTTTGTCATGATTTCAGAGTATTACAATAATAGACGATATCAAATAATATCACTATTTTTAATATTTAAGGTGTATGATTCAACTGGTAGCCGGAAATTCAAAATAAAATGTATTTTTTTTTATGTTTTACCTAAGTTAACTTTCAATACGAGGAATTATCTTTACCTCAAAGGAATTTTTAATTAAAGTTCTTATAATTTAAATGTAATTCGATAACCTTTTTTATTGAATTATTTCAGACTACATATTTACCACGAATGTTAAGATCACACCCCATATCTACTGTTAATTTCGCTAAATCATAAAAAATATTTATTTTTTTGGATTTCCGACTGCCAGTCGAAGCGTTCACTTAAACATATTAACATATGTACGCTCGGCAAACCTATTTATTTTTCTTATAAATAAAATTGGCGGGCAATTGTACTACGTACATGGCTAATCACAAAATTGTCGACGATAGTAATAAATATTGAGTTAATAAATTATTAATTCATTTAAATAATACTGTTAATGTAAAACATTTTTTATTTATAGTGCACCAGTTTATTTAAATTTTTATTAATTAGGAGTTACAAAAAAAAAAAAATCTGCAAGCTTCTAGTCGGCCAATAGTTTGTTTGGGCTCATAAATCAGTATGAAGATGAATGGTAATGCGCACATTACAAAGATCAGGCATTTAGTCGGTATGAGATCGATTGAAAACATCACTGACCTCTATATTTACCACTGGACCGGCTGTTCCATACGTTTGACAGCAATTTTGTTGTGCCCATTTGAAGCGCCAATATCGTCTAAGCGAGTGTCCACAGAACTAATTTTGACGTATAATTTCAAATGGCTGTGAGAGAAGTGTTTGTTCATTGGTTCACTGTAAAATAATTTTAGTACCACAGACACTCGCTACGTCTAACAGCGCCAAAATGGCGATTATCAAACGGGCACAAAAGCACGTTGACAACAGCCTGTCCAGTGGTAAATATAGAGGTCAGTGGGTTGCATTGCAGAAGCTTATTAATTTATGAAGGAACTTAATTTTAACAAATCTCTAAGACATCCTGAGATATTTTTGTGATTATAATAAAATTATTACTAGGCAAGAAATGTATGAGGCAAGAGGCATTTTTAAGAAATTCGTTTCTTCTAACTTTCTCTCATGTGTCTTTATAACAACGCAAAGACACTTCATAATCTATACTGAGTAGTTATTTAACTACGTATTAAAACAAGAGATTGCACAGCCGATACAAAATATACCTACGCAAAAAAACTAAAAATAATGAAAAAAATTGTGTACTTATTCATGAAAGCAACCTACGACTTTTCAGAAATAAACATTGCAATGATTTGCTCTTTAGAAAGAGATCAACTTTGTACAAAGGTAGTATACGCCTATAAAATTAACTGCTTAACATAATTTTTCAATAAAGCATTTTAGTGAGTTTTAGACAGACAAAAACACCTACATTTCGAAGAAATATTATTTTATTAGGAACGAGTATTTTTGCCAATTTTTAGCTCAAATAAAATATTTTATTTTTGCGAATAGAGAGCGATATATTTAATTATAACACAGTGTTCGAGAGCAAAAACACATGGGTTGCAAAATAAGATAATTTATCTAGCAGCCATATAACAGTGAGTAAAAGAGATGCCGATACACAGATAGTATAACACTATACCTTTTTCACACTGAACTCAAAATATACCAAATTAAACCCTGCGTTATTTGTTGTCATTTTCAAAATAAAAGTTCCCTTCAACACTGAATCATTCAATCATTCATTCACCTACTTGCAAGTCTAGAAATTCTACGACATTCAATTCATAGGCAAGTATTAGGCAAACGCTTATTTTTAAAAACGATTATTATCTTACTTATTGCGAACTTTCAACATTGCACTACTTACCTAAGGCTGGGAGGAGATAACGTTTAAAATTCAATGGCTACTATCAATTGACATATTTTTGAGCCGTAGAAAAAAATTTTGCCCGACTTTACTCTTGTAAGTCGATTCCGTAAGTTACGGAAGTTACCTTCCGTAAGTTGTAAGTGGTTTTAAGAAATTACTGTAAGCGAGATTAACATTTGTAACTTTATCGTAGGTAAGTGAATTACGTGAGTGTAAAGGTGACGCAATTGTAAAAGATGTAAAATTCTTTCGGATGAAATTTTATTTGGTTTTCATTTAATTTTAAATGACAAAATTTTTGTATTTTGATAAATATAACTTTTACCGGGCGGGTTTTTGCGATTTTTGAAAAACCTAATGCCTCCGTGTGTGCGTGAAAATGGCATTTCAATTTTGACATAATAGATAGCATATATTTCTTCATAAAATCAAGGCAAGAATGACTTATAGCTGTCATATCTCCTCCCTTCAACATCACGAACGCTTAAAATTACGCATTTTAGTAATAAGTCGACAAGAATATTGTTAATCTTTGTTCTAAATTAAATAACTGTACTTTTGTACGAAATTAAAATTATTATAATTGAGTTCAGTATTCATTGGGCGAGTTTTATAAAGCAAAAATACATTATATATTGAAGTTAAAATTGATTTTTTGAGGTCTCTATTTGTGCGTTCACCGCCGAATAGTTAAAACTAATTTTACAAAAATGCAAACTATTTTACAAATCCGTTGACTGTTTTACAAATCAGCATCGTTACGTAAAATTGTACGTAGCACTTCTGCAATCTTAAGAAACTTTGATTTTATTTAATGATCCGTTTCGTTTATTTTTATACATATTAAACAAGAGATAATGCTTGTTAAAACAAGGAAATATATTAATAAAGACCAAAGGGAATTGAATGAAAAAAGATAGTTAATGTAAGTCGCCCAATAAATACATATTTTATACTGATATGTGTACTAATCGACGAGTAAGCGTTTTTATTTGAGTAGCTACATGTCAATGTATAGTAAAATATCTATCTTGGTATATTTAACTAATTGTAGATTGCAATAATCGATCGATCCATTGTTTTTCGGTTAGAGATTGAAGTTTTACATAATTTATGTGAAGCTTAGTTATCGGCACGAATCTTGAGATCTGACCTTCACCTGCGCAGAAGTAATTTATTGGGTCCCTTTCGTGGTACGAAGTGAGGCGCGGGGGCGATCTAAAGCGGTGATTGGCCCGCAGTGCATCGCGTCATAGCCGTCACTCGGGATTGGTTCTTTGCTAATAAATCACTTCTGTGCAGATGTAGGTCAGAGCTCAAGATTCGTGCCGATAACTATATTAATGTCAAATTTCAATCTCTTATCGAAAAACAGTGGATAGATCGCTTATAGAAATCAACCGTTAGACTTCTTATGTTTAACACATACACTTCGTATTTTTAACGTACATACAGAATTTCCTTAGGTTATGAAGTGAATATTAAACTTGATTTATTGAACGGTTCCCAAATACAAAATTTAATGTTAATTGACGGACAGTATTTTGACATTAATTTAACGAGACACAATAATATTGAGTGAAAAAATACTGTTAGTAAGTCCAACAAATCGCCGTTTATAAGGCTCAGACTTCCGAAAGTGAAGCAAAGAAGTTGTTAAACAACCAATAGAATTTATCCGCTCACGGATGCTACTACTGAGGGGGCGGGAATTAGATGTTTTAAAAACGAACTTCTATTGGTTGTAGAAATATTCTGAGCTACGACCCGCTTTGGTGGAGTCTAGGCCTAAATTTTTATTCAAACTTGTATTGGTATCGTAGAAAAATATGTAATTTTTCGTTTATGTAGTAAAATACGCCAACACATCAGAAGTCCATTATTATTATTTATTTATCTGTACTTAACCTGAATCACGATTAGGCGATTATAGACTAGTAATTTTGTGTGTTGGTGTTACTGTTTTACAGCCAAAATGGCTTTATTTGTCTATAGAATGAAGAAATAATATAGTAGTGAGTGAAAACCTTGGAAGATCCCCTCTACCTCCCTAATTACACATCTATATCGGCTCAGCCGTTTTATAGTCATGCGTAAAAACATGTTAACGTTACAAAAACAAATTCGGTTATTGAATTATTTGGATCTTATGTATTTTTTATAAGTTATTTTCATTATTATGGCACTAACACATTTTTACAAAACATCTTTTATATTTTTATTTTTCAAAATATTCCTCGTATTAAAAAAATGAGATTTATCTGAATCTTAAACCTAAATATATAAAAAATAATACTTAAATAACTTATTTCATATACTATGCCCTATAAAAAAAAAAACATATTTTAATAAATAAACTAGACTTGTAAATTGCATTATTACTCACTAAATTCAAGGCAAAATTTTACGAGTATCGGCACAGCCGTTTTGAGAGAGCATGACAAGTTACGTTAGTGCCACAATGTACGTGTAACGGAATGCATTCATCGATGTACTTTAGTTTAAATTAAGCGTAAGTTTTCAACAGAAATGTGATTATTATTGGTATTAACTATTATTATTTTTCACTGGACCGATGACCTGAAAGAGATAAGATATTTTTAGGAAAAAAAAAAATAGATATGGTTTCAAAACAATTTTCACAGGATTATTTGGCAAACACACAAAAAACGTTTTCTACAAGACACTGAAAAAAATGTGCATTTCTTAAAAAGATATAACACCCTATATACATCATACACATGTTTTTTTAATGTTTTATGCCGTCTAGAAAAATCCTATATTTTAATCTCTACTACAGTTCCTTTCAAATAACTTTGCGCATGCGTAGTAACTTAGAACTATCGTAAGGTCGCTATCACCACGGTTCTGAACGGCAAAGTTATCTAGGAACTGAAACCTGACGAACGTGACGGACGACCCCCGCTAGACGTGCGTCTAGCATGACGGACGCTTTTCACGTTACACAAAGCTAAATATAAACAGACATACACATCAGTACCGGTGGGGCGGCGAGTGTGGGGAGCGTGGCTGACGGACGACCCCCGCTAGACGAGCGTCCAGCATGACGGACGCTCTGCACGTTACATACAGCTAGGTATAAACAGACATACACATCAGTACCGGTGGGGCGGCGAGTGTGGGGAGCGTGGCTGACGGACGACCCCCGCTAGACGAGCGTCCAGCATGACGGACGCTCTGCACGTTACACAAAGCTAGGTATAAACAGACATACACATCAGTACCGGTGGGGCGGCGAGTGTGGGGAGCGTGGCTGACGGACGACCCCCGCTAGACGAGCGTCCAGCATGACGGACGCTCTGCACGTTACACAAAGCTAGGTATAAACAGACATACACATCAGTACCGGTGGGGCGGCGAGTGTGGGGAGCGTGGCTGACGGACGACCCCCACTAGACGAGCGTCCAGCATGACGGACGCTCTGCACGTTACACAAAGCTAGGTATAAACAGACATACACATCAGTACCGGTGGGGCGGCGAGTGTGGGGAGCGTGGCTGACGGACGACCCCCGCTAGACGCTCGCAGACGGCTTCTAGTTGAGCGTCCAGCATGAGGGACGCTATCTGTTCGTCCGTTAGCATCTCCACGCTGTAATAAACATGTATTTATGTTAGTGAACGGTGTGACAAATTATAGTGATGTAGGAACAGTGGGGGTGACGAGAAACAGACTGGAGTGATAAGTGACAGTAGAGTGACGAGTGACAGTGGGGGGTGACGAATGACACTGAGGGCGACGTGTGACAGTAGAGGTGACATGGGACACTGGGGGTGACGTGTAACAATTGGGTGATGGGTGAGAGTGAGGGCGACCGTTGGGGTAAAGTGTGACAGAGAGGATAACGTGTGATAGTGAGAGTGACGTACTACAGATAGGGTTGACGTGGGACGTTGTGGGTGACGTGTGACAGTGAAGGTAACATATTTCAGTTAGGATGACGTGTAACAGTGGGATGACGAGTGATAGCGGGGGTGACGTGCTACAGATGGGGATTACGTGTGATAGTGAGATTGATACGTAACAAAGTGTGTGACGTGTAATAATGAGGGTGACATGAAACAGTAGAGACGTCCTACAGATAGGTGTGACAAGTAACAGTGATGGTGACAATATTACCTGGCGCGGCTATCAGTGTCGGAGTATCGCTCGTCGCTGGCGTGTGACGCAGCGCGGGGCGAGGGCGCCCGGCGCGGGGTGCGGGGGGCAGACGCCGACCCGCGACGCTCACCGAACAGTGATAACCCTGAATTTTAACAGTTTGACATTAGCACTTTATTATACTTTATAGGAATTACAGGTGCAACTTTGACATCAATTACTGATTAATTTATTTTTATCGTTGAAAAATTTTGATCCTATTGCAGATAAAATTTTGACCTTGACCTTGTTGATGAAATCTGACCTTGAAACATCTTGACCTTATTGCAGAAGATGTGCACTGACCTTGGAACATCTCCTTGACCTTCTCCTGGGTGTCGTGCAGCAGCGCGTCGAGGCTCTGGCGGCGCGGCGGGCGCGGCTGGCGCGGGATGAACATGTGCACTGACCTTGGAACATCTCCTTGACCTTCTCCTGGGTGTCGTGCAGCAGCGCGTCGAGGCTCTGGCGGCGCGGCGGGCGCGGCTGGCGCGGGATGAACATGTGCACTGACCTTGGAACATCTCCTTGACCTTCTCCTGGGTGTCGTGCAGCAGCGCGTCGAGGCTCTGGCGGCGCGGCGGGCGCGGCTGGCGCGGGATGAACATGTGCACTGACCTTGGAACATCTCCTTGACCTTCTCCTGGGTGTCGTGCAGCAGCGCGTCGAGGCTCTGGCGGCGCGGCGGGCGCGGCTGGCGCGGGATGAACATGTGCACTGACCTTGGAACATCTCCTTGACCTTCTCCTGGGTGTCGTGCAGCAGCGCGTCGAGGCTCTGGCGGCGCGGCGGGCGCGGCTGGCGCGGGATGAACATGTGCACTGACCTTGGAACATCTCCTTGACCTTCTCCTGGGTGTCGTGCAGCAGCGCGTCGAGGCTCTGGCGGCGCGGCGGGCGCGGCTGGCGCGGGATGAACATGTGCACTGACCTTGGAACATCTCCTTGACCTTCTCCTGGGTGTCGTGCAGCAGCGCGTCGAGGCTCTGGCGGCGCGGCGGGCGCGGCTGGCGCGGGATGAACATGTGCACTGACCTTGGAACATCTCCTTGACCTTCTCCTGGGTGTCGTGCAGCAGCGCGTCGAGGCTCTGGCGGCGCGGCGGGCGCGGCTGGCGCGGGATGATGCGGCGCGGCTCGGCGGCCGACGCCCGCGACGAGCCCGGCGACGGCGGAGACCACGCTTCCGAAGTGTCGCGGCCGCGGAGGGAACACTTCTCGAAACTCACCTTTGGAGTGGGAAAAAGAAATGTTAGTAAAGTAATCATTTATTGAAGTAGGTTAATCAAATTAGCTCTTTTTCGCGTTAAAAATTGCAAACGGACATTACAACCACCACCACCAGCAGCCTTGGACACCAATGACTGTGTATCGGATGGCACGTTGAACTGTAGGTCCCGGCTGTCATTGAACATCCTTGGCAGTCGTTCGTTACGGGTAGTCAGAAGCCAGTAAGCCCAACGCCAGTCTAACCCTTACCAACCTAGTTACCCGGGCGATCCGGGTAACAAGGCGCAGCGCAGCCACTCGCGTACACTCGCGTCGGTGCTACTCTCGCATAGCTCTTCCAGTTTGTCACTACTGGTCACGTTCCTTAATATATACACTGCAATTTTCACCAATTTTACTACTAACTTCCTCGGGGCTGGAATAATCCAGGTCTATCTCTGTCCAGGTGTCAGTGTCGGGGCCCCGGGGCTGCTGCGTTCCAGTTTGTCACTACTGGTCACGTTTCTTAATATAAAGTGCAATTTTTCCATCAATTTTACTACTTACCTCTTCAGGACTGGAATAATCCAGGTCTATCTCTGTCCAGGTGTCTGTGTCTGGGCCCCGGGGCCGCTGCGCGTCGGCGGCCCGGCGCAGCCACTCGCGCACACTGGCGTCCGTGCTACTCTCGCATAGCTCTTCCAGTTTGTCACTACTGGTCGTGTTTGTATCGCTGGCCGTGTCCGTTAGTGTTGAACGGTCTATTTCTAAAATTCATCAAAAAAATAATAAACAGTTATAAATTGCTGGAAAAAAACATAACCCGTCTTGGCAATCGGATAATTAATGGCGTCCACGGCCGATTTCGGCCACGGCGGCTGTTCTCACTCACACAGGAGATCAGCCAGCTGCGCAGGACATATTATAGTGCACGAGCATTTGCGCAGACACAGGTGCACTCCCTATTCCTTCACTCTCATAGCCCGATGGGACGGCAATCCGACATGACCGGAGAGAGATCAGGCGCAGGACCGACATTTACGTGCTCTCCGATGCACGGGTGAATCAATCACCAACTTCCAGACTACGGGCTGCTTTATGAAAGTTTAAGAAAACCCACAAAGCGATTTCGGCCCGACCCGGGAATCGAACCCGAGACCTCGAGCACAGCAGCCGCGCTTGCGACCACTAGACCAACGAGGCAGTCAATCGGATAATTAGAAAATTAATAAATATTATAAACGCAATATTGTACTATATGGATAATTTAAAGTCTTTCATGGTAACACTGCTTAACCGACTGAGATAAAATTTGCAATAGAGACATTTGCATCTACGTTCCTGTGTCCAGGATAAATACTCAGGGAACACCTTCCATGAGCACGGATGTTCGGAACTTTGTTGCTGCTGTTACGTACAAACTACTGAGATACTGATCAACCGAGCGGAAAATCCGCCAGTGTGAAAGGCTAAAAACGGGGAAAACAGTAAATAATGGCGTCTAAGGTCGATTTCGACCAACACTATCGGAGAGAGATCAGGCGCAGGACCGACATTAACGTGCTAATCACCAACTACCAAACTACGGGCTGGTTTGTGTAAGTTTCTAAAACCCTACCTTACCCAACCCAGGAATCGAGTCCGAGATCTCGACACCAGCAGTCAAGGTTGCGAACAACGAAACAGTAAAAAACAGATAGTATTCAACTTACCGTTTCTAGCCGACTGTCTTCTAGACCTATGCTTATGTATTTCATCAGAGATCCTCTCTAGATTCCTGAGAGCTGACGAGTACTGCTGTTTAGCTTCCGCTACCTGCTCCTCCAAGGTCTGTATCCTTGCCTTCTGAGCTTCCAAAGCTGTGTTGATACGAGCTTTTTCTTCAAAGTAGGGTCTGTAATGTGTCCACTTTATGGGGTAAGAGTAGTAATAAAACAAAGTCGCTTTTTCTGTCCCTATGTCCCTTTGTACGCTTAAATGTTCAAAACTACGCAACCGATTTTCACGCGGTTTCTTTTAATCAGATAGAGTGTTTCAAGAGGAAGGTTTATATGTGTAATAACACCTATTAAATAGTGGGGAAATACTGTTATCGTGCGCGAAGCTGGGGCGGGTCGCTAGATACTTATAAGCGAACTAGCTTTTGCCCGCGACTTCGTTCGCGTGGAATACTTGTGTGATTTCAGTGACTTCCGGCAGATTTTTGGTTTGACCAATTGATGGCGCTATATGTCTGGAATAAATTGTATTTTTTTTTTTTTGTAATAAAAACTATCCTATGTCCTTTCTCAAGTTTCAAACTATGTCTGTACAAGATTTCACACAAATCGGTTCAGTAGTTTAGGCGTGAAGAAAAGACAGACAGACAGACTTACTTTCACATTTATAATATTATTTAGGATATAATAGGTTTTCAAAGTACTGATAAAAAATTACTTCACATTTTAACCCAGTCACAAAAAATAAGTGATTGTGTTGCCTACATAGTCTACAAAAAACGTGCACTATTTATTTTAAAATATATTTTCAGTTACATACAAAAGACATGCACTAAAATTAAATTCTATTTTGAAAACGTTTCAAGGTTTCTTTGCTTTTGTAAAAGTAAAGTATTTTTATGCAATGATAATTCTCTTATTGGACCATTTTATCGATTACTTTTTAATCTACGTAAATGTTGTTTAATATATGTAGATAGGTAAATATATAGTTAGACTAAGATTCAAGAAACAGTAACTGTTTAGTAGCTTTTTTTAACGGCTTCAAAAATCATCAAATGACCCCTCCCGCTGTGGGTTAGCAGCGGTGAGGGAGTGTCAGACTCTTACTGACTAAAAACCGTCGCGTTGCGTCGTAGGCCTTTTATGTACCAGGGAGGCGGTAACTCTTTCGAACAATCCCGCAGCCACTGTTTAGTTAGTGGCTTACAAATGGTTATTGGGTTAAGGTAATCGATTGAGGTACGTTTCGAATTCTTGCAGTGCTTTTAATCCACATGCTAAAAATAACAGGAATTTATTTTAATTTATTAAGAATTTAAAAAAAAACGTCAAAATAGAAATGAAACTAAATTAAAAAAAAACATGCATAATAATCAAATGCAGTACCAATAGTGCATCCGCGTGGCAGGCGCGAGTCTGTAAGAAAGAGCACGGTGCGACTAGTCAAGCAGGTCAGTGCTAAGTTAGTGTTAAGAGTACAGCCGAATGATATGTGTTGTATCGTAAACACGTTAATGTAAAATATCCACTTCTATACAATATTAATAAGTTGAAGAGTTTGTTTGTTTGCTTGAACGCGCTAATCTCAGGAACTACAGATCAGATTTAAAAATTATTTCCGTTTTCGAGGACGGCTACGTTTTATCGGGGTCCGTACAGAGGTGGGGGTGCGGGTGAAACTGCTGGCAAAAGCTAGTACTAATATTATAAAGAGGAAACTTTTTTTGTTTCTTTGTACTCTAACCGTCTTACCACAAAAACTTTTTAACGTCAGTTTAAGACTTGTCTAAAAAAATGTCAAATTATGACGTTGACATATGGTTCATTTTGGAGCCACATTTTTTTAGACAAGTGTAAAACAGTGGTTAAAGTTTTTGTAGTAAGGCCTTAAAGGTCCGAAAACACAGAATCGATTTGAGAAAATTCTTTCACTGTTGGCAAGCTACACTTTCCTCGAGTATACATACACATAGGTTATATTTTATCCCGGTACGGGCAGTAGTTCCCACGGGATGCGGGTGAAACCGCGGGAAACCGGCTTATTAACATTTGTGTGATTGTCACAACCCCACCCCCAAATTATATTTTAGTTCTTTTTACTTTTAAATGCTACGTTAATGCATCCTTTAAAATAAATATTTCGCATGAAATAAAAAAAGCTAAACCTTTTTTATTATTTGTCAAATATTTTCAAGTTTTTATCATTCAACTGTACTCATACAAACTACAGAGTTAATGTTAAACTATTAAAAGTAAACTACAAACTAAGAGAATAGAAGAAAATCTTGCAATAAGAGGGTCAAAATTTTGCATCGCAAGCGTTACGGGAAGCGATCACTTTATTACATAAAATATGCATTTTGTAATAATTACAGAAAATAGTTTCTTTCCTCACCTTTTTAATGCTTTTTGGCAATTCTACTTTCACATACAATTATGGTGGTCAAAATATGGGAAAATACAACCTGTTCTAACCCCAACTTTACACTTGTAAGTTGCTTCCGTAACTTCCGTAAGTTGTAAGAAGGTCTAAGAAATTACTCTAAGTGACTTACAAAACGTAAGCTACTTATGTGAGCTAATTTTTTTTTTTTTTTTTTTTTTATTCTTAGAGAAGGCTTACGGACTAATCACAATATTATAAGTAACATATTATAAAACTAAATTGCCAACAACAAGCCTCCACAAATAATTTCAACCTATCTATATTTACAACTTTAATATAGTGTTTACAGAACAGAACATTTTTTAACATAATGTTACAGTCTTTATACCCTAGATACCTTCAGTTTGAGTACAATTGCTAGCCAGTTTACACGTGTAAGGCCGGCCTAATTAGGTGTTTATGCTATAATAAAGAACCTGAAGCTTTGTACAGATGGTCATCGAAAGGTCCTTGTGAATAAATGCGATGAAAAAAGTTTTACAATCCAGGCGCTACTGCATAGGTTCCCAACTTTGTAGAAAAAAATCCAAGGCTTTAGAAGTGTTTCACAATCGTTAGGAACCCATACCTTAGATTAGACTCTAAAGCCAATCGAATTCTCTAAAATTTTGCGACTTTTATAGCATTGCATGATGAGTGGTAAAAACGGGTTATAAAAATTTTAGATAAAAGCAAAACGCAAAGCGCAGCGCACAGAATTTTTCAATAAGAAATGAATTATAATACTATTCTGTGTGTAAAAAAAAATCACATGCAACTGTTGCTATCTAATTTTAGATTCTATAAAATAGAATTTCAATGGAATGCGTTTCGGTACAGAATTATATACAGAATTATTTTTACCGAGAGCGTTAATTCTGTCAAGGTAGGTAATTATTATGGTAATATTATGTGCTGTTTTAACGCTACATACCGAATCATTAAAAAAAATATTACGTTAAAAAAGCTCGTATAAGCCTGAACACTTGCGTGGTTAAATTAAGTTGTTACTATGATAAAATAAATATAAAATACCTGGATTTAGCAAGGCTACATACCGAATCATCAAAAAAATATTACGTTAAAAAAAACCCTGTATATGCCTGAATATTTGGGTGGTTAAATTAAGCTGTTACTATGATAAATTAAGAAAAATACCTAGATTTAGCGATGTGCCTCTTGAGTCCGTTCTGCAGTTGCTGCACGAGCGTGGTGGCGGCGCGGTGCGCGGCCGCCCTCGAGCGCTGCGTCACCGTCGCCTGAGCGCGGTCGCTCTCCGCCTAAACGTGCGACCACTCAATAATATCAAAATATCCTAGACTTCATTTTTCAGTCTTTTCATGGAGAAGATATTGGAAAGTTGTAGTCTCTAGGTTCTTCAAGATTGTAAAGAAAACTCCTTCGCCTTTTTTAACTTGTATTTACATTGCAATAGAAATTTAAAACATAAAAGTTATATTAAAAACATGGAAAATAAAAAATCAATAATTTGAACAAAAAACCTTTTCTCTTGACAACTGTCATCTATCCTCTTTTTATAATTTGTCTTTGAGTTAAAGAGGTTGAATATCTCTATACTTATTTGGACATACCGCCCACCAAGGACATATTCGCCTGAATTGTCCTTAACCATCAAGAGGACCTAACCATGAGGACCAACCTTAACCGCCCACCATGAGGTACAGGCATAAAGAAAAATAAACACAAAATAAAACCTATTTAAAACAAAATAGTACCTAATCAATAGGTAAAACACACAACTTATTTGTTGGTCTCTTAATACTAGACCCGTTGCATTTAAGGGTCACAACCCTAGTGAGTCCGTCCGAACCCGGATGTTTCTCTATTACCCTTCCTAGCAACCATTTGCCAGGAGGTAGATTATCCTCTTTCACCAGAACTACCTGGCCTATGTTCGGCTCAGTTTCTTTTTGTGACCACTTATACCGCTGCAACATATAAGCCAAGTATTCCTTGGACCAACGTCGCCAGAAATCCTGAGTCATTCGTTGCAATAGCTGCCATCTCCTCAATGTACTGACGTTGCCCACTTCGTAATTGCGTTCCGGCACTAGAACCAGAGGTTCTCCAATTAAAAAGTGACCAGGTGTTAGCACTATTGGATCGTCGGGATTCTGATGCGGCTGGGAAAGCGGTCTGGAATTGAGACACGCCTCAATTTGAGCTAGTAAGGTGGACATTTCTTCGTAGGTAAGGGTTGAATCACCGATGACACGCTTTAGGTGGTATTTAGTGGATTTGATCCCAGACTCCCAAAGTCCGCCAAAATTTGGGGCATGAGGAGGAATAAAATGCCACTTAACGCTTTTAGTACTCAACCAACTTCGAATTTCATTAGCAACTGCTGACCTTTCAGCAGCAACCAATGATTGTAGTTCTTTGGAAGCACCAACGAAATTCTTTCCATTGTCGCTCCAAATGTCGCTGCAGTGTCCTCTCCTGGCGACAAATCTTTTAAAACCGGCTATAAATCCTTGAGCGGTGAGATCACTGATAGCTTCTATGTGTACTGCCTTCGTAGTCATACACACAAAAAAACAGATGTAGCCTTTGTAAGATTTATTGCCACGACCTTTAGATACTCTAAGGTTGATAGGACCGGCAAAGTCGACTCCAACATGCAAAAATGGTCGAGCTGGTGTTACTCTACAGGTTGGTAATTGTCCCATGAATTGGTTTGTTATTGTGGCTGATTGTCGAGCACATGTTACACATTTGCGAACGCAGGCCTTAACCATATTCTTCGCAGATATGATCCAATATTTGGACCGTAAATAATTCAACATCAATGTTGGACCTCCGTGTAGAGTATTTTGGTGTGCTTCTTGCACTAGTAGCGTGCAAAAATGATTTTTAGATGGAATTATGATAGGATGTATCATACTCTCAGTCATGTTGGACTTCTGTATCCTACCACCTACTCTTAATATTCCCTTATTATCTATCCAGGGACATAAAGGTCTAAGTTTACTTTTCTTGCTGACAACTCCTAATTTCTTGATGCTATTTATATCTTTCTTGAACTCTTGAGCTTGATATTTTCTGATACAGATTTCCAAAGCGTCCGACAATTCTTCGCTGGTCAAGTATGATTCCCTACGTTCTTTACGTCTTAAAAAACGTCTACAGTATGCTATAACTCTAATCAACCTTTGAAGTGATGAATACTTTACCCATAACGGATTATCTTCATTGGTTGTTAGATGTGCTTTAACAGATTTTGATACTGGTTTCTTCTCCAAATCCGTTGAAATTGATTTCGGTTTGGTGTAGTCGATGTTGTCTTTAAGTAACCATTCTGGACCATGTTTCCATAGCGATGATATTGCAAGAAACGAAGGTGTTGTACCTCGTGAAGCCATGTCAGCCGGGTTGTGAGCAGACCTAACATATCCCCAGTGACTATTATCTAAATGGGACAATATGTCAGATACCCGATTGCCGACAAATGTAGTCCATCGGCTAGGATGTTGGTTCAGCCACGCCAAAACAACAGTTGAATCTGTCCAACAATGAACTCTTTCTTTTACTATAGCTACTTCAGCCACTTCTGAGACTAATTTGGCTAATAGTTTTGCTCCCATTAGTTCCAGACGAGGGATTGAGAGTTGCTTAATGGGAGCAACTTTGGTTTTGGCCGTCACTAAATTGACTTTGATGATTCCATCCGGTCTGATTGTTCGAATATAAACAACGGCTGCATACGCCATATTGGATGCATCACAAAATCCGTGCAGCTCAACAACTTCATCGCTATCCCTTTTTTCCAGCCATCTCGGTATAACAAATTCAGAGATTTTCAGAAGTTCTTCTTGGTAAGTCTTCCATTCCCTCAATAACTCTTCCGGCAATTCTTCATCCCATTCAATGCCGGAAAGCCATAGTTTTTGAATCATTATTTTGGCTGGAATCACGCATGGCGCTGCCCATCCTAATGGGTCAAACAGACGAGAAATTTCTGAAATAACTCTCCTTTTAGTTATAGATCCAGACTGCAAAGGAAATGTTGCTGAATACCTGAAGCTATCAGATTCTCGATCCCAGGTAAGTCCTAATATTTTCACTACATCATTAACTTTTATTTCAACTTGTCCTTCCTGAGCTGCCTTCTCTAATGCTATTTCCTTCGCTAATTCCTCATTGTTCGTCAGCCATTTCTGAAGTTCAAATCCTCCCCCTTTTAGCAGTCTTTCCATTTCTAATTTAATCCTTTTTCCTTCCTCTACTGACTGACATCCAGACATATAGTCATCTACATAAAATTCCTTTTTTATTTTATCCCGTACCAGTGGAAACTCTTCGCCGTCATCGTGTGCCAGTTGCTGCAACGATTTTACTGCCAGGTAGGGCGCGGATGCAGTCCCGAAGGTGACTGTTAATAATTCGTAATCCTCTATTTCTTTTGCAGGATCACTTCTCCAGACTAATCTCTGAAAAGACGTATCTTCTGGAGCTACCTTCACTTGCCGATACATTTTTACTATATCTGCACACAATACAATTGGATACATACGCCAATTCATTATGGTATGACGTAATTCTGGCTGTATGGTCGGACCTACCATTGACATATCGTTTAGCGATACACCATTGCCACCTTTTGCAGAAGCGTCGAACACGACTCTTACTTTGGTGGTAGTTCTGTCTTCACGAATAACTGCATGATGAGGTAAGTATACTGCTTCTGACTCTTTCTTGTCAGCATGGCGAGATACTTTCTTCATGTGACCAAGATCAAGATATTCCTGGATCACTTCGGTGTATCTTTTTTTGATCTCAGGATTTTTCTTGAAACGCTGTTCAAGTGACTGAAAACGTTTGAGTGCGATGTCTTTGGTGTATCCTATATTGGCAAGTGGATTTAACTCACGAAACGGTAGTTTCACTACGTAGCGCCCAGAACAATCTCGTTCAACTGTACGAGAGAAGAAGTCTTCGCACTGCTGTTCTTCAGGGGTAAGTATTTTTTGTGTATTGCTGTAGTCTGATTCTATCTCCCAAAACTTCTTTAGTAATTCATTATCACTAGACTGTGAACACATACTAACTAATGTGTTGTAAGCTTGTGCTGCATCGACATTGCGATCAGCATGAGTTTGTCCAGATAAAATCCAGCCCAGGGATGTGTTTTGTGCTATTATAGGCCCTGAACCGCATTTTACTAAACCCTCCTTTATGACTTGGCCGTAAACCTCGGCTCCAAATAAAATGTCAATTTTGTTTGGAGTGTGGTATTCTGGATCCGCCAGAACCAAATCTTTCAGTTGAGGCCAAGCTTGTATTAAAATCTTTGTAGATGGAATCAATGTAGTAATGGTTCTCATTACATATGCTTGGACTTGAATGCTAACTGTAGGATCGTGACGTGATTTAATAGTTACAGAAACTATGAACTTTGAGGCAAATGCACTCTCGTCACCTCCTATACCAGTAATGACGCTCCTGGTTGGTATCTTTTTTAGTCCCAGCAATTGAACTGCCGATTCTGTTATGAAGGATGTTTGAGATCCTTGATCTAACAATGCTCTCAGCATTTGCTTATAACCGGTCTCGGTCTGTGCTTCGACCAAAGCGGTTGCTAACAGAACTCGGTTAGGCACTACTCTTCTCGAGAAGTGTGTTGATTGTGTTGGTAAATCTGATTCTTGGGCCATACTGGAGGCGGTTAGCAACGCAGACGCTGCTGATTTGACAGCTGCCGCTTCTCCGGACAGGCCACTTGTGGTAGGCGACGTGGATCTTGAAGAAACCTTGGGGTGTAACAATGAGTGGTGTTTACGTTGACAAAGCTGGCAAGTAGTTTTAACTCGACAAATTTGATCGAATGGTTGGAACTTAAACAATTATAACATAATCGATGTGTTCGGACGAACTCACTTCGGGTTTTGTAATTTTCTTTACAAAACTGTTTACAATGACTCAAACTATGATCTTGTGAACAGAATGGACATATTACAGTATTATCGTTATCTGAACTTACTGCGTGAAGGTTCTTTGACTTTACAGCTGTGGATTTTTGTGTAGACTTGGCAGTATCTAAATATTCCAACGAGCGAAATCTAGATTCTAAAAACGACTTAAATTTATCAAAAGTTGGCAAATGTTCTACAGAGCTTATCTCTGCTTCCCATAGCTTGCGCGATTCAGAATCTAACTTGTCACTAATAATGTAAATAATGATGACGTCCCACGACTTTGTATCAATTCCGAGATTGCTTAAGCTATGTAAGCAATCCACAGTTGTATCTAACAGCTCCTTCACCGAGGATGATGATTCCTTTGCAACAGGTTGATTCATTAACCGTTTTAGAATACAATTAGACAAGTAACGCCTGTTGTCATAACGTTTAGTTAAGGTCTGCCAGCATTCTTGATAATTGGCCGCAGTGATTGGTGTATGCCTTAACAACTGTTCTGGTTCACCAGCTAGGTACCCTTTTAAATAGTGCAGTTTTTGCACATCATCAATACTGTCGTTGTTATGTATAAGGGAAAGAAACAGATCGCGGAAGGTAATCCACTCGGTGTATTTGCCTGAAAATATTGGGATCACAATTTTGGGTAATTTTACAGTGGTACATTTTCCCGTTGTTGACTGTTTATCCTGTATAACCTTTGCTGATGAAAATTGTCTAAGAGCTTCCTTTAATTCAGATTTATAATTAATGTAAATTTCTTCGGTTAATTCATATGCTTCACTCGTAAAATAATTATGCTTCCTGTCGGTTTTTTCAACAATCTCTCGATGCGTTTCGATAAATACTGCCCACTGTTGTTCTAGTGTCTCCAATCTAGTTTCTAAATATGACGGTGTGATGCGCTCTTTAGGAGATTTTTTGTAATTGATCCTACTTTTTTCTATATTTCTTTTATTATCAATTTGTATATTAAATAACGTATCCATGACTATAACCGAATGAGTATATGAAATAATGTAACAAATCAACAACAAAAACTGAACAATACTAGTTAGTTATTTGCACACCTTCAAAAAAACCTATGAGTCATCATAAATGTGCAACAAATTCAAATCTTACCAACTACTTAAAATTATGAAAAGTTTAAATGTATTGCACTTTCACTTCGAGTCCGCGAGTTCATTAAATACGATCAAACACCAAACAAAACAGAGTTCCAATCTTGCTCCAACTGCACAGTTGAGATATTATATCAAGTTTTTACTCACAGCTTGAAGTCCAATTCTTACATCGAAGTCATCGAGCACCCAGCTCTTGTACTACCTGGTGCACTGAAGTATTTCATTGTAGAATTCTAGCGGCGTTTCACCATCGTCTTATCTCTCTTATCGCCGATTCCTGAACCACATGCGCTCAGTACTAACGCATTGATTCGGCTCTTCGAAGGACCATGGAAAGTTGTAGTCTCTAGGTTCTTCAAGATTGTAAAGAAAACTCCTTCGCCTTTTTTAACTTGTATTTACATTGCAATAGAAATTTAAAACATAAAAGTTATATTAAAAACATGGAAAATAAAAAATCAATAATTTGAACAAAAAACCTTTTCTCTTGACAACTGTCATCTATCCTCTTTTTATAATTTGTCTTTGAGTTAAAGAGGTTGAATATCTCTATACTTATTTGGACAGATATAAAGAAGTTTTTTTCTGTACCTTGGATCTATCAGTGTCTACTAATTAGTATTCACAAAATTGGGTATATTTTTATATGATGTCCTCCTAGCCGATTATCGGCTACGACGGCTGTTCTCACGTAAGGAGATTAGCCAACTACGCAGGACATATTATAGTGCACGAGCATTTGTGCAGACACAGGTGCACTCACTATTCCTTAACTCTCATAGCCCAGTGGGACGGTAATCCGACACGACCGGAGAGAGATCAGGCGCAGGACCGACATTTGATGATGTCCTCCTAGCCGATTATCGGCTACGGCGGCTGTTCTCATGTAAGGAGATTAGCCAACTACGCAGGACATATTATAGTGCACGAGCATTTGCGCAGACACAGGTGCACTCACTATTCCTTCACTCTCATAGCCCGATGGGACGGTAATCCGACACGACCGGAGAGAGATCAGGCGCAGGACCGACATTTACGTGCTCTCCGATGCACGGGAGTATCAATCACCAACTTCCAGGCTCCGGGCTGCTTTGTGAAAGTCTTCTAAAACCCACAAAGCGATTTCGGCCCGACTCGGGAATCGAACCCGAGACCTCGTGCTCAGCAGCCGCACTTGCGACAGCTAGACCAACGAGGCAGTTATATATATTTATATTATATATATTATATATAGTTTATAAAACTATCTATCAGAAAAAATACTGAATCAACTCAGATGGTCTTTTTAAAGATTTGATAAAACAGCGATTTGTTTCTTTCTTCTAATTAAATTATGGATATATTCATATAATTCTTACATTTTCCATATTAAATTAAAAAGAAAACGAATATTGATGAAAAAAATTAATACATGTTGATTTCTGACACTCGCGAATATTAGACATTTAAATAAAACTATGACTGTGGATGCTGTAACGTAAAGGATTCGAAACGTCGGGATTAAATAATATTAATATAACCGCGATAACATCCGTAAAAGTAGTTTTATTTAAATGAATATGATCTCGCATGAGATCTCTTGGCTGTCCCTACATATTGACTAGTACCTGATTACTTTCTCACCTGATTAACTCTATGCGTGGCATGGTTAAGCATCTCCTGCCAGGCCGGGTCGAGGGTAAGGCCCGTATTGCCTTCTGCAAGTCTGGCCAAGCCCTGCTCAGCAAGATACACCATCTCCCTGGCTGCTGCATGAGCACTGTTCGCTTTGTCATACGCGATGGTTGCAGCTTGCAGGTCTTGGGAAGTCTGGAAGGTAAAATATATGTAATTATGACTATGTATGTGATTTGGATCCAAGTATTCAAAGTAAAAGGCAAATCGTTTATTTAATTTAAACCTTTACAAGCACTTATGAACGTCAACATTTTAATTCATGATAAACACAAATAAGAAAATTACCTAATTAACATAGAAGTATCAAAAAGTAAGAATATATAAAAAAGATCTGATAATTTTACACATTCACAGCAGTTTTCTGAATTTTCTTAAAGACAAGATACTGAAGTAATGGTTTAATTTTTTTTAATACACATAATATGAAAGTAAATTATGGGCGTTCAAATGAGATAACCTACTTATATTTTAAAAGTTTGTACGTATGTATGTTGATGTATATACACTTGTTTGTAAGTGTTTCATGTAAAAATTACTCAAATGATTTTGTTGTAACTTAGCACTATTATAACTTTTTTTTTTATTTAATTCACAAAACTGATATACAATCTATTAATTAACTAACAAGCAGTCGATATATCATGTACATGAGATTGATATCTACTCGATGTGAATCCTGCATGCGTACTTAAACAGTCTAGTAAAATACTACTTAACTTCTAACTTAAAACTAAACATTCAAATTAATAACAGATAAGTGGACTTAACTGAATTTAGAAACAAAAAGGGGAAAAAAGTCAATTATAATAAGGTATTAAGTGGGGTCGTTCGTCGCCGTCGTTTCGCCCCACAAGCGATTGGCACCGCGGTGCCAATCGACGAAGCACAATTTTTGAATGGGTCGATTCGCCCCGCGGTGCCAATCGACGAACTACCCATTTGGAATGGGTCGATTCGCCCCACAATATGGAACAGTTCTTTTTTTGAAAGGGTGATTGCAGCAAAGAAGATAAGCAGTTTTTATTATAAATTTTTCAGTGTAGTATCATCACCTACTGAAGTTTTATCCAAGTGGTGTACTTCAAAACCGAAAAAATGCATTATTGTATCTGAACTTTTGAACTTTTCTAGTACCCAGTGTTATCTTACAATGTACTAGGGCAGCATAAAATACCTGAAGTAAATCCCTCGGGGCGTCTGTGAAACCGCGTGGAATAGCTAAATATAATATAATATAACAAAATTCAGAATATTTTCGAAGTTAAAAAGCATAAGCACCCATTACTTAATTTCATGAAATCTGGTAGTTGTGAAATTTTTCACAGCTCAAAATTGTCAGGAAGCAAAAAGACTTAGATCTTTTTCATAATTTTCATTAAAAAAAAACTCAGTTAATAAGTCGGTAATATAAAACGACTTGTTGAATGCAACAATCACATTACAACTCAGTTAACTGGAAACTTACTGTGCTTACCATTACTCGGAGACCATAATTTTACCGACGTAGAATTAACCCCTCTGCTCGACAAGGTTTTGACATATGTCTCTACCGTTGATCGGCGGGATATTTTGAATCGCGACATGGAAGTTAATTTGTACTAACTTTCAACACATGAATTCTAAGTCCGTAATGCCTGATCAGAAGTATTTTAACTATAACTTTAGAGCTCACTTATTTGACAACAACGTAAAAATGGCAGGTGGAGACTCGCCAACTCACTTACTGGGCCCCCGGGAATCAGTCACTGAATAGCAACAAGAGGGCAACAGGTACATGAGCGGCTGAAGGGTGAGGATACCTCGGCGGACTTTAAACGCAGATCACGCGCTCCCTGTGGGTCCAGCATCACCGGCCCACTCGCCATTTACCACGAGGCACCTACCCTCCGAGCGGGCTGCTAACCCTGCTCTAGCGACTCCACTCTGACCGGCCGATGAAGGCAAGCCAAGAGGCGGGAGACCTATCCCCCGTCATGCTTCACTCCGGCAGGTCGGAGATGGGGATAGTATACTCTCCCTGGAGCACTCGGATATATAGCCCCGCGGGGTCGCTACTCCCCGTCATCCGCCTCAGATGCCCTGTATTATTATTATAAAATTATTAATAAATTCTTTATTTTAACGAATCGGATCATTCGATGCAAAACTTCTATCACCGTCGCCATCTTGTCTATGCGCCTTCAAATCAAATCAGTCTAACCAAAGGGTATTTATTGGGTTGCCCGGGTAACTGAGTTGAGGAGGTCAGATAGGGCAGTCGCTCCTTATAAAGAACTGGTACTCAGCTACATCCGGTTAGACTGGAAGCCGACTCCAACATAGTTGGGAAAAGGCTCGGAGGATGAGGATGACTTTGTCTAAAATGCTGAACTCCTAGTACCCATGATACGTTAAAATAATCTCAATTTTGAAGCAAAACGTAAATAATGGATAAGAATATTTTTACTTATAATATTTCTGATGAAAATTATGAAAAAGATTTAAGTCTTTTGGCCTCCTGATGATTTTGAGCTGTCAAAATTTTCACAACTACCAGATTTCAGGAAATTAATTAAAACGGGACGATTTACCAACGTTACTTTCTTCTCATGGTAATCTGGCCCGTGCATTTTAGGCTGAGTTTACTAGCCAACTGTTAATGAACCTTCCCTTGGTTTCCCCCCCTAATCCTTTTCAACACAATTCACTCACATTTACACTTCTGCTCTCCTGGTATATGATGTCAATTTTCGTAGCGACAGTACAAATAAATAATTGTAATTGACAATATTCGAAATGAGTTAACCAAATGTTTTGCTAAGTGGTGCCAATCGACCTATGCTTAAGATATCTTGGGCCATTCGCCCCGAATAAAACAAAACAAAATCTGTGGTGCGAATCCACCCATTCAAAAATTGTGCTTCGTCGATTGGTACCGCGGTGCCAATCGCTTGTGGGGCGAAACGACGAACGACCCATTAAGTGATCAGGTCTCTAAGTTTCGATTTCTGAGTCTGAGTTCGATTTTACAGGTCTGAACTTGTCTATTCATTTATAAATTAGCATATATACCATATCTATGAATGAGAAGTACAAACTCAGCCATGGACGCAAGATAGTGGGCAAATAAGAGAAGTCAAGTTAAAATTTTTAAGTTATAACTTACAATATTAGCTCGAAATCTGGCTTCATAATAAGGCCTGGCTTTGTGCACACTGGTGCCCAACTTCTTGGTGAGCTGCTGTATCCGCAGGTGACCTTCAGCGAGCAGTCTACGGAACGCCAGCCGAGCCTCGTCCAACTCAACCTCGAGCCTGTTGATCTCGTCAGTGGCTGTGTTTAGACGTTCCAACTCTATCTGGAATATTATGAGAAACTGGCATTGAAATATAAGTAATTCTCATCTTAACATTTATTTTAATATTTGTACGCATTCATGAAAAAACATAGCACACTTCATTTAATGATAAGATCCTCATGTAATAGCTATGTTTGACAAATAATATTTCTGATTTCTGAATAATTGTAACTAGATTAATGGAGAGAAAAAATTATGCTAACCTATCTGAGTTACTACAGTATAGAGAAAATTATCAAGATCAAAAAAAAAAATACTGAATGGTAAAATGAGATTATCCAAAGACACACTGAATTAAAATATGATTTACAAAGAATTTCTTTAGTGATTTTAGGCATGTAACTGGTTGCAGACACAACAAAACTGGTTTATTCCATTACAAATTATCTATTTATTGAAAATACATTACTGCAAATTTTATAGATTCTGTTAAAGCATTGCCCACTGTTGTTGCCTAAAAATAAAGCTTCAAACCTTAAAAACTAATTATACTCTGATTGTGAAAAAATAGTAAATCTGATTGTGAAATAAAGTTTTGAACTCAAACTTGACTCCTCAACTATGGAAATTTATTGTTTTTTTTTTCAGTAGTCCAGTACCAGGAACCAGTATTACTAAGGGGTATCAGGTTGCCCAAATAACAGGGTTGAGGAGGTCATCAGGTATTGTATTGAGACAAATTATATTTTGTTGAGTAATTTATATGCACAGGAGCAAATATATTAATGAAGGTGAATAAAGAAATAAAAAGCAAGTGAAAGGAAAATATTTACTCTTTTTGCTTTATTTAAATATCTTGTTATTTATTTCGTTAATAACACCGAAACATAAAAAAAACCAGCAAACTTACAGATATGAAAACAAATCAATAAGTTGTCCCTACATAAATAATCAAGGCATCTCAAGTTTATTACAATTTCAATAAAACCTTGTACGTAACAAGGACAACACTCAACTATCTCACAGTTTGATTGCCTTTAATTCAGTTGCATAACAAAAACATATGATCGAGGCGCAGATTCGTACAAGAATCTTGTAAGAATTTAACTTTTATGATTGAAAACCAACCTAATAGTCGCAATTATTCGTTGAGCAGTCACTTTTAGGTAAAAAGCAGGCGTTTAAGGTGAAATAATAACATCTTTTGATTTGAATTACCTTTGAAAATATCGATTATCCTTACCTGAACTCGAGGATCTAAAGCTTCCGAGCAATCGGCAGCGCTGTCGTTCATTGTTTCCTCAAACAAAAGGCATTTTAACAACAGACAAACATAACAGAACCCTTTGCCCTGTTTTCAAGTTTGTTCTTATGTAAAATAAACATTAACATTGCTGAAAACAAAAATAATAAAAGTAATATCAAATAACTTTGGTTCTTTGATTCAATACCGCCCGCTGCCAAAGCAAAAGCATAGATTATTAAGTGAACTGTCATTGATTAGTTTGTTAGTATTTAGTCGATTTTAAATGAAAAATCGATTTCTAGTTAGTATCATGCATTTTGCAGCCGAATTCACACCGCACGGTTTCAGGAATCATCGTACGACCTATTTTCAAATATTATGTCTACATAATAATCAACAATAACACTTTCTTCAATATAATGATTATGATGAATCTGGCCGATTATCGGCCCCGGCGGTTGTCCTCCTGTAATAAGGAGATCAGCCAGCTACGCAGGAGATAACTAAAACGCAATATGCGGTAGTAGAGAAGTATGGATATAGAATGCTAATTAATTTCCTCGGACAACTGTGTAACATAGCATATTGAACTTTTGATGTAGTATACAATAAATCGAAGTGTTTTTGTCATTTTTGTTTTGTTAGTCATTCATTCCAAGACCACAACGTCAAAAACTGACAATAACGTAATCATTCGTTCTTCAGTTTGTCATCAAGTTTACTGGCAGAGTTCCGCAGAAAAAAATCTAAAAATGGTATTTAGATTGTATTTCTAGTGTGAATATTATATCTTTGTGGTATTTTTTCATAATGTCTATTCCTGTGTGTTACAGGCCACTGAAGTGGAGGATACAATCAAGAGAATTCAAGCCCATAAAGGTGTTATGGGTGTCATCATTGTGAATCACGAAGGTTTGGTCGATTTTCATGTATTTCCATGGTTACATTGACTTAATATTTGATTCTGGAGCCCTCAATCTCATAAATGCCAATCAATACTTATATAAATGTATTTTAGAAGTAGAAAAATGCTTTTTGTATAAAACTTTTAGTATTCACTTTCTAATTTTGCAGGTATACCCATTAAAAGCTCGCTGGATAATGCAACCTCTGTGCTATACTCCGGTCTGATTGGTCAGCTCACTGAAAAAGCTAAGAATGTTGTCCGCGAAATGGTATGTATTCTTTTTACTTGTATTCTGAGTATTTGAATAAACAATGCATTCTGAACAGTATTGATATGTTGTGCCAACTTGGGCAAAGCTATTTGACAAAAGTTCTTATTATTTTGCACATGGTTTTGCCTGCATACTGTCCTTTCCTTACCGATTGGGGTTTAAGAGTATCCTATACCCATCTGCTTGTTCTAAGCTACCTACCCCACAAATTTTTGAATCAAATTTATTCAGCTATTCTTGAGTTGTAAACAGCGTTGTTAGACTATCTTTTGTAAATATAAGACTTATTTATCAGATAAAAATTACTTTCTCTGTGAGACAAGGCCCTAGCGTATCAGTGGGACTATAAAAATGTAGATGAGTATACTTACAAATGTTATAACACACCTTGTGACTGTGCCCTTTGTCATAGTTTTTCATGTTTCAGGACACTACAAATGAGCTGACATTCTTACGTGTGAGGAGTAGGAGACATGAGATACTGATCGCACCTGATCGTGAATTCATACTCATTGTCATACAGAACACGTCTGATTAGCTTCACAGTACACCATATTGAAAAAGAGGCCTTTAAACAACAAGGAAAAATATGGTTTATTTTACTATAAAACTCAGATAAAAATACTTCAAAGTTAAAAAATTAACACCCTAAAATTTTGGTACACTAATGCCCATTTTCACCAACAAATACCTATATTTAGGGATCCCCTAAGAGCATTTGGGGAACACTTAATACGAATTTCGTTTTCCCAAAAGCTTAAGTGTCCCTTATAACCTTCTATTATTGGGGGAGCCCTTATTCTAAATGACACTTAGGGATATGTTAAGATATTGTTGGTGAAAATGAACATTAATTTTTATTTAAGAATTTGGCCTCATGCACTTGTAGACTCATTTCTTGTAACTGTTTAAGCTATGAAGAATAAGGGACATCTTATTACATATATATTTGCACTGTGGTATGTTAAAAGTGTAATTTTTGCATGTGTATTGTGTTAACTTCTCAAATACTACAAAAAGGAGGGACCTTAAAGTTTGGTATTGGTTTTAACCGACTTCCCAAAGGAGGTTTTGCAATTCATCTTCTTTTTTTTAAAGTGATAATGACAAGTCTAAAGAATTATTTCAATCATACTTAATCTTAACAGTTGCTTCGTATGTATAAGTTATTAATTGTCGACTTAAGTTGTAATTTTTTATTAGTGTAGGGATAACATAACTTTATTTAAGAATACGTTTTTCCATGAAAATTGATTATTTATGTATCTAAAAGTCAAAAATCATATTATGTACTTCTTTGAAGTTTATCTATGATTTTTGACTGAGATTTTTTTATGTAAGAACACTAATAAATATTTATACACAGCTCTGTTTTTATTCCTAAAATATAAACATTTCTCTAGTTGCCTACATTAATCGTGTGTCGTTCCTTCTTCAAGCGCAAACGGCTGAACGGATTTTGATGAAAGTTAAAAATAATGCTAGATTTTATCCAGGTGCGGGAAGCAGCTACTTCAAGACGCGGGTGAGGCCTCAGAAGTTAAATACAATAATTTTGCTAGGCAGGTAAATTTTTTTTGGATAGGTACCTACTCTCAATTTCAGCAACCGTGGTCCAGTGTCGTTTTTAGGGTTCCGTAGCCAAAATGGCAAAAACGGAACCCTTATAGTTTCGTCATGTCCGTCTGTCCGTCTGTCCGTCTGTCACAGCCGATTTACTCGGAAACTATAAGTACTACAGTGATGAAATTTGATGGGAATATGTGTTGTATGAACCGCTACAAAAATATGACACTAAATAGTAAAAAAAAGAATTGGGGGTGGGGCCCCCCATACATGTAACTGAGGGATGAAATTTTTTTTTTCGATGTACATACCCGTGTGGGGTATCAATGGAAAGGTCTTTTAAAATGATATAAAGTTTTCTAAAAAACATTTTTCTTAAAGTGAACGGTTTTTGAGATATCAGCTCTCAAAGTCGTAAAAAGTATGTCCCCCCCCCCCTCTATTTTTATAACTACGGGGTATAAAATTCTAAAAAAAATAGAGGTGATGCATGCTAATTAACTCTTTCAACGATTTTTGGTTTGATTAAAGTATCTCTTATAGTTTTTGAGATAGGTTGATTTAACTGTAATTTACGGAACCCTTCGTGCACGAGTCCGACTCGCACTTGGCCGGTTTTTGTGTATTAGTGTTAGTAAGAGCCCTGCCTCATTAGGACGCCAATGGCGACGTCGCCGGCTACGTATCCAAGCAGTTAGTTTTGAAATGTATGGAACTTACCTCACTTGGCGACGGTTTGGCAACATCGCCAAATTGGAGGCGTGGCCACGAGCTACAGTTTCCTACGTGGCTTCTGGCTACTGTGGCAGCTTGGCGACGCTACCACGGTTGCCACTATAAGGGTGCGTCCACATCTGGCGAATGCGCCGCGAATGCGCAGCACGCGAGCCGATCGCGAGCTGTCCGCGAGCTGCGCGCGTGCAGTCACTGCAATAGTTCGGTGCGCCTCTTTAGCGCAACTCACGCAAGGCTCGTATAGAGCGCGCGATCTGCGCGCAATCAGTTCTCGCCCTTACAGTTCCGTATATTGGCTCAGTACTATCGAAGATGGCAGACGTCGCTCGCGTGCGGCGCTTAGGTCGCGCGCGAGCTGCGCGCGGGCGGCGCAGAAGCGGCGCACGAACAAAAATGCACGCGCGCAGCTCGCGATCGGCTCGCGTGCTGCGCATTCGCCAGATGTGGACGCACCCTAATGTACACGATAAAGCGCACCTCCTTCACTCAGTCGCCAGTGTGGTCGCCAGTCAGCGTGCGATTTCTTCAGCGACGACGTAAACAATTGACTGTCGAGACGCCATGGCCACTCAAATTGGCGACTTTTGGATGCCAAAAGTAGCCAGACCTGAGCCGCTGGCGTCGTCGCCATGGCGTCCTAGTGAGGAAGAGCTCTTAGAGACCTATTTATTTGATCTGAGGTAAGACCATCGATTTTAGTACCTATCGCAAGGTATGAAGATAAAATAAAACCATCTAAATTGGTTAAAAAGAGTTTTATTATAAACCTGGAAATATTGTTAAACCAATCAGGAACAGTTCAAACGAGTACCTAAAGCTGAGTAAACGTTAGTTGATCTTTCACAGCAGATCTGATTTTATTTCAGACATCAAAAAATGAATACATTGCAATTTTCAATTGGCTGACTTGGCTCCCCTTTTCGCTTTTGTTTGGCTGCATAGTACCATATTGTTTCTGGGTCGGATAATTTTCGGCCAGTTATGCTTCTTTCTGCTCAAACTTCTTACCTAGGTGCCAAGTCTTGTCATAATCTTCCGTGTTTCGGAAAGCACGATAAACTGTAGGTCCCGGCTGTGATTTGAACATCTTTGGCAGTCTTTACAGGTAGACAGAAGACAGTCTTACCAACGAGTATTGGGTTGCCCGGGTAACTGGGTTGAGGAGGTCAGATAAGCAGTCGCTCCTTGTAAAACAAAGATTCTCACCTGCATCCGGTTAGACTGGAAGCCGACCCCAAAATAGTTGGGAAATAGCTAGGCAGAAGATGAGGCCCTGAGAAGTGTTCTTATTTATTACTTACCTTTTCTCAGCGGTGTTTTCCCTAAATATTGTTGTTTTATATCAGCTTACAGTTGAAAATTTTCACATTTTGATTTGAATTTTAATAAAGTAATCGAACTAATTTTATTACTACTTTCAAATAATTATTATTTCGTATACTTAGTATTTTATCAGTCCAGTGTTTTCTTCAGTCTTCTAGGATTTTCTTCATTATTGTATGTGTATAAAAATATATGGCGATTTGTATTTTTTTTTTTCAACAAAAATGAATTAGGTGTTATAGTTACCTCTGCCTGATTATTACCATTTTTGTCTTAAATTGACTTCTTTTTAAATTTTCTATCTTCAATGCTGAATAAATAATAATCCTGTGATATTTTTAAATAAAACCGACTTGTGATGATTGAAGTTTACAAATTCTGACATGTTCAATTTGTGAGAATTATTAATGGAAGTTTCATAATTTTACCTTTTTATTTTGGTAATTAATTTGCTGCTTGTCCAATGTTCCCTTATCGTATTACGAAAGGTTAAGGAAAGTACTATCTACCAATTTGTTTTCAATTAAAATTTTGAATTTCATGTTCTCGTTCATAATATTTAAAAAGGCCGTTTTTTGGGTTAAAATACCAATTGTGTACTGTACAAATTAAACATTAATATTTTTTTTATTTTATTTATTACATAGTCACACAAAAATTGAATACATTTATATTTTCTGTTTGTTCAACATGTTTTCATAATTATACCTTAATTATTTAAGAAAGTGCAAAACCTTTTTGGATACTTTTGTAACTTTTGCGGCTGGCAACTTTCTCATGTCATCTAAAACTAGGTGCAGTTACGTTTACTAAATTCAAAACATGTTGAAGTTGTTTTAAGTATACTAATATTATTAAAATTATTAAAAGTTACTTACTAACATAGATTTTAAAAATTGCTTTTTTTAAATTTACATATTATAGTTTTGTAAAATTTGACCTGCTTGAATGCGGTTACGCATTTTACATTTTTTTTTAATGGCAGCACTTCCATGCTTAAATGCTGTATTACAAAATAAAAGAAATTATACTTTTGTTAACATAATATTGTTTAAATATGTTTTTACCATTTAAGTATTTTTATTGCAATGTCAAATACACAGTATCAGTGTACTTTGGTCCATCAAAAATAATTATAATAATTAGTTTTACTGAAGTTGTATCTTTTGTGTACTTGGTAGTTGTATTGTTTTTCTTCGGCGTTTAACGTTTTAGTCTTCATATATTTTTCGGTATTTATTTATTAATCTTGTGGGTTTAGATCCAATACAACTTTTTACTCACCAGACTTAGTGGGAGCGCTTTTTTGTAGCCCTGAAAAATGAAATATTTGTTAAGTGGGTTGACTTGACAGTTGAGGTCAAACAAAAAAATAATAAGCAACAAAAGTCATAATGGGATGAATCCCAAAATAATGGTTAATAAAAGCAAAATAAAAATGTATGCACTGGCGCTTTCCCGATTGAGTTAGTTAATTTTAATGAGATAGGAGGATTTGGAGATGATAAGGTGACATATATGAAGTGTTTGGGACAGTATGTGACCATGAGTGACATGAAATAGGGTTGCCTGTATAATAAGATTTTATAATATGGGATGCCTATACTGTAACATGACAGGTTGGTAACATAGGCTGAATATGACAAGCTCTTAACCAATTATATTGGTTAACTACTAAGGGTCAATTCCCACTGAAAGAGCAGCGGCCGGCAGCGGCCGTAATTGCAAGGGATTGAGCGCGAGCGCGGCGGGCCGCGCGGCGCCGCACCGCGCCGCGCTCTTACATTTTCCGTGCTCTTACGGCCGCTGCCGGCCGCTGCTCTTTCAGTGGGAATTGACCCTAATAGTAATATGATAAGTTGGTAACATGACATAGGGCTTATAAGCCTGCTGTAAGGCAAACTTGTGACGAAATGCATTGGGTTTTTAACAGTGACATGACATAGGGGCCTAGGCCTGTAATGTTACATGTTGCTAACATTAAATAGGGTCAATAAGCCTGCTACGTGGCAAGCTCGTGACAAATTGTCCATTACCTTAAATATGCATGATTTTGTAACTTTGTAAAATTTAGTATGTAAGTGCTGTGTTCTCTAAATGACTTATTCACCATAATGTGATGCATGTGAAACAACCTACGTTTAATTGTAGTTGAAGTACCGAATTTAAAAAATAAAATGCTATGGGTTAGTAATGATGACATGTGGGCCTACGGCTATACGTTTGGGGGTGTGCGATGTGACCCTGACCCTACAGGTTCGGGGGCAAGCGCCGTGCTACTTGTCATACTCGGTGTCTACTTGGGCGGGCGCGCGTAGGGCTCGGCTCGCGCGTAGTGCTGGCGCCGCGTGCCCACCGCGCGCACGGACTTGTACTCGCGCGCGTCCTCCTTGTAGCCGTAGCCCTCGTCCGAGTAGTAGCGATCGTGCCCGCGCTCGTAGTAGAAGTCGGGCTCCGCCGCCGCGCCTCGGACTGGGCCGCGAATCTGCTGTAGAAAAGAAATATATTGAAAACTTTTCCGTCCTCCTTTTCCGAGTATTTATTATCATCATCCTCCGAGCCTTTTCCCAACAATGTTTAAGTTGGCTTCCAGTCTTTCCGGATTCAGCTGAATACCAGTGTTTTGCAAGCTCTATCTAACCTCCTCAGCCCAATTACCCGAGCAACCCAATATACCTTGGTTAGACTGGTGTCAGACTTACTGGCTTCTGACTACCTGTGACGACTGTCAAGGATGTTTCATGTTCGAAAGTTTAAAACCTTTTATGAATAAGAATTATATAGTGGTGTTTGTTGTTATTGTAGTAACAAATCTTAACTTACAAGAAGTATTTAATTACATTCAGGAACTGCACAAGACATGTTTTATTCTTGGAGTAAAAAAATCGTCAAAAGAATTGATTTAGAATTTCAGCTCACATAGTAGAGATTACTAAGCAGGCTTAATTAATTTCAAAACTATTTGTCTATTGATTTGTTTACTAAAGACATTTTTACATTAGTTGTATATTAGAAATATTATTTTTGTAGTTAGCAACTCAACAGATAATTAATAGTTTCTTGAAATCCCAGATACAAAGTACATACCGGAGGCTCAGGCATCTGTTGGTACACATCATCGTAAGGGTACGAGGTCTCCATAGCAGAACGCGCTCGGTCCAATATGCTGATGACCTTGTTCTTAGGAGGCATAGCGCGAGGTATGGGTGGCGCAGGGGGCATGCGAGGCCTGGCGCGAGGCCCGCCCGGCGCGGACGCTCCGGCGCCCGCCTCGAACCCGAAGCCGCGGCCGGCGCCTCCGTAGCCACCCGGGGGACCGCGTCTGGCACCCGCTGCACCTGAGAGACAAAAGTTCTTGTCAAATAACTTTGTTAACATAAGTTGGTTACTAGTCATAGTGACTTAACAATAGCCTAAATGTGTAAAACAATATAGCTGTCTACTTATTTGCTTTTCATTTTTTTAAGAGATTTCTTAAGTAATAAGCAGTGCCTTTAAACTTGATTGTTCTTTGTTGTCTCATCAACTGTTAAATAAATAACTTTCCACTCTCGATTCGATTAAGCAGACGGTGGCATGTCGTTTGAGGAGAATAGATAGCATAATGACACAAACACCTTTTCAGCAGCTATACAATATACCACAAAGTCAAACTACAGCTCCAATAGGCATTCATTCATCAAGAAAGTATCCTAAAATATGATTGTACACTACACGGTGCATGTAGCTGGAGCAAGTTAACATGCGCAAATGACAAGACCACGCGGGTATTTTGCTTTGGTACATGCGCGAGTCGCTGGACCCGCACGTTTTAAAACGCATGTGCCTCAACATGCGCAAGCTACTTGCACCGTGTAGATGCACCCCAAAATCAAGTACTCACCACCCCTCTCAATATCTCTCATCTGTGTCTGCCAGATCATATCATTGGTATCGGGCACCAGGTACTTCTTAACTTCGGCAAGAGCGTATGCGATCCGCGCGTGCGCCTCGGCGGGCGACGCGAGCGCACTGATCTCTACGTGAAGTTCGTCCGATAAGTGCGCGTATTTAGGGTCCAAGGAGTTGCGCAGCTCTTCTTCCTTTTGTCTGTGGAATTAAAAAAAAATTTATATGTCATGCAGTGTGATTTAGTGTCTCACGGATGGATAATAGCAATAATATTATATTGGTTGCTTGTTTGAACTTTAAAGGCTCTGAAACTAAAAAAAAACTTCTAATACTACAAACATGAAAGCTTGTGAGGTTGTGTATGTCTATTATTCCTTCATGCAGAAATTACTGGATAGATTTTGACGAAACTTGGTAGAAATATAGCTTACATAATAATATAGACTGTTTCTTGTCCATATTGATACCTTGGGACTGCTGTATTTAACTTGCAGAAAGTAATTTCTGTGGGACTCTGGTGAAACTGTGGAAAAAAGCTCCCCTTAAAATAAACTTTGTATTGAAGAAATAGTATACCTGTCGCGCATTGATCCTCTGCCTAAAACTGCCATTTTGCACATAGTTTCTTCCTGTAAGTGCTTCATAGTATTGCCTTTTGGTCCAAGTAGCTTGCCAACAAAATTAAACTGTGGAATGAAATAAAAAAAAAACATGTTAATGCTTTGAGCAATATTTTCTTTTGCGATACAGGGCCATTTTTATACTTGTAAGATGTTTCCATAAGGTGTAAGAAGTTCTAAGAAATTACTGTTAACAACTTATGATAAGTTGAAAAAATATAGTCAAAAGTGTAAGGCCAGCCATAGATTAAACTTAGTCAGCAAAAATGTATTTACTTTAAGTAAAAAATAAATAAGGGACTGACTATAGTATATACATGCAGTACTACTTAGAAGTATTTGACAGATATTCATTTTGGAGAGAATAATACTGTTTTTCAAATATAAATTCTTTCTACTAAGACATTTTTGTTAAATTATGACCGAAACTTACCTTAGGGTGCTCCTTAACTGGAACTAAGACCTTAACGGTGACCTTTGTGGGTTTTTCACGGAAGACATCTAGATATTTGGAGTCTTTGCCCGGTATCCGACCTGAAGCTTGTACTTTTGTGACCTCTGTAACCAAAATAAAAATAGTGCACAACAAAGTTAAGAATATAATTATAGCCTTATGAATATATGGAAAGAAATATATAACCTCATGAAGCTAGATCAGCTAGTATATTTAAAAGTAGCTGTTCTATGCGGTTTCACCCCTGTCCCGGGCGAATTTCTGAATCCCTGCTAATATTATAAATGCGAAAGTAACTCTGTCTGTCTGTTACTCTTTCACGTCTAAACCACTGAACTGATTCTAATAACATTTGATACAGAGATAGAGTTGACCTTGTGAAAGAACACAGGATAGTTTTTATCCCGGACTTTTGAAGAATTCTCTTGGAAACGCGATATAACCAAACTATACGCGGGCAAAGCCATAGGCGGAAGTTAGTCTGGCATAAATATAGCCTATGTTACATAGAGAAAGCATATAACAGTAAAACATTTTCAAATTAACAATAAAATGTTTCCTCTTTATTATATTAGTATGGAAAAAGGATTTGGTGGATAACTGTCTATAACAGCGGTTCCCGAATTCTTTTGGCTTCGGAACCCTTTTCGTTTCACCATTTTTCGGCGGAACCTTAGTTTAAGAAGTAAACTGAATGGTTATATGGTTAGAGACATAATTATTCAGTATATTCAGGCGTAGCATGGCTATCTGCCACACGGGCCAGAAAACAATTTAGCCGCCCTTGACTTTGTATATTATGTGAATAGTTTTCAGTTTGAAGACTGACAAAGTAAACGCAAAAAGAAATATATTGGGTTTGTACAGGTGCGAGGCGAGCGGGCGCGATTTTTTTTACTAAAAGAAGTAGTTCCAAGCACCCTCTAGCATTGAAAGACATTCAGTGGTAGCCGGGATCGCGAGCGAAGCGAGCGCGAATTTTTTTTAGTTTAAGTACCTACCTACACAAAAGAAACAAAATCACTGTAAATTAATAAGGTCTCAAAAAGTACAATATCCACACAAAAAAGCAAATGCAAATGAATAAGCAGCTAGCGAAGAAAGCGCTATTGCTTTTTCTGAACCAGAGGAATAAAAAATAAACATCAAAGGAAACCTCGACGGAAGAGCGTGAAATTTTTTCGGTGTTGGATACCTACCTGAGCAATTAAACGAACAGAAAAGCATCACAACTAACGTGGAGTCGCGAGCGAAGCGAGGGCGAAATTTTCGGATTCGCGGAGGTGCAAAAATTTGAAATAATGTTACTTTTTGATTCATGGTAAAAATAGCCACTGGAAATACTCGCATGCCGTGTCATTTATCAACGTATAATCCTGGCGATGAAATAAGCCCAAAAAATGCGGTGATTTTTGGCCGACTCGCTACCTATTTTTGCCGATTGCCGAAGAAAGACCTGGAGTTATTAAGTTAATCTACAATTTGTAAAAAACTGAATTAAATTATCTGCTGCCGTGGCCTTCCCCCGCCACTTGTCGCGAACTCGTACTTACACTCCCGAGTGGTACTCAACTACCCACCTACATGGTGCTTAAATGGAATTTTGGAATGCAATATTTAAAGAAGAGCATAAATCAGTTCATACCGATGGGCACCCGCAACTCCGCATAGGTCCGGTTGAAAACCAGCGTCAGACACTAGCTGTCCGGCATAATGCTGAACTGGACCAATTTGGCACAACCTTTTGTTTCTTTATTTTGTTTTTTTTATAAGTGTATGTATGGCTTGTGTCAATAAACAATTTTTCTTTCTTTCTTTCAAACAATTTAGTTGAAAATGAATAATAATTTAATATTGTCAAAAGTGAAACGATTTACCATATGGAAATTTTTAATTTTCCGCGGAACCCCTGAGGGCCTGTCACGGAACCTCAGGGTTCCGCGGAACCCCATTTGGGAACCGCTGGTCTATAATTTGTACATCTTTGGCAGTTGTGGGTAATCAGTAACCAGAAAGTCTGACTATCAGCATCAGCACAGATTACTAAGTAGCTACCAAGTGTTCACTAAGGTGTATTGGGTTGCCCGGATAACTGGGTTAAGGAGGTCATATAGACATTTGGTCCATGTAAAACAATAATTACCCAGTTAATTCAGTCTTAACCGGATGAATCTGAGTTTCAGTATTTTACAGCTGACCTTAATATTGCTTGCTGAAAGGCTACCCAGATGATGTCATATCAATAACTTATCTAGCATTAACAGTGATACAAAAAGCATTAATTATTTAAGTTAATTAATAATATAACTGTAGCTAGTTATGCATAAGCTATAAGTACATATAGTTATTCTTATTGCCTTTGTAAGATATTATTGGTAGTTTATTTGGTTAGACATATTTGCCACATGACCTGGGGTCAATGACCGGGATATATGTACGACGATTAATGAAAAAGGTACCTGGGTACCTATATGTCATGGAGGTTATAATACACCATAGATTCACAATCGGATATTGTTGATATTTACAAATATTTCAAACTAACAAAAGCTGATGATGATTGATGATGAAATTAAGGAAATGTATATTGTATTTTGCTGTGATTCACTAAAAAAGCATTTTTGTGTTTATTAACTTCGGCGTCTTCCAAGTGCGTGTTTCTAAGTTGTTTTTGGAAGTATCAGGTAAATTATGTAAAAATAGAAAGTAGGAATAAAACTTTTAAAGTAAGTAAGAGGCTTCAACAATCAGATTCGAAACAACAATATTTTGGGCTGCCAAAACCAAAAATGACACGACCGGCGCGTCTTTTCTCATTTAAATTAAAAGTCATCCAAAACACTACATACCTTGGTCAATAAGTTTTGTAATAATAGGAAACTTAGCATTATTAAGTTTTATTTTCTCGCTTAACAACTCTCTCATGTATTCACCGGCTTTTTCATTTATTTTTGGATTATCCTCGCCATCTTGTTCTGGGTCATTTTCCATACTTTCATCTATCGGCGCATTTCGCTTGAAATCACTACTATTGTATCCGTTTTTGTCGTATTTCTCAGCCATTTTTAAATAGCTTAACTAAGTATAATGAATATTAACACGTTTATCTAAAAATTACTAAGTCACATTCACAGAGAAACGGCGTCTGCCACAAGAAATCTATGGCTCGCGTGGCGACGTCAGATTCACATTCAGTGTTGCCAATGAAAAAATCTCCATTTCTAGCGCGTTATAAAATATCTATGGTTTTTACCTAGAACTATATACTGACTGGCAGTGCCTTTCTGAGGTTTTCGCAGAGTCTGTAGCTACCATAGATGTAATATACTAAACAAGATTGCGCACGCTCAAAATATATATTTACGAAAATGAACTCTATTCCAACGCAATAAGGTACTAAATTGGTTGCATAATACACAGAGGCAAATCCGAGTCGAGAGGGATAGTAAGAACGGAGGCCGTTTGTCTCTTTCTAACACCTTGCCAGCATAAAAAAATGTTATGATCAACAGTTTTGTCTTCCCAAAAAAACAATTGAATCACTTATATTTTTATCTTATTTTAACAATTATAAGTCAACAAATTAATAATAATCGCATTAATTTCGTATTTATTCTTAAAACGTAAACAACATAAATTTTTATTTTCTAATGGTAACCCTGAACATTCTTGGCGCGTAATCAGCATTTAAAATTTTGTTTATATATTTTTGTATTAAATCAATTTAAACTATTAAAATGATGAAAAAGTGTTGCTTTTATACTTGTGAAAGTGAATCCTATGGTGGTTGCTATTGTAGGTATTCAAACTTCTGGTATTCTTGAAAGCCTTTATTAATAGTTAAAGAAATACAATCACATTTTGTTAGGAATAATTCCTAACAAAATGTGATTGTATTTCTTTACTTTATTTATAACATTGTTCTCACTAGTTTTTACATCATGACAATTCACACCACAGTCATTCTTTTTCATAGACTAACAACCCTACATTTTTTAAATGTCATAGACTATAAATTCCTAACACCTTCTCCTATTTTTAATATATGAACATAAATTAAAAATACCTTATAATTACTTCAGAAACACATCAGTTTTCAAAACATTAACTTAAACAAGTTTTCAAAACATTAACTTAAACACTTCTAATTATAACTCTCAATTTACACAACAACTTTATCGCAATGAAATTTAAATTTTTCTTTATATAGTGGTTTCGTCAACATATCCGCTATCTGATAATTTGTAGGACAATATATAACATCTAAATATCCTTTCTTATAATTTTCGTGTATAAAATAAAATCTCACATCTATATGTTTAGATCTCTTGCTGAATGAACCTGTTTTAATCAATTGGATAGCACTCTGGTTATCAATATTCAAACTAATCTTAATACTGCTACCAATTAATTCACTTATAAAAGTCTTTAAGTATAAACACTCTTTAACGCAATCTGCTGCTGCTATATATTCCGCTTCAGTTGACGATAGACTTACTATCGGCTGTCTTTTGGAGCACCAAGCTATAGGTCCACCTGCCAACATTATTATGAACCCTGTTGTACTTCGTCTGGTCTCTGTACAACCTGCATAATCTGAGTCACAATATGCATGCAATCTTGTAATATCTTTCCCAGCATTATACAAAATCCCTTTATCTCTCGTTCCATTCAAGTACTTCAACACCTTCTTTACTGCTAATATGTCTTGCCTTGATGGATTTTCTACCTTTTTACTTGCTTCATTCACAGCTTGACTGATATCTGGTCTTGACCTGGTTGACAAATACAATAATCCACCAACTAGTTCTCTGTATGGGAAATTTGACGTAGCCACCTTAGATTCATTTTCCTTTCCCACAATGCATGGAGTATCTGCAGCTTTGGAATCATACATATTATATTTTCTAAGTAATTTTTCTGTATAATTCTGCTGATGCAACAAGATGCCTTGTTCTGATCTTTTTATTTCAAAACCTATATAGTTTTGAGGTTGTTCATATGTTTTTAAGATAAATTCTTTTTCCAATTGATGCAAGATCTGTAATAACTTTTCCTTGTCTTTTGATATGGCCAAACCGTCATCAACATATATAGCCAATATTATAGTTTTGTCTTCATTAAAAAACACACACTGATCCGACTTTGAAGCTCTCAGTCCAAGTTTCCTTAAAGTTTCTGTAAATCTTTTATTCCATGTCATTGGTGCCTGTTTTAGCCCATATAGTCCTTTCTTTAAATGACAAATTTTATTAGGTTGTCTTTCATATCCTTCAGGAATATACATAAATATGTCTTCCTTTAACTCGCCATACAAAAATGCTGTTTTCACATCAAAAGTTATCATTTCATATTCCTTTGAAGCAGCAATTGCTATTAATGATTTTATTGCTGATTGACTTACTACTGGACTATATATTTCTTGATAGTCAATGCTTTGCTGTTCGAAGCCTCTTGCTACAAGTCTTGCTTTGTAAGTACCATTTTCTTTTATACAAAATACCCATTTACTTGACAATATCTTGTGTCCTTTTGCTCTTCCTACATCAACTATTTCCCATGTATTGTTACTTTCCAATGATTCCTTCTCCGAATTTATGGCCTTCTCCCAATTATTCTTTTCAGCAGACTTCATGACTTCATCATACGTAAGTAATACATAATCTTGCAGGTAAGCTGGTTTTTTCCGTTGTCGTTTTGTATTTATAGTTTCTATAGTTTCTATCTCTGCAGTATTACTTTCTTTATTTTCATCATTTTCTACTTCATCAATAATATCTGGGATGTTATCTTCTATTACATTACTTTGTTGTTCTAACTCTTCTATTTCATAATAACTGTCATCACTTTCTTCTTCTTGATTTATTTCTTCTTCATTATTATCTGGTATTATTTCTGTTATCACCGAACTTCCTGTTTCTTCATATTTTTCTCCAATTTTCTTATTATTATTAATTATAACAATATCCCTTGCTATTTCAATTCTTCTTTCTTCTTTATTCCACAATCTATATCCATTATTAGTATATCCAATCATGATTAACTTTTTGCTTCTTGGATCTAGTTTCTTAATATTCGAATGTAATTGTTTAGCATATACTATTGAACCAAACTTGCATATATTAGATATATTAGGCCTTTTACCATGCCACATCTCATAAGGTGTCTTATTCTTCAAAGATTCACTTGGTAATCTATTTATAATATAAGTAGAACAGTATACAGCTTCACCCCACATTTCTTTATCTAACCCTGAATCAAATAGTAATGCTCTGGTTTTATCTAATAATGTTCGATTTAGTCTTTCTGCTTTACCATTTAGTTGTGGTGAGTATGGTACTGTATAATCTAGTTTTATTCCCTTTTCAGTACACCATTTTTTAAAATCATTGCTTGTGTATTCACCTCCATTATCGCATCTTATGGTAGATACCTTTTCTGTTCTCTCTCTTTCTGTTTCTTCTATATAATGTTTTAAATTTTCTTTAACTTCATTTTTATATTTAAGCAAGTATATTTTTGTAAAATGAGTATAATCATCCATGACGGTTAAAACATAACTATAGCCATCATACGTTTTGTTTTCGAACGGTCCACATACATCAGTATGTAATAATTGAAGTGGTCTACTGGCTCTGTTTCTTACTGTGTTAAATGGAAGTCTTGTTTGTTTAGCTTGTGTACAGATTTCACATTCGTCTATTTGCCTTAATCCATTTATTTTTATTCCATCTGCCACATCTGGTAATATATCTAGTATTTTCTTTCCTGGATGTCCAAGTCTTTGATGCCATTCTAAGGCAGTGCCATTTTCTTTCATTAACAGTGTTTTTTCTTGCATATTATTATCATCCAAATTAATTTTATATAAACCGTTTTCTTTTTTTCCTGTTAATATTAATTCTGACTCCTTATATATTTTTACATTATCTTTGGTAAATATAACCACTCCTTGATTGTTTGTAACTGCATTAACCGATAATAAATTTTGTGATAAGTCAGGAACAAGCAGGGTATTATTAAGAGTACATTTTTTTCCCATGACTTTACCAGTCCCTTTCACCTCTATTGTTTCTTCATTTGCAGTCAAAACAGATGATGGTTTGCATTCAAAAAATTTTAGTATGTCTACATTTTTGGTCATGTGTGCAGTACACCCAGAGTCTACAACAAATTCTTTCAGTTTTGGTTCTTGAATTTCACCGTTTGTAAAAAATGCCTTTTCTATTCTTTTGTTACTTTTTTCTTCATTCTCATTCTTATTCTTATTTTTGAAAAAACAATTTTCTTCTCTGTGATTAATTTTTTTACAGATTGAGCACTGTTTATTTTTAAACTTACAGTCTTTATCTTCATGGTTGTCCCTTTTGCAGATACTACAGGCTCTACAGTCTTTCTTCATGTGCCCTGTTTTGTTACATTTGAAACATTTTATTGCATTAAACTTTTTCTTTGATGTAGATGAAGATGTAGCTTGAAATGCTAGCTGCTTGTCACTTTCTTTTGCTTTCAACATTCGATTTTCTTCAGCCAGAAGTCTGTTTGTTAAATTTTGAAGGGTTTTCTTATCGTCTGCCATGCATTCCCAAGAAGTTATAAAATAGTTTAAATTATTTGGTAAACAGCTTAGTATTTTGGATATGACCATTTCATCATCTATTTTTGTTCCTAGCTGACTTATACGAAATTGTAAATTTTCTATTTCACTTATTAATTGGGAAAGCGATTGACTCTCTTGTTTCTTATATGTGAAAAACTCTTGTAATAATGCATCTTTGTTTCTTTGCTCAGAACCTTCGAATATTTCACATAATTTTACGTACATTTCACGTGCACTGTTACAATTAATTATGTGACCTTTTAGTTTCTTATCAATACTGCTTATGATAATTCTTTGCACCTGAGCATCTTTGATACTGAAGTCACTTTTCTTGTCATCTTCTTTTGTTTGTGCAATTGTTTTTGCAAGATTTGCCGCTTTTAAGTGTATATTGAATTCAAATTTCCACAATAAAAATGTTTCCGCATCTTTTAATTTTTCTATCTGTATTATCTCAGGTTTTTCCATTTTTTAGTTTTTCACCGTTTTTTATTTTCTTCCTTGTTATTACTGTTTTTTAGTTTTTTTTTTCACTTGTTTTTTATGTTGGGTTTTTCATTACCCAATCCCGGTTTTTAATTTTTTCTTCTCGGGCGTTCTGGGCCCATAACCTATTGTAGGTATTCAAACTTCTGGTATTCTTGAAAGCCTTTATTAATAGTTAAAGAAATACAATCACATTTTGTTAGGAATTATAACATTGTTCTCACTAGTTTTTACATCATGACAATTCACACCACAGTCATTCTTTTTCATAGACTAACAACCCTACATTTTTTAAATGTCATAGACTATAAATTCCTAACAGTTGCAATATATCGTTGCACAGGTAAGCTAATAATAACATTTTCGTAAATCAAACAACTAGGGTGCCCATGAATTCTTGTAATGAGTCAAAATATGGGTGATGGATTTTAAAAATTTTGTACTATTGTTATAGCTTCCCAAAAAAATGTAGAAAGGCGATATAAATGGCTCAGCAGTCTATATGTGAAGCAAAAATACAAAAAAATCAGTCTGCACTTCGAATCTTCCTGTTTTTTTACTGCTAATTCCCGCTAATTATTAAAAGCCTATATTAGTATTTTAAGGTCACAAACTGCGTATGTTAGAATACCAATCTGTGTTTAATAATCTTAGCAAACTCGGATTGGTCTCACATAGCTTAATCTCATAGTCACCCTATTAGAAAGGGACAGACGGCCTCCGTAATAACTGTTTCACTCGGCTCGTTTTTTGGGTAAAGGTGCGCAGTCCTGTTTACTATATTATGTCTATGGTAGCCACTGCGCATTACCATGACACACATATCTTTGGTTTACTCTAAGGTCTATACTCACTCTAGAACCACTAAACACAAGGGCGATTGTGGGTTGAAAACTAAAAGACGAATATTTTTATTTCAGCGTTTATTCCTTATAAAAACAATGCCATAATAAACAATAGATTATTTTTAAACTTGAGAGTTTGTCGATCACTTGTCTTTTATTTTCTTGTCTTTCGGCTTGTGATGGGATCTAGCGTGTTGTATCACCATGATGTTGAACTCACTGTCTGGTGCCACCATTATTTCATCTTTCTTTGTATGGATTCGAATTATTATTATTTCTTCCAGTGGGTTCTGAAAATAAGTTTTAATTATGAGAATCACGTTATTTTATGCGACCACCTCACGTTATTTAATGGCGGATGTTTTGTGGGTATTCCGGGCAAGACCACAAGCCCAATTTATTTGTTATAAGTACAAATATTTCATCCTTTTATACTGTCCCTATGTACTGCCGTATATGTATAGATACCTAATCATTTATTTACTCCGCTTATGTACTCCCTTATCTACTATCCCCATGTACTACCCCTATTGTACCCTTATGTACCTACTCAACAAGAAAATATCTCACCAGTTCTTTAATGTAGATTTGCGATATTTGTCCAAACTTGTGAAGAGCTCTGCCATAATTCGTGGCGCTAGTAACGCTCATATTGGTCAATATAGGGGCCCCTGAAACATATCGTCACTTTATATGATTATTATCTGCAAGACTATCATAGACTTTTAGGTGACCAATTAAACCTCGCCTCTTTCGTGCCATAAGTCATATTTTTGGCATTGTTAACGGGCAGAAGTCATGATGTGGAGCTACTCAGAAACTGGGTTGTGGTAGTCATATAGGCTGCTTAAATTACACTTGATAGTTTTTACCAAACTTATTGGCGGTTCGCATTTAGTTTCCGAGCGCAAGGACATGCGAGACATGCACGCATTTGGTTCACCCCTCGCGTAGGTACGTCTACCGACCACTGATTCTTAGAAGGTGTTTGCCTTTAAGCCACCATAATGTTTGATGACTTGACTACATCTATATCAAGAAGGACATAGAGTTTGAGGTTGAGATTCATCGTCCTCCGAGCCTTTTTCCCAACTATGTTAGGGTCGGCTTCCAGTCTAACCGGATGTAGCTGAGTACCAGTGCTTTACAAGGAGCGACTGCCCTATCTGACCCCCTCAACCCAGTTACCCGGGCAACCCAATACGCCTTGGTTAGACTGGTGTCAGACTTACTGGCTTCTGACTACCCGTAACGACTGCCAAGGATGTTCAATGACAGCCGGGACCTATAGTTTAACGTGCCATCCGAAACACAGTCAATGGTTTCTAAGATATACTTGGAAAATGAGGTTGAGATTAAAACTAAAATAGATGTTAACCTTCCTTGTTCGTCATTATTACGCCTTCTACTGAATCATCGTCCATTATTCTGTCCACGATGGGATTAGCAGAGTTAATTGTGGCCGTCTGAAATCAAGAAAACTCTTTGATAGCACTTATATCGGCAACTTATGTGACAGTTAACTATAACTTGGTTTCACAGCTTTTACCTGGTAGATAGCGTTACTTATCAGATAACTAACAGACACTTCATCGGTTACCAGTGAAATTATTGAGCCAATGAATTTCACTTTCAAATGTAAACAATAGTAAACAGTTACGTTGTCAGTGAACTAGGCCTTTAGGTATCTACTGTTTTTTTAAACTTACGGTTCGTACAAGCCATTCATCTCTTGCATCTTTCAATAAGTTTGTAATTATTTTCATTATTAATTATGGCACAAAGAACTCTGAAAGAAAGAAAGATGTTACTAAAATTATACGGATAAAAACGTGATTCAGTACCTAATGGATGATCAAATGAAATAATTAGAATACGAATTTAGAAATTCCTAGTCCCCTTTGGTTTTTAATCTTAGTCCCGTTCTCCCCTCTAGGTTAGGTGCCCGAACGCTGCCTTGTTCCGAGTTTTTGAGTCATCTAGTACCATTTTTTTCCTTACAAGCGAATATTAGTCCTTGAAAAGTTATGGTCAATCACGGAAAGGACCTTTAAATAAAGATAGCATTCACAAATACCTTTCTAATGTATGTGTTTATGAGGGTCCTCTTTTTCCAAAGGCTTGAGTTTTTGAAGAACGCACGCTGAAAACTCGGCGTCGGAGGCAACTAAGAGCTCATTTGATTTGGTCACTATCCGATAAGCCACCAAGTCATCCATTATATCCTGTTGGTTATGAAATACGATATTTAAATTATAAAAAAAGGTTCCATTGCATATACCTAAGACCAGTAGCAGAATGCCCGATATGGTTAAAACTGCTGTTGCGATTCAATTTCTATTCAATTTTGACATTATTAACTTAGGAGAATCGGGCCTCAGTAAAAAATTTTGGACACGGAATAAACAATTGCTTTTATTGATTGAGAAAGGTATTCTTGGTGCTATGTTACCTATGTCATCATAGGCATTATCTTTAATTCTCCCATCGCGGGGCATATTCCTCAATATTTAAAATAATAAAAAAAATAAGTCACGGTTTGTTTAACGATATAAAGTAGGCTTATCACAACCATATACAAGTGAAGTTGGTATTTAGTACTTTGTGTTTCAAAACCAGGCACAAAGCAATGACTTTGGCTTCATGTAAATTCTATAAAATTTCAATTTCTAAACGAAAAACAACGGATGGATATTTGTCCGCAGTAAATAAATAAAGTAATAAAAAAATTAAAGCTTACCACTTCTTTGATAGAACTTCGAATTTGACGACCGAGGGATGGCAACTGGCTAGCTAGAACTACTTCTTCAATCCTAGGCATGGTATGCATTATAGGCTCATCTGTAATTAGTCTGATTAGCAAGACTACGAATAAAACACACTGCATTGTTCTCGTCTAACTTTTCCGATCTAGGGCCCGATTCTATTCATTATTATAGACCAATCGTATTCCAACGACATTAGATTGGTTTGCGATTGGTCTATAATTATATTGCAATTGTAAATCATTTGCAGACAAAATGATTTATTATTAAATGACAGAAAAGGATAAAAACGTTTATTTCAAAGAAAAAATAGCGGAATGCCACATACGCTTCAATCGTAATTGAGTCGTGATTGGATCTCAATCGAATGTGAATTGTAGGTATGTCGCTTAAGCAAAATTCGGACTCGGCACTCGTCCGGGGGGACGAGTTTGATGCTGATAACTGCGCAATAGTCAAATTATGCGCAAGACACTACTGCGCATCTGCGAGGCGTTATAACTCAGGCTGACTTCGGAGAGAAAAATAGCTTCTGCACGAATTAGATCTCTCTCAGGTGGTGTCAGGTTGTCGTCCCATCGAGCTATGAGATTGAAGGAATAGTGAGGGCACCTGTGTCTGCGCAAATGCTTGTGCACTATGATATTATGTCCTGCGTAGTTGGCTGATCTCCTTACATGACAACAGCCGCCGTAGCCGATAATCAGCTAGAAGAACATCATCATGTTAAGAAATTATGACCTTTTGGGGAACTTTTGGAAATTTTAATTTGTCCAGCTCTGTTGCCGCTAACCGTTCTAACTAAATATATTATTTTCCTAACTTACCTTCCCTGAAATACATCAAACCGATAACATTTAAATTGAGTTCTATACGATCGATAGTATCCGTAGTAACTTGTGAGAACTCCTGAAAGTGAACACAGTAAATTGTTTAGAGGACCACACCGGCCTATTTAGAGCATACAAAAAAGAACGCATTCCTTCGTATTATTTTATTTAGCACTAGCTGTGCCAAGTTTCAAGCAATTCTCGAGGGAATTCCTTTCCGTACCCGGATAAAGTATAGTCTTTGTCACCCGGGTATAGTGTAGATTCTCAACAGTGAAAGCTTTTTTAAATCATGATAAATAAAAGACCAAGAAAGAGCAGAGATGAAAATGCTAAGAGGAACGTGTGGTGTTATGCGAATGGATAGAGTATGATTATATGAGAGGAAGTTTGAAAGTAACAACGCTGCGTGGAAACCGGCTGTCATGGTATGGGCATGTGATGTGATGATGACAATGGAAGTCACTTCGTAAGGAAGGCTTTGGGTATTGGTAACGTGGATGGCATAGTTGTCCGGGTAACTGGGTTGAGGGGGTCAGATAGGGCAGTCGCTCCTTGTATAGCACTGGTACTCAGCTACATCCTAGACTGGAAACCAACACCAACATATTTGGGAAAAAGGCTCGGAGGATGATGGATGGCATAGTGGAAGAGGATGACCAAAAAACCGATGCATGGTGTGAAAGTCGATATGATTAGAAATAATGTTATTTGTGAGATGATGGCAGATGACTATGGATGGAGAAAACATGCTGCGCCGACTCCAAATAAAATTGAGATAAGAGGGGGATGATGATAATGATAATATTCATAGGATTTGGACCTGTTCATGGTTCTTGATGATCCTATAGTTTTAGATAGTTTTGAGAAGTGAATAAAAGTAGAAATGAACTTACTTTTGGCCATTCCCTCCTCCTAAACTTTCTAAATAATCTTCTAGGCATTATAAGGAGTAAAAATGTATAATATTTCTAATAATAAATGTTGAATATCTAACAAAATAAATAAAATATAAAAAGAAAGTGTTATAATGGTATCAAAACATCTGTATGACAGACAATAGAAGATTGAGTTTTTTTTTTGTGAAATATGGCTTCCTGATATCATTCATCAAAGAAGATTTCAATTCGTTTTTGAACCTCAAAAATCAAAAGTATATGTAAAGGTAGAATTCCGTGGATAGCGGCTACGACAGCCGCGCGCGGCTTACGACAGTCGTCGGCCGCGCGCGACAATAGTCAACCTATGAAAATGTATGGCGCCGCTGCCGAGGTCCGCGACAGTCGCGCGCGGCCGACGAATTTCGTAAGCCGCGCGCGGCCGTATGCATCTCAACATGGTCTAGCGCTTAGTAACATCTATATAATTTTAGTAAAACCAGAATTGAATTGTTTTTTATTTAGTCGGCAAAACTTCCTTTTGTTTTCATTACAATACAAATGCTTTTGAATCAGTATTGGGTAGTATCCTTCATCATTTCTACTTTTTAAAAATAGGGTCGATTGGTAATCTATTTTCATAATACAGCCACAGCAATACGTCATCCTCTTCTTCTTCAAGGATATCAATTAGCACTTCGACTAGAGGGAACGGACGAACAAAATCTACTAATTTCAACACAATGCCGCGCGCGGCTTACGAAATTCGTCGGCCGCGCGCGACTGTCGCGAGCCTCGGCAGCGGCGCCATACATTTTCATAGGTTGACTATTGTCGCGCGCGGCCGACGACTGTCGTAAGCCGCGCGCGGCTGCGTAAGCCGCGACCCACGGAATTCTACCTTAAAGTAAGCTGAAAATCAGCACTTTTCGAAGGTCAAGTTTACAAGAGACAGCCCCCAAAAACGCCCGCCCTTCAGCAGTTCCTATGTTTTTGCTATAAAGAAGAAATTGAGGAACTAGCTCAACAATGGTGCAACACAATTCTGCATAGTTTGTAAAACCAAAAACAAAGTGTTAAAAAAATATTGTAACTGGCCAAGCGCGAGTCGGACTCGCGCACGAAGGGTTCCGTACCTTCCAAACAATATTCTACATATTTATATATATTTATCGAAATCGCGCAAAAATGAGCAAAAAAATCACGTTGTATGGGAGTCCCCCAAAATATTTATTTGATTCTAGTTTTCAGTATTTATTGTTATAGCGGCAACAGAAATACATCGTCTGTGAAAATTTCAACTCTAACTATCACGGTTCATGAGATACAGCCTGGTGACAGAAGGACGATGGACGGACGAACGGCCGGACAGAGTATCGAAAACAATAGGGTCCCGTTTTACCCTCTGGGTATGGAATCCTAAAAATAATAAAATTATGTACAAACTAAAGTCGGTACCTGCTCAAGATTTCCCATTGGGAGCGGCTGTAAGAAGAAATATTCATAAATCCGCAGTTTGTTCGTTTTTGACGCACCAGGAACTCCACAAGCGTTGTAACTACAATGGTTTCATAGAGGAGAGGCAGTCGCTCCTTGTACAACACTGGTACTCAGCTGCAAACGGTTAGACTGGAAGCCGACCCCAACATAGTTGGGAAGAAAGGCTAGGCAGATGATGATGAATGGGACCGCGTCGTAGCAACTTAGGAACTTAGTTACTCTTAAAATCCGGCTTTTACATAAACTTTGTTCATTTGCATTCGTGCAGATATGAGTATACACTGGTTTTAGAAACTTTATGATCCCCCAGTTTTTGGAACTAAGGAAGTAGGTAAATATGAAGAGCCATTTCCAGTTCCAGTTTCAGTTTTCATACAGAAGTTGTTTTTTTCTGTTGTAACCATTTTTTATTTTTTTTAATGACGTCAAAAATCATCAAATGACCTGCTGTGGGTTAGCAGCGGTGAGGGAGTGTCAGACTCTTAAATCATAAATCATTTATTTTGCTTGAAATATGGTTTTACATAAGGTGTTAACAATAGGGTATTACATGCATTTTTGAAATATATCTTAAATAAATTCTTTAGTCTTAATATATCTCTAAAAAATTAAAAATATTTTTTTTTTCTCACGTTATGTACGAATATAAATTAATTGTTTTATCATAATTTCAAATTTCGCGCGTATTTCGCGAAAACGCGGCACACAACGGACGCCATGATTGTTTTTTGGTCATGACGTCATTACGTTAGTAAACAAACTACAGCTGTCAGTAATACATATTTTGATATATATTGAAAATTTTAATAATGAGTAATTATGCTCCGTATCGTTGGTGTGTTGTTTCTGAATGTGAGAACACTAGTGTAAAAACACCAGACAAATTATGGATTCAAGTATCTACCAGTGGATATAAATATGAGAAACCCTTGGTTAAAAGTTGTTTACTACTGTAATGACGTCATTAGCATGGCGGCGACATTTCGTAGTGTTCAAAGACAGATAAAAAAACCTAAAAACTTTAAACTGCAATAAAAAATATATTTATGTACCTTACGAAGTGAAACTAACATTTCCCGATTGCTTTTCCTCTAAACAATCATTGTAATACACTTTTAATTTTTTTCTCATCTAGACTAAAATACCCTATTATGTAAGTTGTAGTGTACAAAACATATTTCACCCGTATTACGGGTATGCAAAATATGGTTCTTTAAAGCTAATGGAATTATACAATTATCTGTTTAATTAATATATTAATCAATTAAATTAATTTTTAAATTAAATTATTGGTTATAAAAAAAGGTACGGCATTTAGTGGGCACCAAATCGACATGTACTTTTGTTGAGAAACTCTTTAACACTATAAAAACTCTCCTGAATTAGCCACTTTCGAAGGGCAGTACAGAACTTGTTGTAGGTACGGCAAGTCAGTCATTCTCTTAGGCAGAGAATTATAAATTAATGGAGCCATATAGGCACAGTTTTTCCTAAAAAGCTCCAGCTTAGGGACGGGCATTTTTAAGGGAAGGCGATTAATTTTGCGTCTAAATGTGTTATCATTAGATATAAAAAGATAACCGTGGTTTTTAACAAATTTAGAAACTTCATATATGTATATGCAAGGTACGGTTAAGAGACTATGTGTCTTCTTACTGACTAAAAACCGTCGTGTTCCGTCGTAGGCCTTTTATGTACCAGGGCCGCGGTAACTCTTTCGAACAATCCCGCAGCCCTTCTGTTGTAATCTTAGAATGTGATTGTTCGTTAAATAGAGGGGTAAAACCTATTTAGGTATATGTAGGTACCTAAATAAAACGAATAAATTCAGTTTTGGTATCAATTTATTTTTTTACTCTTACTTTATACTTATGCAAAGACTGAGTTGTTTGTGTCATTATTTGTGCACCGTCGGATAAAACGTGCCTATCTGAGTACCACTAAAAAAAACTGCATCTAAATCGATTCATGCGTTTAGGAGCTACAGTGCCACAGATGTATTTAGGGTCGGGAGTAAAAAAATATAATCATTGCTAGAGGTTAATTACAAGTTTATAGTTTCCTGTTTCTTTTGTGACTCAAGAACTAATAATGGAACCGACTGACTGTTAAGAGTTCGTCGTCTATTCGAATTCAAGTAGGTTTTCAATAACTCTACACTGCAGCGTATTTCTTGAATTTCATCAATAATTTTCTTCAAAGCTTTGTCTTTTTCCATGCGTTGTTCGTTGTCAGCTAATTGTTTGTTTACAACCACTTTGTAAATTTCATCGAGTTTCATTTGAAAAAGTTTTGAGCCTAGTACTTCATCTGACTGCTTCTTCTGCAAATGAGCTCGATCAAATATGGCTTCTCTTAGTCGGGCTGGCAGTCGTCGACAGTTCCTGCACGTGGACTTCCGAGGTCGCAGTACTATCACATTCTCCCACTTCTTATTCCTCAACCATCTCTTATACAAACACCTTGGCAGTATTTTCTTAAAAAACTTGTTACAAACAATACCTTCTAGCGATGTTATGAACTCTATTTGCTTTTCTAACCTTTTTATGTTACCTATGATTTCTAATCTATTGACGTTGTCGACTGCCACACCGACCAAGAGATTCATAAGAATAATTGAAATCAGAATGAGGAATGACATGAATATTATTCTTAGTATTATGATTGATGCTGATACTTCTATGGCACTCTTCTTACTTATGGTGTCCTGGTAATCGAACTCTGACGTCATCATGACCATGGTGGTGACGAAAGCTGACCACGGACCTTCGAACGGCGGCTTTGCACGGAACTGTATCATGAAGGTTATGGAAAAACCGAATATGAGGAATAGGAATGACAGCAGAATCTGAAAAAAAAACAAATTATATATTTTTTGTACAGTCAACTTCAGGTCAGTGGTAACAGTTTTATTGGAAAATCGTACTTATTACTATTGAGTTAAGGTGCATGACAGTTACCACTGATGTGCAGTCTACCGTACATACCACATTGTTTTTAATTATAATGTGTTAGTCCTCATACTCTTATGGTCCAGAAATAGCTTCTGTCAGCGGTTACACCAGCCTCCCGTAAGAACTTTTCCGCGCACCCAGATAAAAAATAACTTACGAACTTTCTGGATACATGGACATTTACATCTCGTTAATGGACACTCAAAGAATTTTGTGATAAATAAATAAGTAAAATAAAAAAATAAAAAAAAGCGTTCAAATCGGACCGAACAAACAACGTTTTCACCTATAGTATAGAAGATTGCTAGTTAGCTCACCTTAACAACTTTATTGGCGACTTTGCCAAACATGAGTACATAGAAGCCCCAATCAGGGAATCTTGAGAGTAAGAACATCATTTCGAACCAGGAAAACAGTAGGGCAACTGAGGCGACAAGCCTTGCCCACTCTGGTGGGTCACTGCCAGTGTCCCAGGATACCACACGAAGCAAAACTACTGCCAGCAAGATGGACCAGAACTTCAACCAGGTCTCAACACTGAAAAGGTACCTCGTAGTTTTCATTTTTATGAAGATTACCTCCTGTTGAGCAAAGAAAAGAAAATTTTATACCTCAATCTATGTGTGTTAAATACATTATTTCGTTTAGCCGTCAAAGCGTAATTGAGGAACAAACAACCAAACCCAAAATATTCATTTTATTTTCATACTAATTTGCTGGCTTTTTAAAATTGAAAGTTGTAATTACCTGAATTGTTATCAAGCAGACTGTCAAGTAAGTAATTTGTATCCACCAACTGCTGTGTAATATGAAGGGTACATCTTTTTGCTTGCCGCTTTGTTTGTTTTTATCCGTATAATAGAACACAGAAACTGTGAACACGTTCAGAGACAGGACGAAACATCCGTACAATGCTAAAATACTGTAAAAAAACGGCAGAAATTCTTTCCATTTTAGATACACAAAGCTTTGTACCAACGGATGTAGTAGAAGCCGATTCTGATCGTATCTATTACCGGTATTTAGAAGAGCCTTGATCACCCTCATTTGTTTGGCATCGGACTCCTTCGGGACCAGCATTTTGAAGTCCACAGTCACTTCACATTTAGACTCTTGAAGTCCCATACCTTGAATGTACGAGTCAAACATTTCTTCCATAAATTCAGTCGGCTTCGACAAGTTGTTCATTAGTAAATCGATGGGAACCATCTTGCATCTTCTACTTTCGTGAAACCCAGAGAGATCAGCTCCTGCTCTTATAAGTAAAGCAATCATTTCTCTGTTCCCGTGAGAGCAAGCATCGTGTAGAGGTGTTTGATCTGCTGAATCGAGAGCGTTAATAGTGTTCTTATCATGTCTTAATATCAGATCTGCTATTTCACAATAGTTTTTGCTTGCAGCTATATGAAGAAGGGACGTAAATGTCAAGGTATCTTCGCAAATTGCGTTCTTACAATTTACGTAGTAGTGTACTTGAGCACCTTTGGCGATAAGCATTTCTGCACAGGTGAGATGATTATTGAATACTGCGTAGAACAATGGTGGACCTACGTTATCCATTTTGTTAACCATAATAGCTGTAGCGTGACTGTTGTATTCAAGTAAATATTTGAGTATTTCTTCACAACCGTGTTCGGCAGCTACATGCAGTACGTTGGCCTTATTCGCTACGGTCGTTTCTATATGAGAACCGGCAGTCAGTAATATTTTAAGAGCTTCCAAATGATTGTGAATTATTGCTTTGAATAGTGGAGTTTCTCCCTTCTCATTGCGAAAATCGACAGTGTTGCTCAATTTTGCGATATTCAATATCTCTTGAAGTATGTCTACGTTGCCCAATGCTGCTGCTGTGTGGATGCAAGATTCTCCATTTTCCTGTAAAATTGTATGTTTAACATTATCTTTATTATAGTGAATGCTATCACTCTGTTATACCTACTCCATGGTTGTAAGCATGGCTTAATGAGATACTAAATGCCTTTGTTTTTAGGCTGTGAAGATGACAACAAATTACAAAGTTTTCTACATTATTATGGGTGGTGTTACCTTCATAGTGATGCTGGCTCCTGCACCAAGAGCTATGCAGACGCCTTGCAACCAACCTTCTTTGATTGCTGCACAGAGTACGGTGGCGCCCGATTGGTCCTTCACGTCTACCGTTGCTAAGTGAGGGTCCAAATTACCAGGGTTTTGGTTTGCCAGCAACTATAAAAAGGGAACAGGGAAAAATATGAGTTTTATTTTTATTCAGATACTAAATGGCCCACCCTCGCTTCGCTTCGGTAACGGAGTAGGATATTCTATAGCTGATAATTATTGTTAGTGTTTCTCTACTATATTATGCGTGTATTATACACATAAACCTTCTTCTTGAAACACTCTATCCGATAAAAAGCCCATGAAAATCGGTTGCGTAGTTTTGAAAATTTACAAAGGGATATTGGAATATAGGGACAGAAAAATCGATGTAATGATTTAGCCTAGCGTTCAAAAATTAATGCTGGCAGGTTTGAATGGGCGTGGAAGAGGAAACATCTAAAATTGTTACCCGGAGTAGTTCTTTGTTTCGCTTTTTAACGCAGACATGCATCGCAGTGAGTCCTTGGCTGTTCCAAGCGGTGGCTGATGCTCCTCCGAGCAGGACCTCGTCTACTGCTCCTTCGCTTTCCAGCTCAACTGCTGTATGCAAAGGAGTGTCTAATGGATTGCTTTTATGATGAAATCTCTGGAACCTGCCGCCCGCTTTTATTAGTAACTTCACTGTCTCCTTGAAACTGCAAAAAATAATGATTTTTAGGGTTCCGTACCCAAACGGGACCCTAAAAATTTTCGCTCCTCTGTCCGTCTGTCACCAGGCTGTATCTCATGAACCATGATAGTTAGAGAGTTGAAATTTTCACAGACGATGTATTTCTGTTGCCGCTTTAACAACAAATACTGAAAACTAGAATAAAATAAATATTTCGGGCGGCTCCCATACAACAAACGTGATTTTTTTGCTCGATATCGATAACGGCAACAGGTACATGCTTGAAATATTCACAGAATATGGAATGAATTATAATTATGGAACGTTTTATAAATAATAGTACGGAACCCTTCGTTCGCGAGTCCGACTCGCACTTGGCCGATTTTTTTTTATAAAAAGAGGTCAATAATTTGATCACATTTGAGTTGTGAGGTATTGGGCATGAACGTGGATGGATATAGTGGAAGAAGACGACTAAAGAAACGATGATTGGATTTTGATCAAGTAGTTATAAATGGGTAAAAATGTTACTTATGAGAATATGAAGGCTGTATAATCATGGAAGGCGAAAACAGCGCCGACCGTAAATAATATTAGTTGAATCTTCTTTTCTTTTTACACAGTCTATCTACATGTTTTTGGTCCTAACTCCCCGGGGCGGGCCTGCTGAAAGAGATTTCACATGAAATAAGCTGGGTCTTTGTAGGTACTATCTGTTTTATTTTTCTTTTTGGCTGTATTCTGTGTGTGTAACTGTGTACATAAACTATTAAATAAATAAAATAAGATTGGGATAAGGGGGCGGAGTCGTAGTGGCCTAGTGGGTAAAGAACCAACCTCTTGAGTATGAGGTTGTGGGTTCGATTCCAGGGCAGGCAAGTACCAATGCAACTTTTCTAAGTTTGTACGCCAATGGCTGATAAAAAGGTGAAGGAAAACATACTGAGGAAACCTGGATTATATAGTCTGAAATCACAAACCCGCATTGAGCAAGCGTGGTGATTAATGCTCAATCCTCAATGTGAGAGGAGGCCGCAGCCCAGCAGTGGGACGATAAAAAGGCTATAACAGTAACAGGGTTAAGGGCAGGAGAATGAAGATGATTTGATCGGATTTGTGTTTTTTTTACTCGTTCGCTTCGATTTTGTGTCCATCATAATGTGCGCAGCCGACGACGTCGAGTGGCGTCCTGCACAGAAGGTCTTGCGCATGTGCGTTGGCTCCTGCGGCAAGTAGCAGCTGCACGCAGTGATGGTGTGCGCGCGCGCTAGCCGCGTGCAGCGCTGTCCAACCTTGCTGGAAGATCGGCAACTGAAACACAACAACAATATGGTTAGTTAGCAAATTGTTTTCAAAAAGGCTACTAGTCATGTGGTTTGCATACTCAGGTTTATTAACATTTCTATCTCAGGGTGCGTCCTGCGAGGTGAATTAACGCCAACATGAATACGAAGCGATCCGAAGCTAATTCAATTATAAACCTACGCTGCGCCACATCGTACCGAGTGTCACGTAGGCCATTTGAAAAGAAATCGACTGTCTGTTATTTTCGCGTCACGCCGCCCGCTTCACATTCGTATCCAAATTGCTCACAATTATTTGGATTGCATATTTTTCGTAAACGTGGATTTAAAAACTAACGACTTTAGCACTAGGTTTAAACCATCGTTTCGAACAAGTAATGGTCTAAACCTAACAAATTAATGGTCTAAGCCAGAACTTCTTAAGTCCACCTTTTATTATAAGCTGATAAACGTGCTTGTCAATAGTGTAGGTTAAACAGCAAAAAAAAAAAAAACAAAAAAAATTACAGGTACACTTTCTTCCTCACGATGTTATAATTTTGTATAATAATGTTTTTAATATTTTGTATATAAACTGTTCTTCAAATCATACAAACAGAATTGTGTTGCTAGTGAGTTGGTTCCACTATTTCTTCTTCCCATCAAAAACACATAGGAAGTAGTGAAGGGCGGGCTATCTTAAAGACCTTCAAAAACTGCTGGTTTTCAGCCTACTTTGAATAATCTTTATTTATCTTTACATACCATTTCCTTGACGTTTCTGCAGTTGTGTTCCATTCCATCTATCCAGTCGTTTGGGAAACGGAAGTCCACGTTGATTTGACATGGTGCGTTCGTCAGTTTGTTTACGGGCACGCTTTGTCTCCTGACTGCTTCCTCAGTTTTAGGGGATAAGGCAACGCAATCTAAAATACTTTCTGTCAGTGCTGAAAAAATATAAAAGTCGAAATCTTAAGTTGCTTGACCCAGAAGAGAAAAGAGGCTGCGGCGAGAAGAAACGGATATATTATAGCATTGCGTAAAATCTTTAAAAAAATTATAACATCCATTCTAAGAGTGTAACCGATCTCACGGATATAAAATTTAAGAACACTGTAAAATCCACTCTAATTAAATAAGCTTATTATAAAATTCAAGACTTTGTTGACGATAAAGAAGCGATAACTCATCACTCCATGTGCGGCTTCCCTGGCAATTAAACGACTTATTCTTCTCCCTTTGCATTGTATAGATTTACAGTTTAACTTTCTTGCACAACTTGCACACAAAGCACTGTTTGTACTGTGACTATATTACTTTTTAAAAAAAGTCTATGGAGTTTCTTGCCGGCTCTTCTCCATGAGACCAACTTTTTGGAACCGTGCAATTAATGTGAAGTTTCATAGGTGCCTGCAAAGGCCTATGTGAAATAAAAAGATTTGATTTTGATTTCTATTGGTCGAAACTCGAAACCCAGCTTCGCACCGCTTCCGTGGACAGACAGCCCAATTTGGTAATTTGTTATGTTATATCTGTCATATAAATAAAGACAGTTACACCACTTATTACACAAGAATGGTTGAACCGTTTAAGCTGAAAATAAGAGGGGAAGTAGCAGAGACACGGGAGAAGGACATAGCAGTTGTCTCAGAAACCGCATACGGAAGCTAGTTTATTTTAAAGCAGCTTGATCTAAATGCAGGATAAGGGTACAGACCTCGAGGAAAATGTAGCAGCAATGTAATATGCTTGACGTTGCCTTCCCAGGCCGCCAAGTGCAGTGGCGTTCTGCCCAGCTTGTCGGTTCTAGTGCATTCCGCTCCCGTTTTCAAGAGTAGTTCCAACGCATCGTTGTCGTAGAATGATGCTATATGACACGCCGACACGTGGTTCAATCGACAAGTTGCGTTGACGCTGGCACCCATAGCCATAAGTCTACAAAAAAAAAAACAAGTAAATTCAGGGACCTTTTTGCCTTTTAGGCTGACGTGAGCGTCGGACTTTTTAGGACAGATAATCGGGTGTCATACACTAAAAGTCGTGGTGGCCTAGTGAGGAAAAAGCCAACCTCTCAAGTATGAGTGCGTTTGTTCGATTCCAGCTCAGGCAAGTACCAATGCAACTTTTCTAAATTTGTATGTATTTTCTTTTTTCAAATATTTTCGTTTTTATTTATTCACAATATATTTACATTAATTGAAAATAAAATAATAAAATAAAAAATTTGTATGTATTTTCTAAGTTTATCTTGGACACCAATGACTGTTTCGGTAGCACGTTAAACTGTAGGACCCGGCTATCCTTGAACATCCTTGACAGTCGTTACGAGTAGTCAGAAACCAGTAAGTCTGACGACAGTCGAACCAAGGGGTATCCGGTTGCCCGGGTAACTGGATTGAGGAGGTCAGATAGGCTCGCTTGAAAACACTGGTACTCAGCTGGATCCGGTTAGACTGGAAGCCCAGACCAACATAGTTGGGAAATAAATGAATGAATCGGGCCGAGGCGAGAACACATAGCTGCAAATTTTCATGACGCTTCGGTCTATAGAAGAGGATTTAATTAATGATCATAGATTCCATTTCATACTCACATACGCGTCGAACTTATAAAATGCAATAGAAATACTAGCAGAATGTTCCTTGACGACAAAAAAGGCGTGAACTATACCTCTATGGCCCAGCGCACACCGCTGGAAGCGCGAGCGAGCGCATTTGAAGACCATTATTTAATATAAACCTTAACTACCTTGACATACGGTCTACAATGATTGTGACCAACTCACCGTTTCATATACGCAATATCACCGCCAGGAATAGATTCCAGGAGTCTGGTGTTCAGCTTAGTGACATGGGTAGCACTTCTTCTCATGGTTAGAGTACCTTCGAGTATCTCCAGGGCTTGGGAAGTCAAGTTCGTGGCCACTGCTACTGGGAATATGCCCGTAGCAGTTGCGCTTTTGCGCACTTTTTCATCGTTTTCTCTGAAAGGATAGGCAGAATATCTTGGTCAGTTATATTTACTGAGATTTTTTTAGCTTGTGCCTATCATTTAAGTTGCACACAATTGTGTCTTTATTGACCCCTTATTGACTTCAACTGACATGAATTTTAGGGTTCCGTACCCAAAAGGTTAAAACGGGACCCGGCAACTAGAAAGCGAAAACTAGAAAGTTTGGGGCTCCCATACAACAAACGTATTTTTTGCTCATTTTTGCTCGATATCGATAACGGTAACAGGTCTGCGCTTTTATAAATAATGGTACGGAACCCGTCGTGCGCGAGTCCGACTCGCACTTGACCGGTTTTTATTTTTTCAAACTCACTACCTATATTTATGCAAGGTATTTCCACATCCGGTTAGACTGGAAGCCGGCCCCAACATAGTTGGGCATAGTTGGGAAAAAGGCTCGGAGGATGATTACAGATGTTGATAATAATGTTAAAGTACAGCTTAACAGCCTTTTTCAGGAGTTCTAAGGGTCATGACACATTATACCGGCACCGCAACAGCACAGCTGCAGCACGGCGTCGCCTCGAATTTAGACTACGGCTAGCTGCCAGCGCGCTAACTACGCGTTGTCCGCAAGGTGCAAGCTCGCCGTCCGCGCCCCGGCCGCGAGGTGTAAACTTGCTGTCACCGCAAACTCAATATAATTTTAGACAGTTATGGTTGAACACGACGCAATGACGTTGTTTCGGTGCCGACTCGGAGTCGGCGGCGTCGGCGCGCTGTACGCATAAGGTCCGCTCGCTTGCAGCACGCGGGCTGCGAGTCGAGTTGTGTGGTAGCGGCAAGCGCGCTGACTGCCCGCCGATGGCTTTTTCATATTGACATTACGAAATATATTATAATATACACGATTTAACGCTTAATTGAATGACAAGTTAAATGCTGGTGTGGAGCGGTGCTGTTGCGGTGCCGGTATGATGTGCCATGACCCTAAATGTGCACGTTAACTGTCCAGTCCGCAATTGGAAGTTTTTAATCATGTGTTAAAAATAGGTAGATCTGGATATTGTTTGTACCTAACTTCAAAATGTTACGTTAAAAATTGTACGCAGTTACCTCTGCGATGTTCTGTTGTCCAGACTTCTCGACTTTATTCTGTGGGTCACAACGTCCAATTTGTCGCATCCACTATGCGAGACTGTCGCGTTATCTAAAATTGAGAAAAATAACTAAAATACGCATCCTACGTGGACGTATCCACGCGATCCGAAGCGAATTCAGGCAATACGGAACGCCCACGGAATAAGGAAGACGATCGGAGATGGCATAGTGCTGGTAGGTCAGGCGCTTTCTTGTAAGTCAAATTCCTATGTTGGGCTTGGCCAAAACGATAAGTTTCAAGTGAACCATCGAGGCGTTCGGGTTCTTTGAGATATCTGTCAAAGATTTTTGGTATTACAAATAAATATCGGATCCAAAGAAAAAGGGCGAAAACAGTAACCTTCCTCGTACCCCGAAAACCCCGCGTTTTGGTGCATTACTTTCTTAGGAGACAATTTGGTTCGTTAGGAGAGCGTAGGCCACGTAAGACACATCAAAAAAACAAGGATTTTTATTGTTTTCGCGAAACACCGCGTAGCTTCGAGTTCGCGTCCAAATTGCTCACAAACGACGCACTGTTACGAGGCTAGGAGGACATCATCATTTAAGGATATAACTAACACATTGTATAGGTACTTTTGAGTACTTATTTGTTTTTATTTTATCAGTAAAAATACTTAAGGAAAATAAACAATATCCTTTGTTAGCGACTTAACTTAACTTAAGCGTTTCATGAACCAGCTAGAATTTTATTTAGATAAGTTGTAGGTATCATATTTCGTACCTACACACAAAATCTACATACAGAGTGTGTCGTTCATAATCACATTAAATCCTATCACATATACTTTATGATATTCTATGGCGAATTGTAAAAAAAAATAACCTAATCCATTCAGTGGTTTAAACACAGGAGCCATTTTTCGTTTTTATAATTTACATCATGTGTAAAGCAGAGATAAAGTTAGGAGTATCGAATGTTTTGCTCAGTTGATAGCTGTCAGTTTTCAAGGGAGAATTTCAGTTGTTTGTAATGACTGACTTTTATATGGTGTTCTAATTTTCGCACATTTTTATTCTATTAACTTTGTTTGAAAAATTCATTTTTTTATTTTTACGTATATTTCTTTTTTATTTCTGTTAATCGACATATATTAACCAGTATATAAACGCATTTCATTTAATGTGATTATGAACGACACACCCGATATATTATACAAGAAAAAACTAAACTTTATACAAGGAAAGTTTTGATACTTAGTTTTATTTAAGATAAATTGGCATAGTTACCTAGCCCCGAGCTGTTTTAACATGAAAAAAAAAACTTTTGTAAAAAAAAAACTTTGGTCCTACCTGTAACGTCTGAAGACGAAGATACACTCTTTTTGTCGCGGCCTATAATTTTCTTCATTCTAAACATTATTATATTCGTGTCTATGCTAAAAGATACATGCAAATACTAATTTGTTTTGCGTAAATCATTGTTTATTGACAATACCTATATATACTCAATTTTCCTTATATTGCAAAACCGCTGAAGACAAAATAATAATTGTGGTCGTACAATGTGTATCATAACGTATTTTTAGGGTTCCGTGCCCTAAAGGTAAATAAGGACGATATTTACGGACTTACATCCAGTTTCTTCATCAAAAGTAAAAGCCAAAATAATGGCATAAAGTAAAAGTAACGGTCAAATACGTTTTATCTATTAGTTTTGCTGTTATTTTAGCCTCGCAAAAACGAATTTGACCGTTACTTTTACTTTATGACATTACTTTGGCTTTCACTTTTGATGAAGAAACTGGCTGTTAGACTTCAGCATCCGTCTGTCGCCAGGCTACATCTCATAAATCATGATAGACAGATTATGTAGGTATGTGTAGGACGTAGATGTATTTCTGTTGCCATTATAACAAAAAAAATACGGAAAATAGAATTAAATAAACATTTTACTTTACGTGATTTTCTGCTCATTTTTGCTCAATATTGAAAACTTTGAAACGAGGTGGACAGACGACCTTATAAAGGTCGCCGGAAGACGCTGGATGCAGGTCGCTTCCAACAGGTATCTGTGGAGATCTAAGGGGGAGGCCTATGTTCAAAAATGGACGTCCTATGGCTGAGATGATGATGATGATGAAAACTTTGACAGGTAGACGCTGGAAATATTGACAGCATATTGAGTTACTGTTACTGTTACAGCCTTTTAATCGACCCACTGCTGGGCACAGGCCTCATTAATTACCACGCTTGCTTAATGCGGATTGGGTGATTTCAGACTACATAGTCCAAGTTTCCTCAAGATGTTTTCCTTCACCTTTTTATCAATTACATAATTTTTATCAATTGCATATACTTATTTATACATATATACAGCTATGTAAAAACAATTACAAAATGGCATCAAAAAACTCCTCATCGCTGCTTACCGGGAGTGTACCCAAGAGGCTGGCAGCGTTAAATTGCATATTGAGTACATTATAAAATAAAAATTTAAAAACTTGCAAAAAGTTTGCGTCGCTGCAGGGTTTGAACCAGCTCATTAAATAAGGTCAAATAAGCCATTCCTATTTTCCAGTCCTTGTCTTGTTGTTCAATAGATTATCGTACGGGACCCTTCGTGTGCGAGTGTCACTCTCGCTTGACTGGTTTTTTGAATGTAAGCGTGAATTATTCTATTACTTAATTTTGCACATACATCTGTATATAATGTAAGTACGTCTAATATTATCAGTTTTTCCTGTGGTTTTGCCCACATCTTTAGGGAATTTTACGCATAGATAAAGACTAGGTACTTAAATAGTATCATCGGCTCGCTTTTATCCGTGCTTTTTGATACCCCATCTTCACACTTGAAATACCAAGGCAGTCAAATTGGCGGCAAGGCAATTTCATTGTTTAATATCTCAAAACTGTGTCTTTGTTTCTTATCATATTTTATGACTTTTCCTAATTTGATATTGTTAAGCTATATAAAAAAAAAAAACTGGAAGCCGACCCCAACATGATTGGGAAAAGGCTCGGACGATGATTAAAAAAAAAACAATATATTGTATATGAGTTTCGATTACAAATACCTACTAACGGCCAGTTTCTTCATCAAAAGTTAAAGTTAAAGTAATGTCTAAAGTAAAAGTAACGGTCAAATTCGTTTTTTCAAGGCTAAAGTGACAGCAAAACTAATAGAAAAATTGAATTTGACCGTTACTTTAACTTTAGACATTGCAAAAGCAGTTCCCGCCCCTACTCAGTCATACCGCAAAACTGTTTTTCTTAAGCCAAGGACCCATGCCCCTCTATCTCCCTCTTATGATAAAGCTGCCCATCAGCAGATTATTAACTCCCCTGCACCTTCACAGCCTGATGGCTGCGCTCTGAATAACCCATTCATTGATAGTAATGTTTCCTCAATAATAGATATACTTATTAAACTTCTATCTACAATCCTATCCACCAATAATACCCAATTACCGTCCAACGTTGCCTACCAATTAACTAACCTTTTATCAAATATTAGAAATGGCGCCTCGCCAAGTATTCCTTCAATGGAATGTGAGGAGCGTGTGGCATAAAAAGCACGACCTCATATTCCTCCTCAACAAATTCAAGCCTCTGGCTTGCTCTGTAGCTGAGACTTGGCTCACCCCGAGTCTCAGTTTTAATATACCACTATTTAATATTCTCAGATGTGACAGATCTGATGGCTATGGAGGGTCGGCTCTCCTTGTTAATAATCGTGTCCCCCTCTCCACCTTGTCCCTTCCGGTTCTGGATGGTGATATGAATATAGTTGCGTGTAGAATCGAGGGTATCACTGTTTTATCGGTGTATATTTCCCATCCTCAGCGTAGGTTTTTAACCACCATTAGGGACATTTTGAATAGCATAGTAGGACCTGTGCTCGTCATGGGTGACTTCAACTGTCACCACTTTAGATGGGGCTCCAATCGTTGTGATTCGTTTGGGGAAGGTTTAGTAGAAATCTTGGATGATTTAGACCTTTGCATCTTAAATGATGGTAGCCCTACTCGTAGATCCCTTCCAGGACAGCAAAAGAGTTGTGTAGACCTCACATTCTGTTCAGTTGAGTTGGCGGCATCAATTCATTGGGAATGTACTACTCTGACGCATGGTAGCGACCATTTCCCCATTGTTGTAACTTTAATTAATAAAACTTATTTAGAGAAAACTTCTCCTCCACTATTGAAGTACAACTTGTCCAAACCTGATTGGTCGAGGTTTGCATCTTTACTGGAGGGGAAAATTAGTATGCTTCCAAATTTAAATTCAAGTTTCCAAGATTCTTCTGGTCACTGCCATGCTAAGAGCTGCTACGATGGCTTTATCTCGGCCATTACCTCAAGCGCAGACTCTACCTTTCCGTTGCGCAACTGTGCCAGAAATAAAATCCCGTCACCCCCGTGGTGGGATCAAGAATGCACATCGGTTATTAAAGAAAGAAAAGAGGCCGAAAAACAGTACAATGATGCGATGAATAGCGTCAATCTTATACGGTACAGACGAGTGTTAGCTCAATCTCGGCGGCTTCTTCGCAAGAAGAAACGTCGCGGTTGGGTTAAGTTTTGCACTTCTCTATCCCCTTCCACTCCTATTTCAGCAGTTTGGAAGAGCATTAATCGTTTCAGGCGAGGCTGCTCCCCATCTATCTCTTCCCCTATCTCGAGACAAACTGCTGAATCCTTTTTCGACAAAATTGCTCCAGCCTATGTTCCTTCTTCCTCAGAACTTCTGCTCCCGTCTGTAAATATTTTGGACGATCCTATGAATGAACCATTTTCGTTGGAGGAACTTGATGCGGTGTTACGTCATGTTAGGGATTCCGCCCCAGGCATAGACGGCATACCGTACTCATTTGCAGTTCATTTTGGTTTTGAAGCAAAAAAGTATTTTTTAGGAATAATAAATTATTGTTATCAATTTGGTTGGGTTCCTGAACAGTGGAAAGCTCAGATAGTAATTCCTCTTTTGAAGCCCGGCAAGACTGCTGATGATCCGAATGGCCTTAGACCAATTGCTTTGTCCTCAGTGTTGGCCAAGATATTGGAACATTTAATTAAAAATAGACTTGAGTGGTTGGTGGAGTCTAGGGATTTACTGCCGAGCCATCAGTTTGGCTTTAGAAAGGGGCTTAGCACCATGGACAGTGTGGCAATTTTGGTTACTGATATCCGTACAGCCTTTTCCAAAAATGAATCTGCTGTAGCCACTTTCCTTGACATCTCTTCCGCATACGACAGCGTCCTTCTTCCAGTTCTCAGGCAAAAATTGCAACAGCTGAGGATTCCGGGTAAGATGGTACAATGTATATGCGCACTCCTCATGTCTCGCTCTTTGATGCTCAGAGTGCAGGGGGAGGTATTTGAGGTGAGACAGACGTGGAAGGGCCTTCCCCAAGGCTCAGTTCTGAGCCCCCTACTATACAACCTGTATACAGCAGACATTGGCTCCTGCCTTAATTGTGACTGCCACCTTCTACAATACGCGGACGACCTAGTGTTGTATGTAGTTAATTCATCTATTGCGGACGCTGCCTCATCTCTCTGTCTCTCCCTGGACTCTCTGCACACATGGCTTTTGAACCATGGTCTCACGTTATCCGCCCCAAAAAGCTCGGTAGTGATTTTTTCCCGAAAACTACTGATCCCTCAGGTCTCAGTTAACATTCAAGGACAAGATATTCCCATAAATAATAAAACAAAATTTTTAGGCGTTTTCTTAGATTCAAAATTATCCGGGATTCACCACTTTAACTATTTGATCCAAAGATGCGAAAGAGCAATCTCCATCTTAAAAGCTCTCGCTGGTGTCTGGTGGGGGGCCCATCCCTTCACTATGAAACTGGTCTACAATGCTTTAGTCCGCAGTATCCTGGACTATGGGTCACACTTGGTGATTCCAAGCAACAAAGGTGCCTTGGCCGGTTTAGATAGGATTCAGTCTCAATGCCTTCGAATCATCTCAGGTTGCATGAAGTCGTCGCCTATTAACGCCTTGCAGGTCGAATGCGCGGAACCTCCTCTAGCCCTGAGACGTCAGTACCTTGCTTCCCGTTTCCTATCCAGGGTTATTCCCAAGTCGTCCCACCCCCTCATCCCAAAACTCAGAGAGCTTGACACTCTTTGTCACAGCTCCAAATATTGGGAACACAAAGAAATCCCCCTATTCCTAAAAGCATACCGGTTTTTTCAAAATTTAGAATCCCCCATTGCTCCATATCCCAGACTTCCTCTATTTAATTACCCCTATGAAGTACTTTGCTTCACCCCTAAAATATTCTATAACATTGGCATATCCAAAAACTCCCCATCGGCAAATTCGGCCTTTAATGCGGTTTTGGGTGAACGATGGATTGGGTTTCAAAAGTTCTTCACGGATGCTTCCAAATCAAATGGTGGCTGTACTGGAGCCGCGGTTTACTATCAGAACTCTAAAATAATTTTGAAATTCAAATGTCCGAAGGAGTCTTCTGTATTTACAGGCGAGTGTGTGGCACTATTGGAAGCTTGTCGTTTTATAGAGTCCCATGAGATTAGCTATGGAGTTATCTTTACTGACTCCCTTAGCTGTCTCCAAGCCCTATCCCAGAATCCCTTCAGAACTAAACTCCATTGTCCTATTGTCCTGGATATTAAAAAGTCCCTTTTCTCCTGCACTAGGCAAGAGAAAGAAGTTCACTTAGTCTGGATTCCTAGCCATTGCGGTATAGCGGGCAATGAATGTGCCGATGCATTGGCCAAAGATGCGTGTTCATCTGAGTCTGCTGACCTTGTACACTTCTCCCTTCAAGGGCATGACCTGCTAAACCTCCCTAAATTGAGTCTTGAGACCTCGTGGCAGGAATGCTGGAACATTTCCAGCAAAAAGAAGGGTAGCTCTTATTTCGCCATTCAACCGGTTGTAAAACCAAAACCGTGGTTTTCAAAATTTAAAAAATACCCTAAAAGGGTAATTTCAGTCCTGTGCAGAATACGGTTAGGTCACTGTTGTACACCGGTCTTTCTGCGCAAAATTCGGGTGCAGGATTCATCCCTCTGCGAGTGTGGACTGGATGAGGGTACCCTGGACCATATATTTTTTGACTGTCCTAACAACTCATCCTTTGATTTATATGGTCGTCTCCAAAAACTTAAAATTCCTCTCCCTACTAATTTCCGTTCCCTCTTATCCCACTCCTGTCCAGAACTGCTCCAGATGCTGTTGATGTTTATACATCAAAACAATATTAAATTATAAACTGTGGCCTATATTTAGGCCTCAGTTTGTATGGTTGTGGTATATGTATGTTATGTGTTACTAACATTTTCTTGTTATTTTTATATATGTAAATGTATTTCTGTTTGTTTCAGTGCCGTCCTACTAACACATTAAGTTACACAAGATCGGCCACAGCTCCGTCTTAAATCAATATATGTATATATATTTTATTTATTTTTTTCATTAAAAGCACTACTTGCTTGTCATCCCACTTGTCATTGGCAGAATCGTCGAATTGACATCGACACGGATTGCCATATTCAAAAATAGAATAGAATAGAACTTTAGACATTACTTTGACTTTAACTTTTGATGAAGAAACTGGCTGTTAGGAAACCAAAGTTTTAGACCGCTCACCGTCAATGTGACGGCATACATATAAAAGCGGCGATAAGAATATTTATTTATTTAATTCTAACGAATGTGGGTATACTTTTGTTTTTTATTTATGTTAAATTGAATTCTGAGTAAGTTATTACTGCCTAGCTTGTTTATATTTTACAGTAGACATTGGTTTCGTTCGGCGAGGGTAACTTGTTACAAAGAAATGAGTCGCCGGCTCCCAAATTCGGAAATTATAATAAGTAATTAATTAGGAACTGTAAGGTAAATTGTTTACTATTAATAAAAAATAAATGTGTAAGTATTATTTTTATATAATTTTAATTTAAAATATGTACTAATTTCGTAAGTATTCTCACTTAATCTCTAGTACCGTCAAGTTGACCGCTGCGGTCTTTGAAGGTATAGCATGAAGCCCGGCCCTTCTAGTGTTAATCGGTTCAGCTATTCGCCATAGTGTAACGTAGCGTAGAACATAGCGCATTTCGTAAATAATACATACTAGCTCGCGGTTTCGCCCGCGTGGTCTGTTAATAAAAAGCCTATAAATAGCTTATGTGTTAATCCAGGGTATCACCTATCTACATACCAAATTTCAACCAAATTGGTCCAGCTGTTTTTGCTTGAAAGAATAAAAACATACATCCACACATTCTCACAAACTTTCACATTTATAACAGTAGTAGGAATTAGTAGGATTAGCAAAAAAAGAGAAGCCCTGTATGTAATTAACATATTAACTAGTTTTTATTACCGGCTACACCCGCTTTCTGTGGGAGCTACTCCACGCAGTCGGATAACTAGTATAGTCTTCCTCGATAAATGGGCTATTTAACACTGAAATATTTTTTTCAAATCGCTCCTATCTTGGGATTAATTACTACGTTCAAGCAAATAATATTATTATAAACCTGAACAGTTTGTTTGTTTATGTTCTTTGAGGCATAAACTACTGAATTACAGGATTATAAATAAATATTTTGGGATTTTTATATATTTGACTAACAATAAGGAAAATAATTCTGTAAAATGTTTTAATAACTGAAATCACTACAAAATACAGTATAAAATTAATTCACAATTCTTTTCAGAAATGATATTCTCATTTAAAAGTTCTACAACTTATTTATAATGTATGTTCTATCAACCAATGATATAAAACATAAACCAATGACGTAAAGCACTGGTACTCAGCTACATCCGGTTAGACTGGAAGCTGACCCCATACATAGTTAGGAAAAAGGCTCGGAGGATGATGTTATCAACCAATGCCATGTATGACCCGGGTAGGGCCGAAATCGCTTTGTGGGTTTTCTTAAACTTTCACAAAGCAGCCCGTAGTCTGGAAGTTGGTGATTGATTCACCCGTGCATCGGAGAGCACGTAAATGTCGGTCCTGCGCCTAATCTCTTTCCAGTCGCGTCGGATTGCCGTCCCATCGCGCTATGAGAGTGAAGGAATAGTGAGTGTCTGCGCAAGTGCTTGTGCTCCGTAATATGTTCTGCGCAGTTGGCTACTCTCCTTACATGAGAACAGCCGCCGTAGCCGATAATCGGCTAGGACACACAATCCGACACGACCGTAGTCAGATCAGGCGCAGCACTGACATTGACGTGCTCTCCGATTCACGGGTGTATCAATCACCGACTTGCAAACTCCGGGCTGCTTTGCGATTTCTGCCCGACCCGGGAATCGAACCTCGTAGTCAGCAGCCGCCCTTATGACAGCTAGACCAACTAGGCAATCAAAGTAAGTGGGGTAAGCTATCATTGGTGCGTCAAAACAGAAACATGGCGGTTCCATGCCAATTTTACATCTGGCTTCCTGTAATTAATACCTTCGATCTGGCAGTTCTGCAAGGTATCTATTTTCCCTAAAGCCGATAGTTTTTCTTTTGTTGGCTTTATTTCGTCATCCCTTTGTTATTTTGGTTTTCAGCTATCGCACAAATCGATTCTCGAATTGAGCATGGTACAGCTCGATTAGATTTTGGCACACTAGGGGTCAGAATATATCTAGTAATATTACGTTTTTTCTCTTTCAAAATTTTGTCCATCCACTTCGGCAGGATTTTCTGAACGAATTTCATTTGTATGAAAAGTTCTAGGGATCCCAAAAATTCTATTCGTTTCTTCATTATTCTGATTCGAACTGACAATCTTATTTTTTGAGGATCAACCACAGCGGTCGATGCTATGATTGTCACTATAGTTGCGAAAATTATAAATATAAACATAGTTATTCGTAATACAGTCAAAGCGAACTCTTTGGATTTATTTTGTTTCATCAGGGTTTGATAATCGAGTTCAGAAAACATCATTGCTAGGACTTTCACGAGTGCGCTGAAGGGTCCGTCGAATGGCTCTTGAAACTTGAACTGGAGCATGAAGATAATACAAAACGCCAATATCAGGAAGGCGAAAGTGAACAAAACCTGCAAGTAAATGTTGGACACGAGAATTAAATGGTCGTCTGGGCCATCACATAAGTGTATGTAGAGGTTACTCCATACCTTCACAGTGCTGGCAGTTACTTTCTCCATCATAAATACATAGTAGCCATAATCATGAAAGTGGTATTGAAGGAATGTCATGTCTAACCATGACAGCAGTATGACCGCAGAGGCAATGTGTCTCGGTATATCTACACCTGTTAAACCCATTACGGTAGTGAACAGAACTATAAGACCCGTGATTACGAAAAAAAACCGCACCCAAGTTTCTATCTGGCGTGAGTACATGAATTTCACTTTTATGTAAAGCGTTTCCTGAAACATAAATTCATCGTCATTATCATCAGCCTTTTTTATCCACTAAACACGTTATTTTGGCTATAAATAGTGCTTACCTGTAAAACTAATAAGACTATACCGATGAACAAGATTGTTGACCAGACATAATGGCGAGGCGAATAATGACCTAAATCGTTGGTCAAAAATACAACCATGATATAAAGGGTAAATGATATTAAAAATAAGTAATGAATTGTTGTTAAAAATAGGAACAGGAGTAGTATCGGCGTATCCATCCATTTAATATAAAGAAAACTTTCTATTAAGGGATGTATAAATAGGCGTCTCTGGTCATACTTATTCCCTGTCTGTAAAAGCGCAACTATCACTTTCATATTTTCTTCATATGTTACTGGTTTCAAAATATTGTAGTCAACTGTGACTTTACAATTAGCATCTTCGAGGCTTAAATTGTTTGTAGAAATGCACGAATCAAAGACATTCTCCATAAACTCTGTTGGTTTGAACAAATGGTTCATAATCACATCTATTGCTGTAGTGGAATTGTTTGTACGTGAAGCCAAATCCGCTCCTTCTTTGAGAAGGAGTTCGATCATGTCCCTTTGTCCAAAGCGAGCGGCTGAGTGCAGTGGAGTAAATCCTATATCATTTTTAAAATGTACAGTGTCTCTGTTATTATCTATTAATAACTTTGCGATTTCCACACGGTTATATCTTGCAGCTATGTGTAATGGAGTAGAGCCTTTATGTTCCTCCATAGTTTTTAGTCCGATGTCAGCATTGTGAGCTAAAAGTGTTCGGACACATTCAAGATGATTATTCTGCACAGCAAAATGAATAGGACCGTAACCTTTTTTGTCGTCCGCTGTCAGATCGTTAATCATTCTTCTAGTGATAGTATAGTCGTGGTCTAATAAGACTCTGAGTACTTCTTGGTACCCTTTTTCGGCGGCTATATGAAACAGGTTATTTTGATTTCGCAGTGTTTTTGTAATATCAGCTCCTTCTTCAAGAAGCTTTTTCACACATTCAAGATGGCCGTTGAAGACAGCTTTGACAAGAGCAGTTTCTCCTTGACTGTTGGTTGCATCTATAATATTATGATCGGCTGCTGCACTTATAATATGATTAAGAATTTCCACGTTACCTATAATTGCTGCTGAATGTATTGGTGTCTCATGTTTGTTGTCCTGAAAAAAAGCCAATCGATGTCATGTGTAAAATTGCTAAACTGAAATGTATTTTAAATTGCCTTAAAAAAAAGAGGACGTTCTCAATTCGACCATATGTTTCTTAATGTTTGTTACCTCATAACTTTGGTCTGGTTGAACCGATTCTGATGATTCTTTTTTTATTCGAAAGGTTGTCTTTTGGTCCCATAAAAATGTTATCAAGATCCAGCGAATAGTTTTTGAGTTTTTTTTAATAATGCCTATTTTGTGTTCGTAAGGTTTTTCCACGAAACTGAAGACCATAAAATAAGTTTTATTTAGTTCCTTTCTGACTGTTTTTTTTGTAAAAAAGTTCCATTAATTGTTCGCTGTTCAGCTTGATTTTTTCTAATTTTATTTAAAATTATAAGATTATGAATACGCACTCTTGCAGTGATGTCTGCTCCATTTTCTATAGCAATTCTCACACCAGTCTCCCAACCTTCCAAAACAGCTTTATGGAGTACCGTTTGTTTATCTTTGTTTTTCACATCTATTCCATGCCTTGCTAAATTCTGTAATAGAATATTTAAAAGATAAACTGTATATTATTTAAAAATAAACTAAATCTATATTTGCATAAAAAGAAACTTAGAATATATTTTCATTTATTTGTATGTAGTTCTTGCCTCACCAAACTATTTGTCATCACGGAAGATAGGTAACGTGAGGCTCTGATGCATTGACAGAAATTCTAGGTATCTTTATTCTGCCGGTTTTGGGAAGGCTATAGACACAGGCTATGGTTTCGAAACGACATCGTGTTTTTCTCGAACTCTACAAAGCTACTTATTTGAAGTTTTACCAGTAGCAGCTTGTCGAAGGGTTCTGAAGTCATAGGTTACCTGCAGAAATTCCGAAAGTTTCTTTTCAACACATAGGTGGAGCGCGGTTTGGCCTGTTCGATTAAGCCAGTGAAGTGGCACTCCACTAACCACGAGCAGTGTAGCTGCATTTAAGCAGCCCAACTCAACTGCTGTGTGGAGTGGTGATTCAGGCATCTGCTTGTCTTGGCTACTGAAGTTGTTGCAGTTCGCGTTGATAAGTGTAGACACCAATTCTGTGAAACTATAATAAAATATTACTTGGTTAACCTATCTGTTTACCTTGTTTTGTAAGTTCGATGCCGTGTTAACCAGTGATCTCACTCATAATTATAAACGTGAAGGTTTGAATAGATGCGTGGCGTTACACGCAAAAAGTGTAGGGGTTTGAACTTTCCCTCAGGTTCCAAGCAAACCCCTGGGAACAGCTATTATAGTTCGGCCATTCAGAGAATGCGTTCCTGACACGTCGCGATTGAACTGACGACGTAACTTTGCAATGGCGTTGCAGTTACGATAAAAATATTTTTGCTGGTTGTTTACCGTTTTAACAATTGAGGAGCATTAAAACAACATTATTATATCAATAATCAATGAATGTTATAATTTTGTGCCAAACTGAGTGTCAAATAACTTGGTAAACAATATTTTTCTAAATCTATACTGCGCTATTACAAGGTTATGTCAGCGGTTTATATTTTGTAGTGCTGTGCTAAAAATAACAGGCAAGTATCGTAATCTGTTCTTATACAGTTATAATATAAAATAATACGTTTTGATTTTCTTTTTAAGAATTGGAAAATAATGGACTATAAGACTTAATTATAACGTTTATGAAATATAAAAATAAAACTATGACCAAACCGCATTTTTATACTTAGATTAAAAATGGTAACCCCAAATGGCGTTATGGGCCGCCATTTTGTGACGCTAAAACAGTCGTCCGTTGTCGTTTCGTGCGCATAGACCACGTTTTTCAAGTGTTTTCGATCTGTTTTTATTTGATTACCCGGCTTTTGTTAGACCGAGATATCAGGATTGATTCTGTTATTGATAATAATATAATTATACATGTAGGCGAAGATGATGATGAAGACACCACCTCCTCAAGCAAATCGGAGTCTGATTAATATTCTGTTCGCACATTCAATTCAATGTACTTGTAACAAAGAATAAATAAAACAATTTTATTATATGAATATTACCTTTTTTTGGTTTCCACTTAAATAACTAAAATATAAAACAAATGATTCCGCCAATTTAAAACGAAAATAATCTTAAAATAATGCGGCGGTTCATTTTGAAGGAACGGTAACGAACTCAGTGTTATGTTGTGCCCATCACTAGTCGTGACTAACTGATAGGTGTCAGGAACGCATTCTCTGAACGGCCGAAGTATAACTAAGTGTAACTCTAAGTTAATTTCAATGGTTTGATTCATATAACATACTCATGGCAGTTAATATTGTGGTTGGAATAGTGGGCGGAGCCAGCAACGTCGAGGGGAGTTCTGCCAACACGGTCTCGCGCACAAGGGTCGGCGCCGGCCGCGATCAGCAAGCGCGCACAGCGGTGATGTGCGCGCGCGCTCGCTACGTGCAGCGCCGTCCAGCCCAGCTGAAGCACTGGCAGCTAATGCGAGAGATATTTCATTTAAATATTCCAACTAGGCGGCTGGTTGACGCTTCTCGTGACCAAAAGGCTGGCTATTACATAATACCTCGGACAAAGTATCAGCATGGCCATCCAACGAGGTAATGCTGCCAGCCTCTTGGGTACACTCCCAGTTGACAGCGATGGGGATGAATTTTTTTATGCCTTTTAGTTTTTTTTTGTTTTTACTAGGACAGTTTTTTTTATATTTAACGTAAATATGTATATATTATAAGATTAAAAATAAAATTATGATATCTAAAAAAGCAAAACTAAAAAAATATTCCAACTTAGTCTCAAAAGCACAAAAAACATAAACGTCCCTTTTTGAAAATTCATAGTTTGTGTTGTCGGTGAACTTGGGCATAGAACTTATTCATGTCACAGGATAATTTAGAATTGAGGCCTGTCTCTTACACCCTTTTCAACCCCTCTGCAGTTATGATCTGTAGTGTTGTTCCAGTAAGAAGGCAGCTGGGTGTTGCCCGGGCTAAAGTCACACTCGACGTTCACCAAATCCCTGACGTTCTGACTCAGCTTCCTAACTTCATCTTCGGTTGCTATCATGTCATCTACTACCCCAAGTCTGTTCTGTAAATCTGTAAAATATTTGTTAGGTCTGCTAAGTTTATTTCAGTATCGTGCCCACAATCATAGATTCTTCCTCCTAACGAGTGAATTCTCAAATCCGTCCTAAGGTGGAATTGTAACAATGACAGCTTGCTACTGAGAAGAATTTGATGACGCTGGTACTCTTTTAAGTTCTCTTTTTAAAGCATTTTAATAAAACATCCGTACAGGTCTGCATATTTACCTTCAGATAGGCCAAGCAAGACGGCAATCTGCCTGATGTGCCCTGTCCAAGCTGCAAGGTGTAGTGGGGTCCGCCCAAGTCTATCTTGCCTGTTCTTCTCAGCTCCAGCCTCGAGGAGAATGGAGAGGGCATCATCAGACCTCAAGACGGCCAGGTGACAGGCTGATATACAGTCTACGCCACATGTCGCGTTTGGGTCAGCTCCAGCTTTAAGCAGTCTATAAAATCACTCTTTTATTGTAAATCGTAGTCTAGGACCAGAAGAGTCACCGGGGCTGCGGGATTGTTCGAAAGAGTTACTGCGGCCCTGGTACATAAATGCCTATTTTCACCAAAAAATACCTAAATTTAGGAATCCCCCTAAGAGCATTTAGGGAACACTTAATACGAATTTCGTTTTCACCAAAGTTTAAATGTCTCTTAAAACCTTTAAGTATTGGGGGAGCTTATTCTAAGTGACACTTAGTTAGGGAAACGTTAAGGAATCGTTGGTGAAAACGGACAAAAGAGCTTAAGAAGGAACATGATGAATTTTAGTCAGTTTTATTGTTGTTTTTAGTCTGACACTCCCTTACGCTGCTATACCACAGCGGGAGGGGTTATTTGATTGTCTTTCAAATAAAAAAACCGACCAAGTGCGAGTCGGAATCGAGCACGAAGGGTTCCGTACCATTATTTAGAAAATGTACAAAAAAAGGTACGTTTGTTGTATGGGAGCCCCCCAAAATATTTATTGTATTCTAGTTTTCAGTATTTGTTGTTATAGCGGCAACATAAATACATCATCTGTGAAAATTTCAACTGTCTGTCTATCACGGTTCATGAGATACAGCCTGGTGACAGACGGACGGACGGAAGGACGGACAGAGAAGCGAAAACAATAGGGTCCCGTTTTACCCTTTGGGTACGGAACCCTAAAAAAAAAACCAGAAGAGTATTTCTAACGTTTGATGATGTTGTTACAATCTATACTAATATTATAAAGAGGAAAACTTTGTTTGTTTGTTTGGTTGTAATGGATAAACTCAAAAACTACAGGACCGATTTTAAATATTCTTTCACCATTAGAAAGCTATATTATCTGCGAGTAACATAGGCTATATTTTATCCCGGTGCGGGCAGTAGCTCCCACGGGACACGGGTGAAACCGCGGGAAAACGGCTAGTTATAGTATATTTTCATAAATTTTATAGGTACCAACTACACGAAAATTCCGCATAATGAAGCTTGTGAGAGCCTGACGCTCTTCTACTCTACCTACGAGGTTCTAAAAAGAAGGTTATGATGCACAGACATTCTTTGTAACATTAAAGCTTAGTACTAAAATATTCTTTAGTTAAAATAAGTACGGTTTTTAGACAGTTCCCAGAAATCTACCATCAGACTCGTAGCTTGTCTCTGGAATCCACGAAAACCTTTCGATTTTTGCAAACATTGGAAAACTATATTCATTCACCTTTCTATTTGTCCCACATCTCGATGTCTTAGAGCTTCAAACAATCGTTTATTATTCTGATCAGGCGTGTCTGGTCCTGGAACCCCATCGCTTGAACATGAGACTTCTGTAGGAGTAACTTCATCAGGACCCCTTCGCCCTTGGGTTTGATTATCCCTGAAACCATACTTTTTGTTTGTTTTACAATGTTACCATCATTTTCATGATTTCACCAGTTTGCGTTGCCCAAGCACCTTCTCCTCTTCTTCTTCTTCCTCCTACCCTGTTCTCAATTTTATTTGTGGTCGGCGCAATATGTCATCCTCTTCCATTTTCCCCTGTCACTCGTCCTACTGACACTCACTTTCTTCCTATTCATATCATCTTTCAGGCAATCTATCCATCTTTTCTAAGGTCTTCCTCTCCAACCATCTACATTCATAGCCTAAGCACCTTCTCACAGAGAACGAATGAACGTTTCACTACGTTTACTCAAGGTGCTGTTGGATATTACAGTATTTCCTTATGATATGTTCCTTCATCGTTGTGGTAGTAAATTCAGCAGTCATATGTAAACCAATTTCGATGGAATTTAAATGATTTAGTTGGACACCCTTCTATGGACCTAGACTTTAATCTGCCGTCATAATTAAGAATGCAGTAATCGCAAAATGGCGGTTACGAGATAAACACAAAAAACATATCATCATCACCATCTGAGCAAGATGTTCGTATTTTATTGGTCATAATATATTTTATGAAAATCTATTATTATATATTTTCATGCACATGAACCTCTTGGGATACCATTTCTGGAAAAATGTGAATATCTCAAAAATGTCGATTACTGCATTCTTTGTTATGACGGCATCAGGGCAGTTTTGTGGATGGATGGTCTGTTGCCATCACGGGCTCTATCTTCTACACCAGGCAGAATAAAGACTGCTCAACGAGTTTGAATCTATTGTGCATGATACATATCAGTTTGTAAACACTTATATTATATGTTCTTCTATTTGTTTGTAGGTACCCTAAAGGCTCTAAAACTCCAGAACCGATTCTATAAAGTCTTTAATTGTTGGGAAGTTACACTATGCTCGAGAAATGTAGGCTATATTTTTTGCAGGTGCGTGTAGATTATACCCAAGGACGCAGTTGAAGATGTGTACTTACTCTGTTAAGTCAAAGAGGCTTAAACTCCTGAGATGGTGATGCGGGGAGCTGCAGTCTTCCTGGAAGCCGCTACCTGGCTGCAGAAGCGGCTGCAAGCAGCACTGCTCAGACTCAACAGAGAACTGAGCTGATTGACCACAAGTTGTAAAATTCAGAAAACCAATCAATTTTTTGATACAATGTTTTAATTATGCTTTTTTATTTTTGTAAATGTTACAGCCTTTTTTTTATCGTCCCACTGCTGGGCACAGGCCTCTTTTCACACGGAGAAGGATTGAGCATTAATAACCACGCTTGCTCAATGCGGGTTGGTGATTTCAGACTATGTAGTCCAGGTTTCCTTCACCTTTTTGTCAGCCATTGGTGTCCAAGATATACTTAGAAAGTACATACAAACTTAGAAAAGTTGAATTGCTACTTGCCTGAACTGGAATCGAACCCACACTCTCATACTCGAGAGGTCTTAGAGGACATTTTTGTAAATATATAGATTTAATTTGTTATAGGTATGTATTTTATCTTAATGTAATATAGATAAGTAGTTTTAAATGTTACTAAATATGTAAACATAAAGTTAAATTCTTAGTTACCTGAAAAGCCGATATTGTTAGTAGGGCTCTTTCTACCTTCCATGACTAAGTTACTTCTATGTCGTCCAGTCTCTTCATTTAACTTGATTAGAATGCTTTATTTCCGCTTATTTAAGTATAAATAAGTATTTTCAGGTACCTACTTTCAACTTATGATGTATTTTAATTCTTTGATAATACTATCAGACACTCGTCTTGAGTTTTAAGATTACATATTATAGAAGGTCTGATAAATAAAACGCTTGTATGTATTTTACTAGCTTTCGCCAGCGATTTCACTCATCATCATCGTCATCATCATCATCATCATCATCTCAGCCATAGGACGTCCACTGCTGAACATAGGCCTCCCCCTTAGATCTCCACAGATACCTGTTGGAGGCGACCTGCATCCAGCGTCTTCCAGCGACCTTTATAAGGTCGTCTGTCCACCTTGTTTTATATTAAATCCTTAGCTCACTCGGATAAAAGTACTAAACAATAACCTTCCTCGATAAATGGGCTATCAAACGCTAAACATTTTTTTCAATTCGGAGCAGTAGTTTCTGAGATTTGCGCGTTCAAGTAAACAAACAAACTCATCAGCTTTTTGATATTTAGTAGGTACACAATCACAAAATAATATCAGTTGTATTTCCGGGATCTACTTGCTTCTCAAGATAAAGCTATTTCTTTATTTGACTACCGTAGTCTAGTGGTAGCAAACTGTCGTGCACAAGGACTGTAGTTCAATTCCCAGGTATGGCCGAAAAGTCTTGAAGTTCATGCTGTTACGGCGAGATACCATCAAATATTAATGTTCGCACACATTTAATTGCTAACATTAAAATAACGTAGACTTTGTGGGTTCGATTCCAGGTCCGGCAAGTACCAATGCAACTTTTCTAAGTTTGTATGTACTTTCTAAGTATATCTTGGAAACCAAAGGATCATAAAAAGGTGAAGGAAAACATCTTGAGGAAACCTGGACTATTAAGTCTCAAATCACCAACCCGCATTGAGCAAGCGTGGTGATTAATGCTCAATCCTTCTCCGTGTTGAGAAGAGGCCTGTGCCCAGCAGCGGGAAAAAGGTATAACAGAACCATACTTTGTGAGGCACTGTAACGAACAATGATTCACACAAATATTCATCCAGTTCGACTCATAATATAAGAAAACAGTAACAAGTTCTTCTTTTTTCTAAAACTCAGTAAAAACGTTACAGATGTTCGCACACATTTATAAAGACAAGGTCGCACAAAAGTAGTGTTTGCGTGCCTGCATTACCAACGCGTACCTAATTGTTTGCGAGATGATTCGCCAAGCTGACTGCCTCGTTGGTCGCTTTGTGGAAATCGCTTTGTGGGTTTTCTAAAACTTTCACAAAGCAGCCCGTAGTTGGAAGTTGGTGATTGATTCACCCGTGCATTGGAGAGCACGTTAATGTCGGTCCTGCCTATATATGTTCTGTTAATGATTCTGGACCTTTTTTTGTGCACTGCTTAAAGTTCATTCCTGTATAAGAGGTTGGTGCTTTACCCACTAGGCAACTAATACTTGTCAAGGTCAATTGGCTATGGAAATCGCCTCACGCCGCTTCGCTTTCGAATTCAGATCTCTCACTCAGGACGCAGCCGATGTACGTTATCTTGATTTCTGAGAGAGATGACCCCTGAAATTAGCTGATACCAGCCATGCGGGAACTATTGTACTAATCGTAATAATGGACAGTCCATACCATCTTCGGTTACCTAAGCTACAAGAATGAACGTTCGGTCTTAAGAACTTTGGACTAAACCGACCAAGTTTCAGTTACGTACTAAGTTTGTAAATATAGGGCAGAAAAAAGTGTTATCGAGGAAATAGAATAAATTCGATTTTTTTTTGGTGTAAATGACGATTTTACTAAAATAACCTAGAATATCATGTTTGTTCTAAAACTTTGCATCAATTCACTTTAAATAGTGATTGGTGTATTCATCCCATAGGTAAATACATCTAATATAATATAATGTAACAAATAATTTTTGGAAAAGCTTTTTGTGTTATGGTCCAATTATTATTATTCCAGTAAAAGCGAATTCTATCCCCATCTATTGAAGAACATGATAGGTCAGGATAAAATGTGCAGTCGTATTGATAATCCTTTTTTTTATTTAATGTCGGTTAGAAGCGTAATAAACAATGCAGGATATATCGGGTGTGTCGTTCCCAATCACATTAAATGAAATGCGTTAATATAATGGTTAATACATGTTGATTAATATAAAGAAAAATATGTACGTAAAAATAAAAAAAGGGAACAAATATAATGACCACCATAAAATGCTTTGATACCCTAAGTTTTGCAACCAGAAATATCTACTGAACACCAGAAAAATAAAGTCTAAAAATGTAATAGTACCAGCTATTTTAGTCACGACTTCACTTTAAATTGTATTCGACCACCAAATTTAGTAAATGATCACCAACTCTTGACGACCAAATTAATGTATTATTTTTGCCTAAATAAGTCACTGTGATTGCCATAAAATGTAGGCTTATTACCAAATAAAGTATTATGATGCCATATTAAGTTATGTGTCTGGCTTGCAATGCATGCGTGAGTGTCAGTATGACGAGTGACAGGGGAAAATGGAAGAAAATGACATATTGCGCCGACGCCAAGTAAAATTGGGAACAGGGCAGGAGAAAGAAGAAGAAGAATGTGTTTCTCAATACACTCTTATCGCACTGTTTAGAGGCATGCAATAGACAATTTTCCACGCTAGTGCAGGAAAAGGGTCCCCATAATGTTATTACATTTATTTTATCAGGCCGAACTTATTTTTTTGGAGTCAGTTTACTTAAACAGGATAGCAAGATGTAAAAACTTTTTTGATGATCATTTACTACTTTTGGTGATCATTTACTACTTTTGGGATAACAATGATTTTTTTGGACTCATTTTGCTTAAATAGGATAGCAGAATTTAAAAACTTCGGTTATAATCTTATTTTAAAATGGTGGTTTAATTTTGGTGATCATTTACTATTTTTGGCTTACGCATGATTTATTTTGGAGTAATTTCACTTAAATAGGATAGCAAAGTGTTAAAACTTTGGTGATAGTTTTACATTAAAATGCGAGTTTCATTTTGGTGATCATTTACTATTTTTGTCTGCTGTTTGTTACTATATCTGGTGATCAGTTAAACATAAGCCATAAAAAAATGATTTTTTCAAACAAAGTAATTAGAATAAAAATGTGTTAAAATTAGAACACCATATAAAAGTTAGTCGTTACAAACAACTGAAATTCTCCCTTCAAAACTGACAGCTGACAACTGATTAAAACATACGATACTCCTAACTTTATCTCTGCTTTACACATGATGTTGTAAATTATAAAAACGAAAAATGACTCCTGTGGCTAAACCAATTATTTAGGATTAGGTTATTTTTTTTACAATTCGCCATAGAATATCATAAAGTAGGTACATGCGATAGGATTTAAGGTCATGGTACATTATTGCGGCACCGCAACAGCACGGCTGCAGCACGTCGCCTCGAATTAAGACTAACTACGCGTTGTCCGCAAGGTGCCAGCTCGCCGTCCGCGCGCCGGCCGCGCGCCGGCCGCGAGGTGTAAGCTTGCTGTCACCGCAAACTCAATATTATTTTAAGACAGTTATAATTGAACATGACGTAATGACGTTGTTTCGCTGCCGACTCGGAGTCGGCGCGCTATACGCATGAGGTCTGCTCGCTTGCAGCACGCGGGCTGCGAGCCGAGTTGTGTGGTAGCGGCAAACGCGCTGACTGCTCGCCGTTGGCTGTTTCATATTGACATTACGAAATATATTATAATATACACGATTTAATGCTCTAAATTGAATGACAATTTAAATGCCGATGTGGAGCCGTGCTGTTGCGGTGCCGCTATACTGTGCCATGACCCTTAATGTGATTGGAACGACACACCCTGCATAGAAATAATGATACCTATAAAATGTATATTGTTATTGTTATTCAAGTATATTTAATATACCTACTATTTTATAATTCCTTTACAAGTGTAGAAGATAACTAATAAGTATCTTCCGCGAAGAAAGAGTGATCGATGGGTACTTGAATAACAATGTTTATTTGACTAGCTAGATATTTTCCGCGGTTTCTCTCATGTTGAATATTTTAGATGGCTTTGTTTTTGCTACAGACAGACTTGTGTTGCTGGAGACTTTATTGCGCCACTTCTTCCTAACAAAAACATATAGGAAGTGGTGATTGAGGACGTTTTGGGGGCTTTCTTCTGACGTTCTAAAAGTGATGTTTGCATCCAAGTCTGAATAAACGATTTTTGATTTGATTTGATTTAAATCATTTATTGTTTTTTTTTTCTATGGCCTTACAGGATCTTATAAAACTACGTGCCTTCCTAAAAGCTGATGTAAAAAAGAAAAGAAACTCCATGGTCAATTTGACATCTTCTATCAAAAATTCCGCCAAAATCAGTCATGCTGTATGCGTGTTTGAACTCGTCTGTATGAGAAGAGGCCGTAGCCTCGCAGTGGGACATTTAAAGACACTATGAATGAGTGTACACACAATATGGTCCCGTATGTCACTCTGTATCAGGTCTCTCGGATTAACAGCAGCCGTTGATGGAATACCTGTGTTTTCTGAACTTATTCTTTAAAACTTCCACGAGGTAACTTTATTAAAAGTTGGAATAACGATTAAGGAATGATGTACTGATGGGAAATGTCGGTACAGCTGGCATTATTAGTATTAGGGACGGTAGGTATGAGTGATTCTTTTGAACATTGAAATAGTGTGTGGTCGTCAGACCAAAGTAAAATGAAACAAAATTCTATTATAAACTTTATTCTCATCTGCCAAGCTTACTTTCTAATCTCGCCAAAAACTGCTTTATCATTTCTAATTCCACTGCAACCTGATCTATCTTAACATTCAACTCTTCTATAGCAGTCTTCGATTCCTCTTCATAACATTTATTCTGATGCTTTATTTCTATCACAGCATCATCTATTTCATGTAACTGAGCTGCAACTTCGTCATATTTAGTCTTCGACTTAGGCAAATCGATTTCTGGCACTTTCGGCCCTTCAGGCTCTTGTTTTTCTTCCTTCTCTTTATTTATTTTCATGATGGCGTCATGCATATCGTTTAATTTAGTTTTGAAGGCTTGGAGACCCATTTCGTCTTCAATTTGTTTCTGTTGCATCTGTGCTTTAGTGAAAATTGCGTCTTTTATCCTTGAGGGAAGAGCTCTAGAGTGTCTCCACCTTGGCTTCCCCGGCCTCAAAGTCATGACGCTAAGGACATTGCGTTTATTCTTCAAACTAGTATTCAACCTTTTAGGTAATATCGCATTGAATATTCTGTTATAAACCAAAGTGTCTAATGTACCCAAAAATTCCACTTGTTTCACCAACCTTCTTATGTTGCCTAGGACTTCTAAATCATTGATGTCATTAACCGCCACACCGACTAGAAGATTCATGAGTACTATAGCTGCTAGGATGAGGAAGATGAGGAAGATAATTCTGACTATGATGAGGGAGGTGGCTAGTTCTTTGGAATGCTCTTCATCAAATAAAGAGACGTAGTCGAACTCTGACGTCATCATGACGATGGTCTTCACAAGAGCAGCCCAGGGTCCGTCGAAGGGCATTTGGGAACGGAACTGTATCATGAAGCTGAGGGAAAAGCCTATGACGAGGAACATGAATGTTAGGAGAATCTGAAAATAAAAAGACACTATTAATATTGAAGAACTTTGTTAATAAGAGATCGGAATAGAGAGAGTGGAAATTAATGAAGTGACCACATGTACTAATGTATTACCTAATAAAAAATACGTATTAACTTGTAAAAATGTTCTATCTTACTATATGATCAAATCATCCAAATAATCTGTAAACTCATCATCATGCATCAATAATAAGTGAAGAAAAATTAAAAAAGGCAAATTGAAAAATTAACCCTGAACTACTGACCCAAGAACTAATTTCAGCCTTCTCTAACGATATCTCATAATTGATTTCTACCCTTTATTAAAATAACACAACAATGAAAAACTCACCTTCACAACGTTAGAAGCGACTTTCCCAAACATCAGGACATAGTACCCCCAGTTGGGGAACCTGGATAGCAAGAACATCATCTCCAGCCAGGACAGAAGCAAGGCCACGGTAGCCACATGTCTTGGCCACTCATCATCATTCAGGTTCACCACCACCACGGTGTAAGGAAGAATGACTGCGAAGCCAAGTGATCCAAACTTGACCCAGGTTTCTAATTGTAAGAAGTATCTACTGCTTTTCACGTTCATGTACAGGAGTTCCTGAAAAAGACCTCTAGTAAAGAAATCTATGGGAAACCTTGAGATGGAGGGACAGCTATGTGATTAAATGCGGGGATTGGAAATTAGGCAGCAAACGTCGTCAGACCGCAATCATACCATAGCCTTTGTGCAGTATCAGTTATTATACTTAAATTGGAATGGGTACACAACTAACATATAGAATATCAAGTAGGGTTCATAATTTTATAATAAAATACAAATAACAAACCTGTATAAGTATCAAAGCAATTGTAGCATAAACTACGTAACTCCATACCGCCGGATCAAGCCACGCCGGCGTCTCTTCCTTCGTATCTCTGAAGAAAAATACTGACACGATGAAAGTCGTCAAAGAAGATAAGAATATTGCGTATAAACCTATGATTGTATAGAAAAATGGCAACAAAGCCTTCCATTTTAAGAATAGGAAACTTTCCACTAACGGATGGACGAGCAATTTTCTTTGTCCATATCTGTTCCCAGTCTTTAGGAGAGCTTCTATGACTTTCATTTGTTCCATCTCACAAACAGTTGGCATCAAAATTCCGTAATCCACAGTAACTTGACAGGTATGATCCTGCAAATCTTGACCATTACTTGAAATGTACGAATCAAATACATCTTCCATAAACTCTGTGGGCTTCGACAGATTGTTAATAATCATGTCTATAGCAGTTCTCCTATATTTCTTCGGTCCATCGGTATATCCTGACAAGTCTGCTCCTTCTCGTAACAAGAGAGTAATGACATCCCTGCATCCATGGTGACTGGCAGTATGTAATGGAAACCAGCCCATGCTATTTACTTCATGGACAGTAGTTTTATCGAATTTGAGTAAAATCTTCACTATGTCTACGTGATTTTTGACGGCAGCCAAATGCAATGGTGTCGAAGATTTGTGAGGGCTGCATGTTGTTCTTAATCTAATGTCGGCCATTTTTGATAATAGTAGCTCAACGCAGGCACCGTGGTTGTTATATACTGCGAAATGTATTGGACCAAAGCCTCTTCGATCAGCAGCTGTCAGTGAGTTGATTAAAGCATTGGTCACGGTTTCATTAAACTCTAGAAGGATTCTCAGTACTTCTAGATGTCCATAGTCAGCAGCTACATGTAATATATTCACGTCTCCTGGAAGAGTTATTTTCATATTCGCTCCTTCGTTGAGAATTTGTTTTACACAGTTTAAGTGACCGTGAATGATGGCCTTAAATAGAGCGGTTTCTCCTTCTTCATTCTGATAGTCTAAGGCATCTCTCTGTTTAGCGATGCTGAGGATTTCATTAAGGACATCCAAGTTCCCTAGTGCTGCTGCTGAATGTATGGGAGTTTCTCCATCATTGGCCTGCGGAATCATACGATTGTCATTAATATTGTGTTTAAAATAAAAATTTAAATAAACGTTTGATACGTGTTTATTTAAATTTTCAATACTTTGTTATATAAGGGCGATTTAACTTTTTGTAATAACTATCTATATAAATGTAAATGAATGCCAATTTTCGTTGTTCTATAAGTCAAGAACGGGTTCACCTACCCAAACCAAATGTTTAGGCTTTAATCAGACTTTTTAGTAGACGGTTTATGAGAAGTTTGCACAAAATCGATCGAGATTATTATTATCAGTTCTTTTATCAAATTTTTTGTAACAAAATGGTGGACTTTATACGTAGCGAAGCGCATACCGCGGGCCACTAGTCCTACTTCCTACTAGTATTATAATCCTGCTAATATTATAAATGAGATAGTTTGTGAGAATGTATGGTTATATGTTTGGTATTCTTTCACGCAAAAACGGCTAGACCGATTTGGTTGAAAGGTATCTAGATAGGTGATACCCTGGATTATAGGACACATAGGCTACTTTTTATCCCGGCCAACAGGAGTTAAACCACGCGGGCAGCCGCTGGCGGGAGCTAGTACTCTATATGGTCTATAACATGTATTTGTACCTTAGAAGTGACATCAGCACCAGCTTCCAAGGCGATGCACACACCAGGGACCCAGGCAGCTTCAACGGCAGCTTGCAGAACTGAATGACCTTCCTTGTCCTTGACGTCTACTATTGCTAACAGGGGATTCGCGTTCATGTAGTCGTAGTTCGCTAAAAGCTGTAAAGTAAAAAAAAAATATATATTTTTTTTTGTTACTACCATAGATAAAAAGTGAACCTATAATTTAGGTAATTATCAGAACTTCTGTAAAAATATTATGTTACAAGGTTAAGAGTTTGTTTGCATTTTTGCTTAGTGGTCCGATTTGTAATATTAAATCATATCAAGTCTTTTATCTTGCAAGAATTCGTGGTGGCCTAGTGGACAAAGAACCTACCTCTCAAGTATGAGGGCGCGGGTTCGATTCCAGGTCAGGCAAGTACCAATGCAACTTTTCTAAGTTTCTATGTACTTTCTAAGTATATCTTAGACATCAATGACTGTGTTTGGGATGGCACTTTAAACTGTAGGTCCCAGCTGTCAATGAAAATCCTTGGCAGTCGTTACGGGTAGTCAGAAGCCAGTAAGTCTGACACCAGTCTAACCAAAGGGTATTGGGTTGCCCAGTTAACTGGGTTGAGGAGGTCAGATAGGCAGTCGCTTTTTGTAAAGCACTAGTACCTACTCAGCTGAATCCGGTTAGACTGGAAGCCGACCCCAACATAGTTGGGAAGAAGGCTCGGAGGGTGATGATATCTTGCAAAGAATAATATGAAGAAGTATATGGGTACAAAATAAAATACACACAATTAAACATTAAAATACTTTTCCGAACGCGAGTGAAACTGCAGTAATTCGTTTTGGCAATTTTGTGATAGTACAGCAGAATTGAACTTTGGGCTTCAAAAATACAACGTATAGTATATTTATATTTTTATTTTTTATATCTTTGGATGAAACCAAATAAAATCTATACTAATATTATAAAGCTGAAGAGTTTGTTTGTTTGTTTGAACGCGCTAATCTCAGGAACTACTGGTCCGATTTGAAAGCCCATATATCGAGGAAGTCTATAGGCTACTTTTTATCCCGGTACGGGAAGTAGTTCCCCCGGGATGCGGGTGAAACCGCTGGCAGAAGCTAGTAGTTATATATAGGAAAGAAGGAATTATTACAAGTAAAGCAAAGATATACTAGATTACTCGATGACATAATATTGAAAGCATCGGAATCAAAAGAGTTTGTGATTTCTTTAGTTTCAAATAACAATACTTGAGACTCCTTCAGTAATTCATTATTTTTATTCTGTCTCATTATTTTGTTCTATATAGTACTTGAACAAGATCAATTTATATTTTTTTTATTGTGTTTACACCAAGTTTCAAAAACTCTTTAACGACTCTTAATGTCAAAGTATTCTTTTACACAATGACTCAACTCAACAAGTTAATAAAAAACATACCGCAGTTTCTCCCGCGCAAAACGTGGGAACTACTGCCCGTACTGGGGTAAAATAATATATTTAGCCTACACGGGAAGAGTAGCTTTCCAACAGTGAAAGAAGTTCCTAAATCGCGTCAGCAAGACTAGGCTTTGCACATTGTGCGGGCTGCACTCGATCATTATTTTGCTATTATATTATTTTAAAACTGCGATATCTCCTATACAGAGTGTAACATTTAATTAAATACGTTAATATACTGGTTAATATGACATGTGTCGATTAGCATAAAGAAAAAAATTAAATACGTAAAAAAAATGTTTTTTTTTTTTTCAAACAAAGTAAATACAATAAAAATGTGCGAGAATTAGAATACCATATAAGAGTCACTCATTACAAACAACGGAACTTATTCCTTGAAAACTGACAGCATTACACAAGATGTTGTAAATTTATGAAAACGAAAAATGACTTCTGTGGCTAAACCACTGAATGGATTAGGTTATTTTTTTTACAATTCACCATAGAATATCATACAGTACATGTGATAGCATTTAATGTGATTAGGTATGACACACCCGATATATCTATATGTATATCATGAGTATAGTATAGTCCTAATATACATACCTGCAAATGTTCTTCAAGGTTTTTCTTGACGCACACATGAAGAGGAGTAAGTCCTGCCCTATTCAAGCAGGTGACAGCTGCTCCAGCGTCGAGGAGTTCCTGAATGGCATCCAAGCTCTCGATTTCCACAGCAGTGTGGAGTGGTGTATCCAGGTTATCCAACTGACTGTTCTTCATAGTGTTGAAATGACCACCAGCTCGCAGAAGCATTTTTATTACTTCGACCAGGCTGGAAATAATGAATGGAGCTGGTTATTTCTAAGTTGTATAGTTTAATTATCTGCATAGTCTTTTCCCAACTAAGTTGTGGTCGGTTTAGACAACGGATCCGTTGTTCCACGCGCTCCTCAAAGAGATATCAGCAACCCCAGTGGGCCCCAGCAGGGCCAAGGTCTGCCGGGGCTGCGGGATTGTTCGAAAGAGTTACCGCGGACATGGTACATAAAAGGCCTACGACGGAACACGACAGTTTTTATGCAGTAAGAGCCTGACACTCCCTCACCGCTGCTAACCCACAGCAAGAGGGATGACTTGAAAAAAAAAAGTTGTGGTCGGTTTCCAGTCTAACCGGATGCAGCTGGGTATCAGTTTTTTACAAGGAGCGGCTGCCTACCTTCTCAACCCAGTAACCTTGGTTGTCAGACTTACTTGCTTCTGACCACCCATAACGACTGCCAAAAATGTTCTTATGTTTTGCAGTCTGAAGCTTGAAATGTGTTTAATATTCTTATACATTAAATATATTATTTGAAATATCCATTACGTTACAATTACCATTATGATGTTGATACCCGCGGGAATTCTCTTCCCCGCTATTAAAATGACAACATCCTTTTTCCCCAAAAAATAAGAATAATATTTTTATCCCATCTTAGAAATTGTAATCAAAATTCTTGTAGCTAAAAAAATACAAATACTAAGGTATTTCCCAAGAGCAGCATACGTCTTTTCATATACACGACACAACTTTTTTTTTAGTTTCGCTCTAAAAATCCGCCCGCGGAGAAAAGTTTTACCCACGGCCCGAAGGAACCTGGATAAAAAGCGGATCTCTTCATGCACACCATATTTCATCAGATAATTCTATAAAGCCGTATTTGTAAATCTTTAGCAGTTGTTACGGATAATCAGCCGGGTAACTGGATTGAGGAGGTCGAATATGTATTGCTTCATATAAAACTCCTACAATCAGCCGGATCCTTTTAAATTGGAAGCCGATCCCAACATAGCTCGTAAAAGGCTAGGTAGATGACAATATATATCGGAACTAAGTAATGTTACACAATCATAAATGTATTTCTCTATATTTTTGGTGTCATTTGACATTCTATGAAAAAAAATTTTGTACATTATATTTTGAATAATTGATTTTTGAAAACTTTTGATATATTATCTGACACTATTTGTTTTGACATTAAATTCATAGTTACCTAATCTTAATTTATTGCAATTTGTATGTGCACATTATGTAATTCTACAGAATGTAAATTGTTATTGAATAAATAAATGATGAATGATAGTGATAAGAAGCAAAAATATAGCAACAGCACTTTCACACTAGCGGATTTTCCATTCGGTATTCCGAACAGCAAAACTAGGATCACCTGACGAACGTCCACTATTGCTTATAATGGACAACCGGTGCGAAAGATAATTTCTGGAACCATGCAGCAGTTTTTATTCCGGTCAAAATTTGTCGTGACTAAGGGCAGCCCCGGATCTTCAATTTTTTTTAGGCGGGTCAAAAACTGAAAAATGCCGCCCCGCCTACCTAATTATGTTTATTTTCACCTTCATCATCCCATATAATTTCAGCTATCAATATATAGGCAGGCAGGGCCGTTACTAGCTCATGTAGCGCCTGGGTGCAATCATCAACCTATGTATTGAAAGATTTTGAGTAGTACATATTGATCAGAGTACTTAGAGTAGTTAGTTACTCGTTTTGTGACACAAAAAGTTAATAAGTTTTGAAAAGCGCTGTAAAGACTCCATAAATATTTTTTTTGCTACATTTGACTTATAAAAGGTAAGATATTTGTTTGAAGACTCACAAATTAAACTGGGAATTATGTACAAATAGAAACCGTGATGAGAGCGAGTGCCATTTATGTTCGTTGATTCGGTGTGTGAATAAAAATAATAAACAATTAAAAAAACAGCACATACATTGTCATTTAGACGCGAGCGTAGCGAGCGAAATTTTTTTTCGACTTTTTTAGAAACTTTTCTTGTCAGTATCATGATACAATGTGGAACTTCCTTATCAAACGGGTGTAATTTCATCGACTTTTCCTGGTGGTAGGGCGTCCCGTGGCGCCCCTAAGACCGAGGCGCCCGGGTTATTCGCACACCCTGCACTATAGATTAAGACGGCCCTGTAGGTAACTATTGCTGTACTTGTGCTATTATTTATTTCGTGGTAAAAGTTATATACCTAAATGATGAGTTGACATTGGTCTGTGAAGTGTGAATTTGACTGCCGGCCGCCTGATTTTGCCGCCCCCTGAATATGCCGCCCGGGGCATAGGCCCCGGCTTGCCCCCCCCTAGATCCGGGGCTGACTAAGGGTACTTACATAAAGAAACAGGTTTCCGGTAGACAAATCTGTACGGGTAGGTACCGATCAGCGCAGGTATAATATTTCAATGTAGTCCTATTCACTCACTTATACAGAAACAGGTAACTTGTCGGTGCCGACTACCTGAACCGTGCTATACGGATTTAATTTTGATTGTCTTTAAGGACAGATTCACCTGTTTCTTTATACGAGTCAACACTGTACTTATACGTGTTGTACAGATCTGTACAGATTTTTCTGTACCGGAAACCTGTTTCTTTATGTCAGCACCCTTAGGCCAGCAATACATGGACCGCTTGAAGCAGTCAAGAGAGCTGTCGACCGCCCGAATCAGATGCAACTGCTCGAGCGGTTCGTGTATGTGCGTCCACAGAACTCAGTAGTTCACTGTGCAGTCGACAGCTTAAAGATGTCGCCCCTGACTGCTTCAAGAGGTCCGTGTATTGCCAGCCTTAAATGTACTTACTATTGTGAAAGCGCAGTCAAGGTGCCATACTCAATACTCACGGGCTGCGGGTTGTTCGAAAGAGTTACCGCGGCCCTGGTACATAAAAGGCCCACGACGGAACACGACGGTTTTAGTCAGTAAGAGTCTGAAAAAAAAAAGGTTCCATACTCACTGTTTCTCATTCACATCTTGGTCGTAATAATAAGCGTAGCCAGCGACATCTAGTGGGGTTCGACCCTCAACATCTGTGATGTTAGGATCCGCTCCAGCAGCCAGCAGTAACCTGGTACAATGCTTCCGAGCACACGAGGTCGCCACGTGCAGTGGAGTCCAACCAGGTTGGAATAGCGGCATCTGGGTAGAATGTTATCATTTATGTATAAGGTAGTATGGTAGAGATCGCTTTTAGCGCTTTATAAGACCGTCCATCACCTACTTTAACTTGATATAAGACCAAAAGTGTAAATATCTATGTATCACTCCACAAGCAATATTATAAAGGTTTGCGAGTGTGTGTTTGTCACTTCTTCGCGTGGCTGAACATTTTGATGAAACTTGGTAGTAATGAAGTTTGCTTAAAAATATTAGATAGGCACTGTTTATTTCCTTTCTCAAACTTATAACAATGAAAAGTTTTGCCAACATTTTTTGGCGAATTGAAATTCGCGAGTTGCTATGCAGAAATCTTATTAAGTTATCAGATTTATGGCGGAGGTCCAAGTACCACCATAGTAAGTTGAACTCGGAATTTAGCTGCGAACCGTCATTAAGATTGGCGAGAACTATACTTTACGTCAAAGTCAAATCATTTTATTTCATTTAGGCCTTTACAAGCACTTATGAACGTCAAAAAATATAAAACAGTTCGATTCCGGTCGCCCATTCCAAAAGTAGCTTCCTATTTAGAAGAACGGGCAAGAATCTCCACGCCTTTACGAACTTCTTTCACAAGGGACTTTTTAAAAAGGTCTTTTGAACTGTTTTCATGAGGGACTTAAAAAGGCCTTTTGACTTACACTTCCAACGATATCACGGCATTCGTGGTCAATATTGTCCTTCCAAGGTTTGGGCAGCGTCATGGCAACCTCGCCAAGGTCACAGCGGACATTCGTCAGCTCCTTGATGAGAGGACACAGTTTTCTGACATCCTCCTCCGTTTCTGAAGACATGCTCTCCGTGCCAACTCTCTCCTGAATATCTGAAGAGATCATAATATAATATTGAGAAGATCACCTTTTCATCTATTGAGTGATAAGTATTATTACCTATAATGTTTATAACTGCTGCTATAACAATTTAGAGTAAGATAAAAATGTTTAAAGTTACAGCCTTTTTATCGTCCCACTGCTGGACACAGGCATCCTCTTATACGGAGAAGAATTGAGCGTGAATAAGATAGATATGTGTATTTTTATTAAGTACTGGCATTATATGCCTATCGTCGCTGTGCCCTAACAGGATTCACAATTGTCCTTACCTATAAACCAACTTTAACACCTTGTCAAAAAATTGTGGAATGCAAATAAAAGATATGAATATGAATAATCCTGAATAAAATACGCCTAGGTATGTTTCATATTGATTTTCGACATACGCGAATATAAGACATTTAAATAAAACTATTTTTTTACGGATTTTATCGCGGTTATATTAATATTATTTAATACCGACGTTTCGGATCCTTTACAGCATCCATGGTCACGGGCAGAGGGGGGCTCATGGATGTCTATGTTTTACTGGATATCTTCCATAGTTTCAAACGCATCACGAGTAAGTTACTTCGCGCACCCAAATATATTGTAGATTACCTACCTACATGCTTCTTCGGTGAATAAGCTTCGTAACACTTAAAGATCAGATAGGCAGTTGTCCCATGTAAAAACACCTTGTACACAGCTAAATTCGCTTAGACTGGAAAGTGATCCCAAGGCTGCGGGATTGTTCGAAAGAGTTACCGCGGCCCTGGTACATAAAGGGCTTAAGAAGGAACATGATGGGTTTTAGTCAGTAAGAGTGTGACACTCCCTCACGCTGCTAACCCACAGCGGGATGATCATTTGATGATTTCCCATAAAAAAGGGGGTCTAAACATCGTTTGGGACAAGGATAGGCAGATGATGATTGTTTAAATTGTTCATGAGCACATTAGTATTGGTAAGAAATTAAACCTTAAAGTGTAATATATAATCCTGGCCACCAAACGATACTTCTTAAAAACTATCAGCTGTCACTACGTCAGTTGCAATTTTTTGTTGAATATATTTTATCACTGAGGGTTGACGCCTTATTACAATTTTATAGCAGTTATTCAAGAGATCAATTTAAGGAAATCAATATACAGCAACCATGGAGATAGCTCATAATTTTATGGTATTTTTTTCTTTTAGCTTTATTAGTATTGTAGCTGTGTAATTTTAATGTCATCATCGTCAACTTCCGTGCCTTTTCCCAACTATGTTGGGGTCGGATTCCAGTCTAACCAGATGCAGCTGAGTACCAGTGCTTTACAAGGAGCGACTGCCTATCTGACCTTCTCAACCCAGTTATGCGGGCAACCAAATACCCCTTGGTAAGTCAGTCTTGGTACGTTCAGTAACGTTCAATATGTATGTTATTCTCAGGGTACCGGAGCTACCAATACCATGCTGCGAATCAATGAAAATGGAAATGTTGTTGGAACTATAATAGTTAACTGCGAAGGTATCTAAGAGTATCATATATTATTGTAAGAAAATTATCTAGCTATTTGACTGCTTCTTTGGTCTTGTGGCTGATCGCCTTATATGAGAACAGCCGTCGTGGTCGAAATCGGCGTTGGACGTCTTTAATAATTATATCTATATGGCATGGATGGGCAGAATGCTTGCATCAGTTACTGCACTACATTGTGTGGGTTCGATTCCTGCATGAATTACTCAAATAGTTTCAGGTCCAGATATTGTTTTCATGTGTAATGAATAAACGCACTTCACCAACGGACATTCTTTTTTAATAATCATATATGTAGAGGTAGCAACTGGACCTTCAGAGATTTTCTCAATGAAATCTTTATGAACATTCTTTGTTTTCAGGTTTTCCTGAAACTACAACGCTGGACAGCTTGACAGCTGCCACCTATTCCAACCATATGAGAAACCTATCCCACCATGCATCGAATGCTCTCAAAGAAATTGTAAGTAAACATCGCCTTTGGACTCTTTAGCATCCTGCCGGGGCTACGGTATTGTCCGAAAGAGTTATTTTACTCTTAGAAAATGTAAGGGGCCAGAAAGGACATTAATTCCTGGGATACAAACGGGCTCCAAAAAGAACATGGTTTCCTGGACCATCAAGGGCTCCAAAAGGAACTTGGGTGGCTCGGTAGGTGCCTGATATACCAGACACGGGAAGGTCATTTAATGATAACATGCCTACATTCCAAATAAGTCAAGTCATACTGTCGATAGATTGACGGAAGGTACCTAACATCCTTTGAAGTGCATTTCATTAGCACATACATATGAATCTAGTTTGTTTTCTGCCATAATCTGAGGGTCACTTTTAAAGGTGGGCCCACATCTGGCAAGTTGATGTGCTAGTAAGTATTATTCTCTACGGCTTTCTTATCGGTTTGTACTGTATTCAGTGTACTCTCTTTCAGGATGTAACTGATGAACTGGTAGTCTTACGGCTGGTCTCCAGAAAAACTGAGGCCGTTGTCGCTCCTGATGAAGAGTTCCACCTCATAGTGGTCATGAGAAGACATTAAACTTTCCCAGAAACTTCCATTAATTACTTCAAATAAAATTTGGTCATATGACACACGTAAGTGTCGTCAAAATCTAATGTTAATGTAACTTTAAATCAGTGAAATATTGTCTTGTTATTGTTTAAATGTATTAATGCCTGTTTATCTAGGTTATTAGCATTATAAATATTATTTATAACCAATTTTGTTGGTTTTATTTTCACGAGAAGATTGATGGCCATCTCCGAGCTCAAGAGGATAAAGATGAAACAGTCTTGCTGTAATTGTCTAATCTCTATCGAATTTACATTATGCGACATTCTGACAATTATTTTGGGTCTTTAACAGAGTGTCTCAAACTATTAGCATTCGTGGACCACTTTCACAATCTACGAATTCCACGGTCTAAAGTATTTTAGAAGATGAAAAAATACCTTCGCAGCTTCGCCATTCAACAACTACAATGTATCTCGTCGAGTTGACTACACATTTTTTAAACATGTTTACATTCTACAGACTGACCTACTGTGGACCCTGATACAAATGTAAGACCCCTTAGGGTTCCGTGGACTCCACATTGAGAAACCCTGCTCTATACCCTATTTATCTTTTCTATCTAGCTTCATCTCTCAGATCCTAACCTAACGATCCGGCCGTGCTCTCGCTGTGGCATATTGGGCTGACAAAGTGTAAGTCTCACTATAAGACATGTCATCGACACAAAAGAAGAAGAAGAACGATCTAGGTTTACCTTCAGGAAAATCCAATAACACAGCAACTTGTCTCGCATTCCCAGCCCAGGCTGCCAAATGGAGGGGAGTCCTGCCAAGCTTGTCTATCCTCAGCTTCTCGGCTCCGAATTTGATGAGCAGGCTCAAGGTATCTCCCCCTATGAGGGCAGCAGTGTGGCAGGCGGAGACGTGGCCAAGACGACATGTTGCGTTCGGACTTGCACCGGCGTTGAGCAATCTGGAATTTATGACGAAGAATCAGAAAGGTCATCTTTTACTTTTTTAACCGATTAGGTATGTCACGTTTGGCTGTTTTTCATGCGGCTTTCAGAATTGTATTTGTCGGCACTGGTGTTCAAGACGAAGATATAGTTCGGCCATTCAGAGAATGCGTTCCTGACACGTCGCGATTGAACTGACGACGTAACTTTGCAATGGCGTTGCAGTTACGATAAAAATATTTTTGCTGGTTGTTTACCGTTTTAACAATTGAGGAGCATTAAAACAACATTATTATATCAATAATCAATGAATGTTATTACGTCGTCAGTTCAATCGCGACGTGTCAGGAACGCATTCTCTGAATGGCCGAACTATAGTAGTAGTTGTATTAAGTTCAACACGGATCCACGATCTATTTTATCAATTTTTAGTACGTATATTTTCGTTGAAAGTATCAAAGTACTGACTAGTGAAAAGCACTAACGATTATAATACTTGCTCTTTTTTCGCCCTACTTGGAATAATCACACCAATATTGGAAATTAGTAAGGTATTTGGCCAAATGTTGGTACCCAGCATATTGGACGAAAATGCGACATGGTGTAAATACACTGTTGATACACTCGTGCATCGGAAACCACGTAAATGTCGGTCCTGCTTGTGATCTCTCTCCGGTCGTGTCGGATTACCGTCCCATCGGGCTATGGCCAGGTTCCCACTACGCCGGACCGGCAGATCTGACGCGCCGGTAAATCTGCCGGAAGAGCTAGTGGCTGTACAATTTATATGAAGCTATTCACATTATCCCGGGTCCGGCATTTTTGCGGGGCCCGGCATTTTTACCGAGCGTTTTGTCACTACGAATTGCCGGCAGAACGACCGGGCCAAATATTTGTTCTGGGCAAATACATTGTCTGACACTTGTATCTCGTACTCTTATGTCTAGTCGTCCCAGTAAATCGTCAAAAGTGGTTGCTGTCATTCGAAAATAATTGAAGAACTTTCATTCGTCTCTTCTAAGTTTACCCATTAGTGTTCCAAGTGAAAATCTTTCCCGTAAAATAGGGTGTACCCAATGTTTTCTTTTATTTTGCCTTCTATTAAGATACCACCACAACACAACAATTTCGTCGTCCATTTTACGCGCACGCAGGTCCAAATTCAACTGAGGTACTGTCTGAATTTCTTCCGGTATCCGATGTAATGTGAACACTCTGTCCGGTGTCCGGTTTTCGGCAGATCTGCCGATCCGGCGCAGTGGGAACCTGGCCTAAGAGTGTGAAGGAATAGTGAGTGCACTTGTGTCTGCGCAAATGCTTGTGCACTATAATATGTCCTGCGCAGCTGTCTGAACTCTTTATATAAAATCAGACTTGGATGTCATTAATTTATTGGAAGTTTGTTGTAGGTATGTTTGTTCAAATGTTGGTTCCCAACATGTTGGATGTAAATGCGACCTTGTGTAATTATACTGTACTGCATTACTGTTCCCAACGTTTAAACACAATTATTTCTAGTATATGACAAGGTGACAGACTAACCATTACTTGAAGTTATTAACCAATACTTAGGGTGCGTCTACACCGTGCATGTAGCTGGAGCAAGTTAACATGCGCATTAGCACGTCATGTTCTTAAAATGCATGTAACCGGCGCATATAGCAAATAATAAAAAAAATATAGCAAACTTCTTGCACCGTGAAGACGCACCCTTACAGTTTCCCGCTTCTTTACTTGCATTATGTGAGAAATTACTACCAGCCACATTGGTATGTACCTGTCTGTTTTCTAACCCCCATATTTGTAACCAATAGACTAAAATTCGTGTTTCCTATATAAGCAATATGTTAATGAATGTGCTGAATAATCAACCGTGCCTAAATTAACAAAACACCTAACATTGTAGGTACGCTGAACATTCTTTATGCGTAACAGTTATGATTTTGTAACAATTTCCAAAAGCTGCATAATCCTATACATTAAGATAATAATTTGATATAATTAATTTCAGATTCTCCTTAAAACAGTTCTTCAAAAAAAATCGACTTCAATAATTATACGTAGGTATACCCAACACCGCATCAACATCGTTTCTGCCAAACGTGAGATAATCGCGCACAAACATACAGGTCAAACTCTTTATTTATTTATTTATCACAAAATACAACTATTATTACAGGAGAACCTAATGCAATAGTGTATTGGCAATTTTACAGATACTTCTTATTGACTAAAACCCACCATGTTCCTTCTTAAGCCCTCTATATAGCAGGGCCGTGATTAGTTTGTGACTCAACATCAATGTAAGGTAACTAAGGTATGTGCAGTTACTTTTTGATCTCTCTCCGGTGGTGTCGGATTGCCGTCCCATCGCGCTGTGATAGTGAGGGAATAGTGAGTGCACTTGTGTCTGCGCAAATGCTCGTGCACTATAATATGTCCTGCGCAGCTGGCTGATCTCCTTATATGAGAACAGCCGCCGTGGAGAAATCGGCACGCCATTTTTATTATTTTGTCAACATACATTTTTTTTACTTAACAAGTACTTACTTTTCCACCTCCTCAAGATCATGACTCTCAATGGCTTCTAGCAGTTCTGTGTTCAGCCTCTGCAGTCGCCGATCTCCCCTTCTCCAGGGTTTGGACATGTTGGCTGCAGAGTCCAGGATAGGGGTGCTGGCTACCGTGGAACTGACTGATGATGGAGTCAGGTCGGGCATCTGGAGTTTTGTTAATGGCGGGCGGCTTGGATCACCCCTGAAAAGAAGTAAAGAACTCAGTTTGGAGTTTATTTTGCTGAATATTTTTATAACTATCTATATCTCTACTATACATATTATATTATAAAACTTGAGTTTGTTTTATTCAATAGTTTTACAAAATGATCTTATTATAGGGAAACTAAGTATCAAAATATTCATCCGCATCGCTGTCAGCTGGGATCGTGCCCAAAAGGCTGGCTGCATTGCCACGCTGGATGGCAATGCATATCCTTTGACCGAAGTATAGGCCAGCCCTTTGGTCACGAGTGGACTCCACTAATCGCTTACTAATTTCTCGAAAGAGTCTGTGGGCACTTGGGCCCCATGGTCCCAGGGTTTCAACCCCAAACAGCTCAAAAATGCAATTGCCGGTGAGGTTTACATATTTGTGCCGCTTGAGGTTTTCCGCGGCTGCAGCAGCTGCACCGACACAGCTCGCCGTACTGGGAAGGTGGGAAGGTGCAAGGGTGTCGACGCAGGTTGCGTCCCACACCAAAGACCTTCCCATCTTCCAAGGCATTATAGACATCCCGTCTGGTCTCTTGCCATCGTCGCGCGCCAAGCCTCTGGGTTCTAAAATGGCTGGCACTCCGGCGGTGACAAGAGCACGACGGATAATGTCATTTATGCTGGCGTGTCGTGCCATGCGACCAGCACTTTTGCTACAGGAAAGACCATGGTGCCCAAGGCGGTCCACAGATTCACCGCACTGGCAGCGATGCGGAGCCGCAGTGGGAGCGCCGAGGCGTAGGTATGTAGCGAGCCGGAATGTAGTGTCACCCAGCATGGTCCCAACGCTGGGTGACGGCAGTGCGTGAAGCCATAACCCTGACTCCCACTCTCCCACAGCCAGTAGGCGGGCACGCTCAGCAGTATTGACAGATGTTTCAATTAGTTTATTTCTCGTCAATCTGCAGAGCGGCTCGTCCCACTGTCTCTTGTTGTTTGTTTAAACGTGCAGTACTGGTCCGATTTTAAAAATTCTTTCGGTGTTAGATAGCCCATTTATCGGGGAAGGCTATAGGCTACTTTTTATCCGAGTTCGTGCAGAGGTTCTCACGGGATGCGGGTGAAACCGCTCGCAGGAGCCAGTTGATGAATAAATGGTACATTGGCAGACTTAATGCTTCTATGAAATGCTACTACCCTGCTGTTATTTTTATATGAGTTTTTGCAATTTAAATCTAATATTTCTGCTGAAATACCGCGACTGACTGAATGAAAACTAGAGAAATATCAATTTTTACTAGCGCGGTAAAAGTGTAACAGTATTTTTATCAGGATGCGGGCAGATCGTGCGTCTTGGATAGTTTGGTAACTACACATCGTCACTAGAGGCGCTTGTGTAGCGTGAGGTCTTCGAAACGTCAAATGTCACTGTTTGTTTAGGCGCGCGGGTTTATATTTCTAATTAAATTAATATTGCGAATATTTAACAATACTTGAGATTAATTATGGCAAATACAGATTATGGATCTATAAATTTGACTGCTTTGACACACTTTTATCTTTCGGAAACTATGTTCGCCTTTCTTTTCCGAGCAAAACGGCACTGCGCAACACTGTGGCATCGCCAATACGTTTACACCATAGTTCTATTGTATTTTTGATCTAATATAATCATCTAATGTAGATATAAGTTTTGGCGCTCATAATACGAACTTTGATATTCGTAGTTTAGGACCTCACGCTACAGTGGCGCCATCTGGTGAAACAAAAAACGATAGGCCCCCATTAGTGTTCGACGGGCTTGTAGCTCTTTGAACTAAATGGTGGACTTTATACGTAGCGAAGCACGTACCGTGGTCTACTAGTAGTATATTATATACAGGAATGAATTTTAAGCAGTGCCCAAAAAAAAACTGGTGGTCCAGAATCATTAACAGAACATATCTGCATCATCAGTATTTTTTTTTCATTCTTTTGTCCACCCTAAAATCAGAAAATTATGGATACCGACTATTCTTACGCGCTTGGAGCAGCGCTCGCGTCAGTAGGTAAAGCGGTTTCGCGTTGCCGCCGTGCCTACTATGACGACTGTGACCGTACAATCGGTTACAAAATAAACATCTTTCGCTATCAATAACTTTTCTTTTTAGTACTAAAACACGATTAAATAAAAATATACGTACCTAAAAAAAATATTTAACTATAAGTTGACAAAGTTTGCGCACTGGATAAAATTGATTCCTGTATAGGGTTTGACTTACTGCCCAACCACCAGTCCCAATTGTTTCGGTCTCTGCATCCTGATTCGCAAATCGCCCCGCTCAGCCGGGTTAAGCAGCGGATGGGTGGCTTCATCCTGCCCTCGTTCTATGTCTGTGAACGAAAAAAATCGTGTTGGAATTTATTACATATTGTCTATCATATGGCATGGTAACTTACGCTACCGTCTAATGTCACCCGCTTTTGAAAAATGAGCCGAGATGCAATAATGCAGGTAGGTCAGGTCTTCTAGGTCAAAAGTTACGAGTGAACTAATTAGGCGTTCGGGTTTAAGACATCTGTCGATGATCTTTGGTATTACAAAAAATGATCGGGTCCAAAAAGGCGTATAAGGGCGAAGACAGTAACGTTCCTCGTCCCCCGCACACCTGCATTTTGGCGAGCTACTTTCTTAGGAGATTTTCCGTTATGGCACCTCCGCCGTCATTTTGTTCTCCATGGCTTTATAATATTAGTATAGATTTCTATAAAGATGTCGATTTCTTTACAAATAACTAACAATTTCTTCCTCTTCCTATGAATCATACTTTACTTGCCTTCCAAAAATACCGATGCGACTTTTTTACAGCTCTTACAGTCCATTTTCCATTCCATTATGTCCGGCATTTTTCAAAATGGGGGTATTAACCGGGCAGTGTGTTCAAGGTACTAATGTTGGTTTTTCCCTGTTACGGTCTCTAAGGCAGTAATGTTGGTTCGTCTAATAATTTTGTCATTTTGTTATATGATTTATTACTACAAAAAAAAAACAGATTTTTTGAATGAAGAAAAAAATGTTGTGTTATGTTAATTAATCCGGCAAGGTTTTTTTTCTATTAAAAAGGGCGTTTACACCTATTATTTTTTCGCAATATAATGTGTTCACGGTTCAGTTAAGATAGTTTTTAGGGTTCCGTAGCCAAAATGGCAAAAACGGAACCCTTATAGTTTCGTCATGTTCGTCTGTCCGTCTGTCCGTCTGTCCGTCTGTCACAGCCGATTTACTCGGAAACTATAAGTACTACAGTGATGAAATTTGATGGGAATATGTGTTGTATGAACCGCTACAAAAATATGACACTAAATAGTAAAAAAAAGAATTGGGGGTGGGGCCCCCCATACATGTAACTGAGGGATGAAATTTTTTTTTTCGATGTACATACCCGTGTGGGGTATCAATGGAAAGGTCTTTTAAAATGATATAAAGTTTTCTAAAAAACATTTTTCTTAAAGTGAACGGTTTTTGAGATATCAGCTCTCAAAGTCGTAAAAAGTATGTCCCCCCCCTCTATTTTTATAACTACGGGGTATAAAATTCTAAAAAAAATAGAGGTGATGCATGCTAATTAACTCTTTCAACGATTTTTGGTTTGATCAAAGTATCTCTTATAGTTTTTGAGATAGGTTGATTTAACTGTAATTTACGGAACCCTTCGTGCACGAGTCCGACTCGCACTTGGCCGGTTTTTGTTCATTCTGTACGGCAAAGAGAAGGCATAATATAACATAACTTTTTTATGAAATAATAAAATACGCTAACAATGCTCCAAGCCTTTTGAACTTGCACTACGAAATTGATGATGATGATGATGATGTCCTCCTAGCCAATTATCGGCTACGGCGGCTGTTCTCATGTAAGGAGATTAGCCAACTACGCAGGACATATTATAGTGCACGAGCATTTGCGCAGACACAGGTGCACTACCTATTCCTTCACTCTCATAGCCCGATGGGACGGTAATCCGACACGACCGAAGACCGAGAGATCAGGCCCGACATTTACGTGCTCTCCGATGCACGGGTGTATCAATCACCAGCTTCTAGGCTCCGGGCTGCTTTGTGAAAGTCTTCTAAAACCCACAAAGCAATTTAGGCCCGACTCGGGAATCGAACCCGAGACCTCGTGCTCAGCAGCCGCACTCGCGACAGCTAGACCAACGAGGCAATAAAATACCACGAAATTACATATTACTTGGCAAGTTTTAATAGAAAATTAAATACTTGATTCATTGCGTTTAGTAGGTTTATAAGGTGTGTGAAAACTTGCCAAGTAACATCATTAAAAAGTAACTATTTTTAACTGAGGTATGTGTATGGAACTTGGTACTTATTCAGATCTCACTTCTTTTATAGGCGAAAGATTTCCATATTAACGAACTTGGCAGCCTTTCACATTTTTGTTTTGGGTGGGATATGTACCTACTAAATAATTCATACCTTCGTGACTATATACTCCACAGTCTTTGAAAATAATTATTATACCAATGCAAATTTTTATTAAAAAGTGACAAAACAAGTGTATGTACCTATATAATAAGCCTTCAAAAAAATCCCTAGGCTTCCACTAATATCTGGATCTCGTTTTTTTTTCAAATTAGACCATTATTGAGTCTAGCTTCCGCCAGCGGATTCCCCGCTTTCCGAGGGAACTACTTCCCGCATCCGAATAGCCTATATGCTTCTCAATTGGCCAAGTTGCGTCAAAATCCATTCATTAGTTTTTGCGTGAAACAGGAACAAACTTCCGAACATCGATACATACATTCATCCAAACCATACATTAGGTACAATCTTTTGCGTTAATAATATTATGATTATACCTAATCGATGAAAACACGTTAAAAAAAAAACCGACAAGTTGAGAAGTGAGAACCTCCTTCTTTTTTGAAGTCGGTTGAAACTAACGAGGTTGTATAGTTAAAGTGTAAATTGATACGGATACTTGTAAATAATATAGGCAGGTTTATTATGTTTCTCAGAATAAATACGTGTCGACGAACTGGGTCGATGTACTTATGAATGAATCACTTTACACATACAAGTAACCGACAAAGATAAGATATTAACAAGATCCTTTAAGTAAACTTAACATGGGTAAGTCAACAGATTATAATATCCCTCCTGCTGTGGGTGCAGCTATCAGACTTACCTCCCCACTCAGAGACATTTAATGATTACTTAAGTCTCTCCTTAGTGACGGAATGTCATACAAATCCTTCACTAAGGAATGGCTTAAGTTACCATTAAATGTCTCTGAGTGGGAAGGTTACTGACTTTAAAGGGATGATACGCTTGCAACGACGTGTGTGCTAAGTATGAGTGTAGATAGATGGAGAGGAAGAGGAAGACCTAAGAAAAGATGGATGGATTCTGATATAGGATAGAGCCTGAAAGATGACATGAATAAGAAGGGAATGAGTGCCAGTATGACGACGGACAGGAAAGAATGGAAGCGGAAGACATACTGCGCCCCCAACTAAATCAAAAATAAAATTGGGAACAGGGCGGGAACAGATAGACTGACTAAAGCCCACCATGTTCCTTCTGGAGCCATTTATGTACCAGGGCATAGTTGACTCCCGCGAGCAATCTCGGAGACTTAGTAGAATTTCATCTAGATACAGTTCTAGCTAAATAACTTCGCCATTTTAAGGTCAAGCTATTTGATAATACACTTTTGAACAATATATAAGTTCTGTTATGTTATAGACAGGAGTTGTTGGTATTCCAGACATAATGTACCTAAGTCATCTTGTTTGCTCCTGACCTTATCCCAATTTTATTTTTTGTCGGCACAGCATGTTTTCTCCCCCATACTCTTTAATCAGCCGTCATCTCACAAGGACAGTAGCCCAGTAACATACTCACAGTAATATACCTAAGTAAATAACATTATTAAAAACAGACTCTGATTAATAATCCCCAATTATTTAAAGTATTCGATAAAAAATATCTGATAAGTCGCGATAAAACAATCATTTATTTCGGTTATGTTGACAAATTCTCGAAATCAATCTGATTATTTATTTGTAAGACTTTTCTTGAAACGACAAAAAAAAGAAACTTTTGTTATGAACACATTTCTTTCACAACATTTCACAATCTGTTGATAACCACACACACTGACCGGCTAAACCCTAAAAAACTACACTTAAAAAAAACTATGTATATCTATGTAATATCACTTTCCGAATATTGTTCTAAAATATATTGAAAACATATCACGATTTCACATAGTTAAATCTTCCGCAGCTGAGTCTAAACTGACAGTTCAAACATTGACCATGTTAAAAGAGTAGGTAAATATTTGAAGGTCAAATCGTGACGAATCATGTAAAGACAAACGCATCTTTTGTGTTTTTAGCTTCTATGAGATAATAAGGCTAAGATCAGATAACAAATAAATGTGATTGCGTACATGATTCTGCTAAGTTAATAATGTACCAATTGGATCAAAATTGAATCTCAATAGTAGTTTTAATCTTAGCGGGCATTCTGCTACTAATATAAGACCAATCGTATTCCAATGACATTTTATTGGTTTACCATTGGTCTGCCATTTTGTGTCTTGGTAGTTTGCATTACAATCATATTGCAATCGTAAATCATTTGCAGACAATATGATTCAATATTGAATCACAGAAAAGGATAAAAACGTTTATTAAAAAGAAAAAATAGCGGAATGCCACATACGCTTCAATCGTAATTGAGTCGTGATTGAATCTTAGTTGGATATCAATCGTATGTCGCTTAAGTAAAATTAACAGATTTGCGTTCATCTGAACTTACCCTTAGATTATAATGGATTCTTCTACTAATTGATGGGAAAGATTGATATCTAAAAGCATCATGTGAATCCGCTGTGTGTATTTTTGCTACTAATGTGTTTTTTCAGAAGGAATTTTTCATCTATTAGTGATTTTGAAAAAGGTAGGTAATGCTTGTTTATAATTGTTTTTTGATTAATCTTAATATTATTTCCTAGCCTTTTTAATGATGTATTTATCTTTCTATCTCAATGAGTAAAGAACCAGTTTTTGAATGAGTCAACACTTTTTTTTACATCACACAAAAGTGTGGAATCATTTATAAGTGCACAAATAAATGTAAAAATGTAGTATCGAACTTGAGGTTTTAAACCAGTTTAAAATCGATTTAGTAAATCCAGAAATTATCCCCTACAAATAGGTTTGCTCCATTTCTCTCGTGGTAGCAAACTCAATTGTAGTGTACGAGTTCTGGCCACCGCACCGGTTCGATTCCCGGTCAGGCACACTCGGTATCTTCAAAGTTACCCTGATAGGCAGAGCTCGTTTTCTATTATATAAATCCGGAAGATGACATAAGGTCTACGAAAATCTACAGGCCAATGATCTTCTTATATCACTCTTTAATTATATTAGTATAGAAGTATGAAATTAGCCTTAGCCCTTGAATACAAAACTCCTTTATCTTTACTCCTGTACCCACCTAACAATAATTACACACCTACAGTCTTACTTATAAACGTGAATTAAATAATAAGTTATACTTAAGGGGTGTTTAAGAAAAAATCTTTCTTATAAACGTGGCTGAAATAAATCATTTTCTTAGCAATGTCTTAAATGAGCTGTCAAATTAAGTAGCCTCACACCCTTGTTTAACCCGCTAATTAGCAAAATGGCTGGATTCTTACCAGCTGATTTTTCATTTCCGGTTTATTGACAGCTCGACTGTTTAATTTTATATTTTACGGATGCCATTGTTGCCATTACACAACGTTTTCATGACAAATATTTTTTTAAGCTACCAAAATTCAGGTAGTGTTGAGAAATTAGTATGTTTTTATGTCATTATCTGTTCATTGCTTAAGACATGTTTAAGCAACGTTTATAGGTCAAAATAATTTAATCACTATTTAAGGCTTTAAGTAGTAATTAGTTAAAACAATGATTAGAAGATGATTAGTTGATTTTTATAAGTAAGGCTGCTAATTATTGTACTGGTATACTGTATTTAATTCTATTCTTTATTCTTTTAATTCCCCGAAACTAAGAACCGAACTGAAAACTAAATAGCTGTAGGGAAGCTTAACTTATACTTCACTAGCATAGGTTATATTTTAGACAGATACAGAAAATAGTTCTCACAAGACTCGGGTGACACCACGGGAAACAGGTAGTGCTATAATTAGTTTCTCGTGGGAACTACATATTTCGCACACAAAAATCAACTGAGTCATCCTCGATAAGTAGGCTCTTCTATATGTATCTTATACTTACTGAAATATTTTTTCAAATCGGATTACTGTTGTTCCTGAGATTACCGTCGTACCACAAAAACTTTTAAACGTCTGTTGAACACTTGTCTAAAAATATATCAAATTATGACGTTGTAATAAGGTCTGTTTTGCAGCCACACTTTTTTTTAGACAAGTGTTCAACAGGTGTTTAAGTTTTTGCAGTTTTATGACAAAAATAAAATTAAACAAAATACCTTTGTTACGTTGCATTGTTGCACTCCAAAAACATTTTCAGCACAACACAAGCACAGCACACTTTAGTTCGTCACCGCACTACGTCTGAGCCAATGGCTAGACCTTATCAATTTCCTTTACAAATATCGGCAAATAGACTTAATAATGTTTAGACAGGGCAAAGAATCGAATTTTATAATCCTTTAATCGCGTGAAATTGGCACACACTTGCATTCGGCGAATCGAACAGGTATGGTAGAATCACAAATGACATTTGATAGAATTCGATTCATCCGCCGTGGTCCTTTCTGAAAGGTATGCGTTCACTATAATTAGAACATGTAAATAATAGTGAGAATAAAACTGTTTTACTGTTGAGGAAAAAATGATGTCGTGGAAGTTTATTATAAATAGGTTATTCGTCATCTACGCAATCACTAGGTTGTTGAGTCATTTATATGCAGGTATTTAATGCCTCATTTCTGTGTACAAGAAATGTTAGTTTTTTGAAGTTTATTCCATGAGGCACTTTTTGAATATAAATAGCAAAAAAAAAAACAAATTACTAAACACTAGCCGTTTTCCCATTGTTTCACCCGCATCCTGAACTGCTGCCCGTACCGAGATAAAATATAACCTATGTTACTGATAGATAATGTAGCTTTCTAATGGTGTAAGATTTTTTTAATCGGTCCAGTAGTTTTTTGAGTTTATCCATTACAAACAAACAGACAAAGTTTTCCTCGTTTAATATTAGTATAGACAACTTGATAATTTATAACTACCCACTAATGTAGAACATACAAATCTATCAATTTCTGCTTCTATCTTTTATTGTTTTACCAATTAATTGATTACAAACAGGCATGGCATATCTAAACAAGTTTGGCTTCCTAACTCTGCGTGCGGTTTACTTTATCAAGAGATAAGGTCACACCCAGATAAGGATACAAAGAATTTTAACTTCGCTATAACGAAAACATAATTTGTACTTACATGGCCCCGGCACGTAGCTTCGGAATAATCTTCATATGAAAACAACTCTTTAAAAATAATGACAGGCAAAAATTATACCTAACAATAGCCATATAATAATGTCAATTATTAGACTCAATAGACGCTGGATGCAGGTCGCCTCATACAGGTATCTGTGGAGATCTAAGGGGGAGGCCTATGTTCAGCAGTGGACGTCCTATGGCTGAGATGATGATGATGATGAATGTCAATTAGGCCTGATAGTTAATTTGGGCTCTTAAATCAGTATGAAGATGTATGGAAGTTCACACGTAACAATGATCAGGTATTTCTAAGGTAGCAGACCGACTAAAAACTTTGATTGAATTCACGATAAAAAAAAAACGATAAAAAAAAATATTAATTAAATCCAAGTTAGTTATAGCTCAGACAAGTGGGTACCAATGCAACTTTTCTAAGTTTGTATAAACTTTTTAAATATATTTTAGACACCAATGGATGATTAAAGGTGAAGGAAATCATCTTGAGGAAACCTGGACTATAAAGTCTGAAATCACCAACCCGCATTGACCAAGCGTGGTGATTAACGCTCAATCCTTCTCCGTGTGAGAGGAGGCCGCAGCCCAGCAGTGGGACGATAAGAAAGGCTGTAACGTAACGTAACCAACTTTTTAGTCAGTCCTATACCAAATCATCGGCCGACTAAAAGTTTTTAGTGTGCGCGCGCTCTTAACCGTCTCAGCAATTTTAAACCCATGTGAGAGAATAGACACAAGGTCATGATGGGTTCAAAGTCAACTGTATGAACTCTAGGATAGCTTAATCCGTTGTATTTGTTGTTAAGATAAACATCAGCTTTTAAATGCTAAAGTACCAAAGTGGCCATTACTAATGAAACTCGAATACATTTCGGAAATATTTCATCTCTGTCTTTCGGCAATCTCACTTATATAAATGACACTAGCTTTTGCCCGCGACTTGGATCGCGTGGAATAGTGACTTTCGGCAGATTTTTGGTTTAACCAATAGATAGACAAGTGTTCAACAGACGTTTAAAAGTTGTTTTAGTAGTTACGACAGAAACTATTTTGCTTAAATGACAATAGCCTTTTTTTAAGTTTCGCTTTTAAAATAAAAGTTTCTGGATACGAAGAAACATCACATAAGCGAATTGTAACACGATTTGAAACCATTCGTTACAAACCACAAGGATCGGGGTGAACTTAAAGTCACTAGAGATTTCGTTGACTAATCTAAGTTGTCCTAAGATCTGCTACCAACCGCACTTGATATACTTAGACGTATTTATTCATTTAATCCCTACTAATATTATAAATGCGAAAGTAACTCTGTCTGTCTGTCTCTGTCTGTTACGCTTTCAAGTCTAAACCACTAAACTGATTTTAGTAAAATTTGGTACAAACATAGAGTTGACCTTGGGAAAGAACAGGATAGGTTTTATCCCGGACTTATGAAGAGTTCTCTTGGAAATGCGATGTAACCGAATTCGACGCGGGCGAAGCCGCGGGTGGAAGCTAGTGGAGAATAATTTACAGATGTCCGTGATGACTTTTCTTATCGTTAGAGTTTTCTTGAAACATGAAGGAACATGATGCGTTTTAGTCAGTAAGAGTCTCCACTCCCTCACGCCGCACCTACGGGATGTTTTTGACATTCGATGATTTATAACCAAATAAATGTTTTATGCGAAGTCATTTTATTCAATTTAAGTAAAGATATAAATATACATATTAACGGATATAGTGGAAGAGGAAGACCAAAGAAACGATTGATGGATTGTGTAAAAGTAGAATGTTACTTGTGAGATGACGGCAGATAGAAGAGTATGGAAGGAGAAAACGTGCTGCGCCGACACCAAATCAAATTGGGATAAGGGCAGGAGGATGATGATGATGATGATGATGACATATTAACGATAAAGATTTACATATTTAAAACAAAAAAAAAAGAAAACAAAAAGCATTAAAAAACATCATCCCATCGCTGTCGTCTGTGAGCTTATTCAAGAGGCTCGCAGCATTACCACCATGCTGATCCTTTGTCCGAGGTAATAGTCAGTCTTTGGTCACGAGAAGCGTCAACCAGCCGCCTAGATAGATCTTTAAATAAGGTGTGGGCATTCGGACCCCATTTCGGTTTTTTTGAAGTTTTTTCAGTAACCATCCTTAGTTCTTGAACACGGATACCTTTTAAAATAGTGAGAAAGACTTTAAAATATGTACTGTTCCCGAAACCTACCACGTCAGAGCGTCCTTTATCAATAAAACATGCACCGCTCGGTGTCTCACTTCACGGAATTTTGATCCCGAATTTATGTACAAACATAAAACCAGGCTGAATATTTGATTCCGACCCAAGCCTTTGTCTTGGTACATTTTAAAACGACACACCATTTTTTTAGGTGACAGTATTTATTTTAAACTCATGTCACCTTTTCTTTTTTTTTTTTTTCCGACGTCAAAAATCATCAAATGACCCCGACCCCCGACACCCCCCCCGACACGACAAAATTTAGTTTAGTCTGACATGCTTTAGTTGGTACTTACGTAGTGTTAAAAGTTATTTTTTGCTTTTTATAGGGTTTAGCGTTTTTAACCTTTTGTCATAATAATTGCGTGCTTTTTTTTGGGTCGGGGGTTTTTTAAATTTATAATTTAATTTTTAATATTATACCTAGTTCTAAAGCCGGTAATTTCTTAGAACCACGTTTTATAATCATTATCATCATCATTCGGGTCAGTAGTAGTAACATCCCTACTAATATTATAAATGCGAAAGTAACTCTGTCTGTCTGTCTGTTACGCTTGCACGTTTAAACAACTGAACTGATTTTATTAAAATTTGGTACAGACATAGATTTCACCTTGAAAAAGAACTTAGAATAGTTTTTATCCCGGACTTTTGAAGAGTTCTCTTGGAAACGAGATATAACCGAACACGACGCGGGCGAAGAGACGCGGGCGGAAGCTAGTAGGCTATATTTCATTCAGTTAGGTACCGGCAGTAATTCTTTTAAGATACGACAGAAAAACAGCTAGTTTTCAACAAAATACTCCTAAGCGAGAGCGAGAAGAAAAATCCACACGTCTTACAAATATTTATAGTAATGTTTCCTCCAATACATTAGGTATGTGGACGTAACTCCGTCCGATGTATGTACATACACCATCCATCCATCGGTGGCCAACATCGACCATCTACGACGTGCGATGAATTTTAAAAACAATAAACTTCTAAGTTTCGAACTGTATTCTTCTGCAACGGTTCCGTATAAAATCTATACTTAAATTTATAAAGAGAAAAACATTATTGTTTGTCTATACTAATATTATAAAGAGGAAAACTTTGTTTGTTTGGTTGTAATGGATAAACTCAAAAATTACTGGACCGATTCCAAATATTCTTTCACCATTAGAAAGCTATATTATCTGCAAGTAACATAGGCTATATTTTATCCCGGTGCGGACAGTGGCTTCCACGGGACGCAGGTAAAACCGCGGGAAAAAGGCTTGTATATTATATATTCATTTATTGATGAAAACAAGCAGAGCGATGCTGACGCCTAAACAAATATTTATAGCTACTAAACACATCATAGTGACTAGTTATAATAGTGAAACTTCTAAACAAATCGATTCAGTAGTTTCGGAGTCTTTCCTACAAATTATTTTTTTTCTATTTATAATATTAGTGCAGATTTCCAAGGATTACAGGGGTCTACGGAACCCCAAACCTAGCAACTGAAAGCACATACGTCTAGAACTAACGTTGGTACAACGTGATCGATTATTTAGCAGCGGTGAGAAATTATAAGCTGCTCTCGTAAACTATACTGCCCGAGTAAATTAAGTCTTCCTTTTCATTTTGTAAATGGTTTTCGTGAACTAAAATGCATTTTTGTTTACAGTGCGGAATATCGGGGCATGTCGTACCTAATCACAATGAAATACGTTAGCATAACTGGTTAAAATATGTCGATTAGCACAAAGAAGAAAATAAAATTCGTAAAAATAAAAAAATGATTTTTTCAATCAAAGTAAATATAATAAAAATGTGCGAGAATTAGAACACCATATGTATAAGTCATTCATTATAAACAACGGAAATTCTCCCTTGAAAACTGACAGCTGTCAATTGGTCAAAACATTCAATACTCCTAACTTTATCTCTGCTTTACACATGATGTTGTAAATTATGAAAACGAAAAATTACTGCTGTGGCTAAACCACCGAATGGATTAGGTTTTTTTTTTTTACAATTCGCCTTAGAATATCATAAAGTATATGTGGTTGGATTTAATGTGATTGGGTACGACACACCCGATAGGTTATAAAATGTTAAGACTCGTAATAATTACATCAATTAATAGTTCAAACTGCTATTGACCTTAAGTGAATTCCTAACTTTCTATGAGCACAGGTGCACCTTGCATTTACTAGGTACCTAGAGGACAAAATACTTTTCCAAGATTGGATAGGTATTGGAAACTGCTGGAATTCCTGTATTGACGGAATATTAGGATGCCGCTGTGTCCGAGTTACTCGTGACGGGACATTTCATAATATTGGTAAATAATACCGCAGAAGGTACACATTTAAAAGATTTTGAAAATTGGTTGAATTGGTAAAGTGATATCTAGATTACTAAATTAAACGAAAAGGCAGAATGTATGTAAGAACTTACGTTCATCAAAGCAAATAAATGAAAGTATTATATTTTACTAGCTTCCGTCAGCATTTTCTATCGAGTGGTTTGTTGATAAAAAGCTTATGTGTTAATCCAGGGTATCAACTATCTACATACCACATTTAAACCAAATCGGTCCAGCCGTTTTTGCGTGAAAGAATAACAAACATATATCCATACATTTTCACTTTTACATTTATAATATTAGCAGAAATTAATAGAAATATTAGTAGAAAAGTAGTAGGATAGTAGGATTCTATACGAGATCTGTATGCCAATACTTACAAGCGACAACATGATCCTCCGATTCTTTTAAAACCACAATAAATAGCTTATTTAAGGAAACACAAAAGTCATTTTGTTGTGCATCAGTGAATTTGGGCTTGTGAGAGATAGAAAACCGACAGATATGATTTACTGCTAGAATGGTCCTTCGTAATTTTCCTGTGTCGTGTCCATATTAACAAATTCCTACCTGGCTCATGGTCCATTCAGAGTGACATTAAGCCTTTGATCGGCCATTGGACGCGCTACAAATTGTTCTTCGACATATAAAGATATTTCTAAAAGCTATCGTACTTCGGAAATTGTATGTACTTCTGTTTCCAATTCTCTTCTTTAACGCTACCCACTGTTATCTAGATACAATTATGTAGATACTAGCTGATGCCCGCGAGTGTATTTCATTTAACTGGACACCAAGCCCAACTACACACTTTATGAACTCCACTATATATTTCCTTATGTACTCACATATATACACTCTATGTACTCACCTATGTACACTCTATGTACTGCCCTATGTATTTCCTTATATACATTCTATGTACACTCTACTACTACTGCCCTATGTATTTCCTTATGTACTGCCCTATGTAATTCCTTATATACTGCGCTATGTATTTCCTTATGTACTGCCCTATGTATTTCTTTATATACACTCTATGTACACTCTACTACTACTGCCCTATGTATTTCCTTATGTACTGCCCTATGTTTTTCATTATGTACACTCTATGTACTCCCCTATGTATTTCCTTATGTACTCCCCTATGTATTTCCTAATATACTGCCCTATGTATTTCCTTATGTACACTCTATGTACTGCGCTATGAATTTCCTTATCTACTGCCCTGTGTATTTCCTTATGTACTGCCCTATGTATTTCCTTATGTACAGCCCTATGTATTTCCTTATGTACACTCTATGTACTGCCCTATGTATTTCCTTATGTACTGCCCTATGTATTTCCTTATGTACTGCCCTATGTATTTCCTTATATACACTCTATGTACTGCCCTATGTATTTCCTTATGTACACTCTATGTACACTCTATGTACTCACCTATGTACACTCTATGTACTCCCCTATGTATTTCCTTATGTACTGCCCTATGTATTTCCTTATGTACTGCCCTATGTATTTTCTTATGTATTTCCTTATGTACTGCCCTATGTATTTCCTTATGTACTGCCCTATGTATTTCCTTATGTACTGCCCTATGTATTTCCTTATGTACTGCCCTATGTATTTCCTTATATACACTCTATGTACTGCCCTATGTATTTCCTTATGTACACTCTATGTACACTCTATGTACTCACCTATGTACACTCTATGTACTCCCCTATGTATTTCCTTATGTACTGCCCTATGTATTTCCTTATGTACTGCCCTATGTATTTTCTTATGTATTTCCTTATGTACTGCCCTATGTATTTCCTTATGTACTGCCCTATGTATTTCCTTATGTACTGCCCTATGTATTTCCTTATGTACTGCCCTATGTATTTCCTTATTTACTGCCCTATGTTTTTCCTTATGTACACTCTATGTACAGCCCTATGTATTTCCTTATGTACTGCCCTATGTATTTCCTTATGCACACTCTATGTACTGCGCTATGAATTTCCTCGTGTACTGCCCTATGTATTTCCTTATGTACACTCTATGAACTGCCCTATGTATTTCCTTATGTACTGCCCTATGTATTTCCTTATGTACACTCTATGAAGTGCCCTATGTATTTCCTTATATACTCCCCTATGTACTGCCCTAGGTATTTCCTTATGTACACTCTATGTACTGCCCTACGTATTTCCTTATGTTCAGTCTATGTACACTCTATGTACTCACCTATGTACACTCTACGTACTGCCCTATGTATTTCCTTATGTACTGCCCTATGTATTTCCTTATGCACACTCTATGTACTGCCCTACGTATTTCCTTATGTTCAGTCTATGTACACTCTATGTACTCACCTATGTACACTCTACGTACTGCGCTATGAATTTCCTCGTGTACTGCCCTATGTATTTCCTTATGTACACTCTATGAACTGCCCTATGTATTTCCTTATGTACTGCCCTATGTATTTCCTTATGTACTGCCCTATGTACTGCCCTATGTATTTCTTTATATACTCCCCTATGTATTTCCTTATGTACTGCCCTATGTATTTCCTTATGTACACTCTATGTACAGCCCTATGTATTTCCTTATGTTCAGTCTATGTACACTCTATGTACTCACCTATGTACACTCTACGTACTGCCCTATGTATTTCCTTATGTACTGCCCTATGTATTTCCTTATGCACACTCTATGTACTGCGCTATGAATTTCCTCGTGTACTGCCCTATGTATTTCCTTATGTACACTCTATGAACTGCCCTATGTATTTCCTTATGTACTGCCCTATGTATTTCCTTATGTACTGCCCTATGTACTGCCCTATGTATTTCTTTATATACTCCCCTATGTATTTCCTTATGTACTGCCCTATGTATTTCCTTATGTACACTCTATGTACAGCCCTATGTATTTCCTTATGTTCAGTCTATGTACACTCTATGTACTCACCTATGTACACTCTACGTACTGCCCTATGTATTTCCTTATGTACTGCCCTATGTATTTCCTTATGCACACTCTATGTACTGCGCTATGAATTTCCTCGTGTACTGCCCTATGTATTTCCTTATGTACACTCTATGAACTGCCCTATGTATTTCCTTATGTACTGCCCTATGTATTTCCTTATGTACACTCTATGAAGTGCCCTATGTATTTCCTTATGTACTGCCCTGTGTACTTCCTTATGTACTGCCCTATGTATTTCTTTATGTACTGCCCTATGTATTTCCTTATTTACTGCCCCATGTTTTTCCTTATGTACACTCTATGTACAGCCCTATGTGTTTCCTTATGTACTGCCCTATGTATTTCCTTATGTACTGCCCTATGTACTGCCCTATGTATTTCCTTATGTACTGCCCTATGTATTTCCTTATGTTCAGTCTATGTACACTATGTACTCACCTATGTACACTCTATGTACAGCCCTATGTATTTCCTTATGTACTCCCCTATGTATTTCCTTATGTACTGCCCTATGTATTTCCTTATGTACACTCTATGAAGTGCCCTATGTATTTCCTTATGTACTCCTCTATGTATTTCCTTATTTACTGCCCTATGTTTTTCCTTATGTACACTCTATGTACAGCCCTATGTATTTCCTTATGTACTGCCCTATGTATTTCCTTATGTACTGCCCTATGTATTTCCTTATGTACTGCCCTATGTATTTCCTTATATACACTCTATGTACTGCCCTATGTATTTCCTTATGTACACTCTATGAACTGCCCTATGTATTTCCTTATGTACTGCCCTATGTATTTCCTTATGTACTGCCCTATGTATTTCCTTATGTACTGCCCTATGTATTTCCTTATATACACTCTATGTACTGCCCTATGTATTTCCTTATGTACACTCTATGTACTCCCCTATGTATTTCCTTATTTACTGCCCTATGTTTTTCCTTATGTACACTCTATGTACAGCCCTATGTATTTTCTTATGTACTGCCCTATGCATTTCCTTATATACACTCTATGTACTGCCCTATGTATTTCCTTATGTACACTCTATGTACTCCCCTATGTATTTCCTTATTTACTGCCCTATGTTTTTCCTTATGTAAACTCTATGTACAGCCCTATGTATTTCCTTATGTACTGCCCTATGTATTTCCTTATGTACACTCTATGTACTCCCCTATGTATTTCCTTATTTACTGCCCTATGTTTTTCCTTATGCACACTCTATGTACTGCGCTATGAATTTCCTCATGTACTGCCCTATGTATTTCCTTATGTACACTCTATGAACTGCCCTATGTATTTCCTTATGTACTCCTCTATGTATTTCCTTATTTACTGCCCTATGTTTTTCCTTATGTACACTCTATGTACTGCCCTATGTATTTCCTTATGTACTGCCCTATGTATTTCCTTATGTACTCCTCTATGTATTTCCTTATTTACTGCCCTATGGTTTTCCTTATGTACACTCTATGTACAGCCCTATGTATTTCCTTATGTACTGCCCTATGTATTTCCTTATGTACTGCCCTATGTATTTCCTTATGTACTGCCCTATGTATTTCCTTATGTACTGCCCTATGTATTTCCTTATATACACTCTATGTACTGCCCTATGTATTTCCTTATGTACTGCCCTATGTATTTCCTTATGTACTGCCCTATGTATTTCCTTATGTACTGCCCTATGTATTTCCTTATATACACTCTATGTACTGCCCTATGTATTTCCTTATGTACACTCTATGTACTCCCCTATGTATTTCCTTATTTACTGCCCTATGTTTTTCCTTATGTACACTCTATGTACAGCCCTATGTATTTTCTTATGTACTGCCCTATGCATTTCCTTATATACACTCTATGTACTGCCCTATGTATTTCCTTATGTACACTCTATGTACTCCCCTATGTATTTCCTTATTTACTGCCCTATGTTTTTCCTTATGTAAACTCTATGTACAGCCCTATGTATTTCCTTATGTACTGCCCTATGTATTTCCTTATGTACACTCTATGTACTCCCCTATGTATTTCCTTATTTACTGCCCTATGTTTTTCCTTATGCACACTCTATGTACTGCGCTATGAATTTCCTCATGTACTGCCCTATGTATTTCCTTATGTACACTCTATGAACTGCCCTATGTATTTCCTTATGTACTGCCCTATGTATTTCCTTATGTACTGCCCTATGTATTTCCTTATATACACTCTATGTACTGCCCTATGTATTTCCTTATGTACACTCTATGTACTCCCCTATGTATTTCCTTATTTACCGCCCTATGTTTTTCCTTATGTACACTCTATGAACTGCCCTATGTATTTCCTTATATACTCCCCTATGTACTTCCTTATGTACTGCCCTATGTATTTCCTTATGTACACTCTTTGTACTCACCTGGGTACACTCTATGTACTGCCCTATGTATTTCTTTATATACTCCCCTATGTATTTCCTTATGTACTGCCCTATGTATTTCCTTATGTACACTCTATGTACAGCCCTATGTATTTCCTTATGTTCAGTCTATGTACACTCTATGTACTCACCTATGTACACTCTACGTACTGCCCTATGTATTTCCTTATGTACTGCCGTATGTATTTCCTTATGTACTCCCCTATGTATTTCCTTATGTTCAGTCTATGTGCACTCTATGTACTCACCTGTGTACACTCTACGTACTGCCCTATGTATTTCCTTATGTACACTCTATGTATTTCCTTATGTACTGCCCTATGTATTTCCTTATGTACTCCCCTATGTATTTTCTTATGTACTGCCCTATGTACTTCCTTATGTACTGCCCTATGTACTGCCCTATGTATTTCCTTTTGTACTGCCTATGTATTTCCTTATGTACACTCTATGAAGTGCCCTATGTATTTCCTTATATACTCCCCTATGTACTCCCTTATGTACTGCCCTATGTATTTCCTTATGTACACTTTATGTACTGCCCTATGTATTTCCTTATGTTCAGTCTATGTACACTCTATGTACTCACCTATGTACACTCTATGTACAGCCCTATGTATTTCCTTATGTACTGCTCTATGTATTTCCTTATGTACTGCCCTATGTGTTTCCTTATGTACTGCCCTATGTATTTCCTTCTGTACACTCTATGTACTCACCTATGTACACTCTATGTACTGCCCTATGTATTTCCTTATGTACTCCTCTATGTATTTCCTTATTTACTGCCCTATGGTTTTCCTTATGTACACTCTATGTACAGCCCTATGTATTTTCTTATGTACTGCCCTATGCATTTCCTTATATACACTCTATGTACTGCCCTATGTATTTCCTTATGTACACTCTATGTACTCCCCTATGTATTTCCTTATTTACTGCCCTATGTTTTTCCTTATGTAAACTCTATGTACAGCCCTATGTATTTCCTTATGTACTGCCCTATGTATTTCCTTATGTACACTCTATGTACTCCCCTATGTATTTCCTTATATTCTGCCCTATGTTTTTCCTTATGCACACTCTATGTACTGCGCTATGAATTTCCTCATGTACTGCCCTATGTATTTCCTTATGTACACTCTATGAACTGCCCTATGTATTTCCTTATGTACTGCCCTATGTATTTCCTTATGTACTGCCCTATGTATTTCCTTATATACACTCTATGTACTGCCCTATGTATTTCCTTATGTACACTCTATGTACTCCCCTATGTATTTCCTTATTTACCGCCCTATGTTTTTCCTTATGTACACTCTATGAACTGCCCTATGTATTTCCTTATATACTCCCCTATGTACTTCCTTATGTACTGCCCTATGTATTTCCTTATGTACACTCTTTGTACTCACCTGGGTACACTCTATGTACTGCCCTATGTATTTCTTTATATACTCCCCTATGTATTTCCTTATGTACTGCCCTATGTATTTCCTTATGTACACTCTATGTACAGCCCTATGTATTTCCTTATGTTCAGTCTATGTACACTCTATGTACTCACCTATGTACACTCTACGTACTGCCCTATGTATTTCCTTATGTACTGCCGTATGTATTTCCTTATGTACTCCCCTATGTATTTCCTTATGTTCAGTCTATGTGCACTCTATGTACTTACCTGTGTACACTCTACGTACTGCCCTATGTATTTCCTTATGTACACTCTATGTATTTCCTTATGTACTGCCCTATGTATTTCCTTATGTACTCCCCTATGTATTTTCTTATGTACTGCCCTATGTACTTCCTTATGTACTGCCCTATGTACTGCCCTATGTATTTCCTTTTGTACTGCCTATGTATTTCCTTATGTACACTCTATGAAGTGCCCTATGTATTTCCTTATATACTCCCCTATGTACTCCCTTATGTACTGCCCTATGTATTTCCTTATGTACACTTTATGTACTGCCCTATGTATTTCCTTATGTTCAGTCTATGTACACTCTATGTACTCACCTATGTACACTCTATGTACAGCCCTATGTATTTCCTTATGTACTGCTCTATGTATTTCCTTATGTACTGCCCTATGTGTTTCCTTATGTACTGCCCTATGTATTTCCTTCTGTACACTCTATGTACAGCCCTATGTATTTTCTTATGTACTGCCCTATGTATTTCCTTATGTACTGCCCTATGTATTTCCTTATGTACTGCCCAATGTTTTTCCTAATGTACACTCTATGTACAGCCCTATGTATTTCCTTATGTACTGCCCTATGTATTTCCTTATGTACTGCCCTATGTATTTCCTTATGTACTGCCCTATGTATTTCCTTATATACACTCTATGTACTGTAGCGCGTGGTGCGCTAGGAACCGGGGATCTTCAGGATATTAAATTAAAACATTCAATAATAACTTTAACTTTGCGTTTATTCGCAGACTCCGGGGGTGAAGTGACATACTTCAATATATAAAAACTATTCTATTTCTATTTATATCATTGTCCGGCCAGTATCAATTACAATTAATAAAACCTACTTCTAATCTACTTCAGTACTACATCTCTACATCAGCTACGCCCTTAGGATAAAGTTGAACTTTATCTCAAAAGCGCAGCTTTAGGCGGACAATCATATAAATGTTACCTGCCTAAACCTATCAGAACTTTACCTACGCACGGAATTAACAAAAACACGTCCCTTACAATGGGATAGTTAACGATAACATGCGTAGTCAATGATTTAATTGTGCCATGTTGCACCACAATAACGCACGTTATAGTTCGGCCGTTCAGAGAATGCGTTCCTGACACCTGTCAGTTAGTCACGACTAGTGATGGGCACAACATAACACTGAGTTCGTTACCGTTCCTCCAAAATGAACCGCCAAATTATTTTAAGATTATTTTCGTTTTAAATTGGCGGAATCATTTAAATTTTTATTTTAGTTATTTAAGTGGAAACCAAAAAAAGGTAATATTCATATAATAAAATTGTTTTATTTATTCTTTGTTACAAAGTTACAATTTCTATGCAATAAAGTAAGTACATTGAATTGAATGTGCGTACAGAATATTAATCAGACTCCGATTCGCTTGAGGAGGTGGTGTCTTCATCATCATCTTCCCCTACATGTATAATTATATTATTATCAATAACAGAATCAATCCTGATATCTCGGTCAAAATGTTCCAAAATCAGGTTTTTAGTCTTCTCAACAACCCTTGCCCAGTCATCTCTTGTGACTTCCCCGCAGGCTTCTTTTAATAGGGTCATCATCTTTTTCGTGCTGAATGGCGGGGAAGTATTGTGGCGGGCGGCGTAACCTTTTATTTGAGCCCAGATTAGCTCGATCGCGTTATATTGGCAATGATACGGTGGAATTCTTAGAACGCGATGACCGTACTCCAGAGCCAGTTCATCGATTTCGTATCGCACATTTGCCGCTTTATTTTCTTTAACTAATTTAATTAGCTCTGCTTTTAGCATCTGCATATTTGCGTCAATGCCTTTTGCTTGTAACCAAGCCACCATTTCTTCTTTTTTATTAGCTTGGGTAGGGGGTTTCTGTATTTGAACCGAGTGATAGGAGGCATTATCCATGAATATTACAGAAGGCTCTGCTAGGCTGGGCAAAAGCACGTTCTGGAACCACTCTTTAAATGTAGTGGCATTCATTTCCTCGTGGTAGTCATTTGTGGTTTTTGATTGAAATGCCAGTAACGCGTTCTCCACAAAGCCGTATTTTGCAGAACCTGCGTGGCATATTATCAGACGGGCCCCCTTACCCATTGGTACTTTTGACGTTGACGCTTGTGTATCATCCGTCCAGGAACGGGAAACCGTGTGATTGGCGTTTAGCCATGTCTCGTCAATGAACACGACATTATCCCAGTTATCAATTTTTTTTGCTTCCCTCAAAAAACTTATCCTTTTTAAAATTACGTCGTATCGTTCTAATAAAATTTTTCTTTTGTCTGTTTTTTTATACGAAAAACCTATATCTTTTAAGATTTTGGTTAAAGCAGTTTTACCCCCCCTAAACAGTCCAGCTTCTCTTAAGGATGCCAAAAGCTTCTTCCTGTTGAGATATTCATTTCTGGAATAGTAACCATATATATGATTTCTGATTGCATCGGCGTCAAAGGTGTCAATATCTGTCACGGGTTTAGTTCTACGTTTCTTCTTCGGAGTACGTAAAATATTATCTTCCATGCCAGTCGAGCCGAACTTTTCTTTATTAATATTTGTTATCGTTCGTTTGCTAACTCCAAGCGCCTGAGAGACGCGTTCTTGTACTTGTTCGACAGGTATCAGGGGTCCGCAATTTTGCCGCTCCCGCTCAAAGTAATCTTGCAGCTTGATGATTAACTCACGGGCTCCACTTTTCAATGTTTGTCCACGTTTAGGCATTATTATGCACCAAAAGTAAAAAGAACGCAATAAAAAACACAATCGAAGTCCTATTTAGCGCCGATGTCAGTTTGAAAAGCAGAAACAGTCTTAAGGAGATGAGTTACGCACGAAGAATTTATGTCGACTAATTTATTTATACGGGCGGCGCCCTATTTATATGTGTACGCCTGCGACAACGAAAATCTGATTTTGAAAATTTAAAATTTTGAATTTGACATTTGAACTTCATTGTATTTTTCTTCATGACTATTGAAGGTTGCGAGTCGAAAAGGTTGTATGCGTTTCATGTCGCTACAAGTCCATTAAACATAAGCCGGATAATCAAATAAAAACCATAGACATAATATAGTAAACAGGACTGCGCACATATTATACTACTTACTTATTGGTGTCTATGAGATTAAGCTATGTGAGACAAATCCGAATTTGCTAAGATTATTAAACACAGATTGGTATTGAAGTTTTAACTTACGCAGTTTGTTACCTTAAGATACTAATATAAGCTTTTAATAATTAGCTGAAATTAGCTGTATTAAATTCATAAAAGTTATCTTATAGTCCATTATTTTCAAATTTTAAAAAAGAAAAACAAATCTTTTATTTTATAATATAAGTATAACTGTAAAAGAACTGATTACGATACTTGCCTGTTATTTTTAGCACAGCACTACAAATATAAAGCGCTGACATAACCTTGTAATTGCGCAGTATAGATTTAGAAAAATATTGTTTACCAAGTTATTTGACACTCAGTTTGGACCAAAATTATAACATTCATTGATTATTGATATAATAATGTTGTTTTAAATTTATTTCATCAATTGTTAAAACGGTAAACAATCAGCAAAAAATTTTTATCGTAACTGCAACGCCATTACAAAGTTACGTCGTCAGTTCAATCGCGATGTGTCAGGAACGCATTCTCTGAACGGCCGAACTATAGCATTAACTCGCACACAACAAAAACCGTGCGAAAAAGTTGCGTGGCGTGTTGCTAACAGCAAAGGATATTCAAAGTGAACACCCGTCCTGAAGGGATTACCTTTTAAGCGAAGAAAAACTCTGTATTGATAACTTACAACTTCGCCGGACGCTAACGTGTCAGATGAAGGGATAAGTCACCGTTATCAAAGTTTTTCACCTAACGTGATGTAATTAAACATCTTACCCAATAATTATTTTTTTACAATTTTGGAATATTAAATAATAAATAAATCAAATATAGGGATCATAAATCTTCGGCAGAAACCATTGTGTCAAGCAAACACTCTTCGCGAGGCTATGCCCCTTATTGCGAAGTTGATCTCAACCTCAATTCACCATCCAAATATTTTTTTTTCAAAACCAAATCAGATAATAATTTTGGGATCAGATTTACAGAGCAATGTAAAAAAAACTTATAAAAATAACACAGGCTTGACCACATTGGTTATCTTCATCTTCCTTCATATTGAAGATGAAGTAGCTCTGCCGTGGACATCATCTTCTCACGAAGATGAAGTAGCTCACCTTCTTATCCCTTCACCGGCAATGCTCGTACAACTCGTTCCAGGTAACATGAAATTACAAAACACACATTAGAAAAACTATAAATCAATTACAATGTTTCCTATATTTATATTTATTTACATTCTGCCTATTTAAAAATTCTAAATTGCTATTAATATTACGCAGAGGAATACGTTTTTTATACTGGGTGTCTATCCTCCCCTTTGAAGAACAAAAATGATGATATTCATTGTTTTTCTTAACATTTTTCCGATAACAATAACAAGAATCTACAAACTTCTTATTGTTTATCACCTTTGATGATGTAGAAGTCTGACTAGACTTCAAAACCATACGTTTACGTCGCTTTCGCAAAACTTTTCTTCGAATATTATTTACTTTTAGTTTATTTTGAAAATAAATATAATTATTTTTATTTAATTTGTCGTCAATGTCATCTGTCGTTTTGTCATTATTTGCGTCACTATGGTGATCCTTATCCGTCAGTATTGACACTGACACCTTTTTTCTTAAAGTATCAATATCAATAAATTTCGAAACAAAACTCCTTTTCAAAATTAAATAATTATTAGAAAAATCTATCAAACAATCATTTTTAGAGAGAAAATCTCGGCCAAGAATTATATTTTGTTGAATATTCTTTATAACCAAAAACTTCTGCTTGAAAAAACAAGAATCTATTAATAAATTCAATGATGCTTCTCCTAAAATTGTTATATAAATTAGCACCAGAGACTGTCGTAGCAGAATTCTTCGTGCTCTCTTTGATATATTGAATATCGAGCTTTGTTGCAAACTCCTCAGATACACAAGAGATCGAAGCTCCTGTGTCCACTAACACCCTAAACTCCTGTTGAGCAATCAGAACATTAATAAATGGACCGGTCTCACCAGACTTATACTCTACTTCCGATCCAATCGCCAGCAGTTCCACAGGCTGCTCCGTATGCTGCTCCACGTGCAGCTCCTTCTCATTTTGCTGCATCTCCATGTCTTTGCTCGGCGTTGCTTCTTTCTTTACGCTAAAAATATTTTGTGCATTAAACGGTGTACATGGAGAATTTTCATATTTCTCAGGGTATTTCTTATCATCACTCCTCTGCGGAATGATTGGCAAATTCATGACATTTCTCTGTACTTTTCCAAATAAATCTCTCATTTGAAAAAGTGTATCACGCAGCTCATATTTTGATGCAAAGAGCTGTGAGCCTAATGCGGCTTTATATTTAAAAATAAGCCCTTTTAAGTAGACTTTAATAAAAATGTTATCGTCTGCAATGTCTGCTTTGGTCTGTAACCCACACAGACGGTAATAGAATGACAGTAATTCTTCTTCTTGCTCCTGTCGAGCGTTGTAGAATTTTTCTACATAATTTATATTATCTGGGAACTCTGCCCTAAGTTTATCGCATAGCGTCTTATACTCAATGCCCTCTACGTAAATATATTTGAAAAACGTCAGAGCAGGGCCTTGTAAATATGCACCTAGTAAAAGTGCTAGATCCTTTTCCTTCCATTTATTAATTGCAGCAATGATGCGAAATTGGAAAAGGAAATCTTCAAAAGAAACGTCATTGACGCCAGAAAACAACTCTATGTCCTGGGACATCTTTCACACACTAAATTAATTAAAATTTCACTTAGCTGCTTTCATGCGTGTTCCAATATCTCATTAGAACTTATTACAATGCCCAGGAAGACTTCATCCAGGCTTTTCTTCTTCCCGACTTCAAAATGTCACCAAGCGACTTTTTAGCGTGACCTGAAAAATACTTGGGGCTTTGGCGTCGGCGCCTCCACCAAATTGTAGCGCGTGGTGCGCTAGGAACCGGGGATCTTCAGGATATTAAATTAAAACATTCAATAATAACTTTAACTTTGCGTTTATTCGCAGACTCCGGGGGTGAAGTGACATACTTCAATATATAAAAACTATTCTATTTCTATTTATATCATTGTCCGGCCAGTATCAATTACAATTAATAAAACCTACTTCTAATCTACTTCAGTACTACATCTCTACAGTACTGCCCTATGTATTTCCTTATGTACACTCTATGTACTCTATGTATTTCCTTATTTACTGCCCTATGTTTTTCCTTATGCACACTCTATGTACTGCGCTATGAATTTCCTCATGTACTGCCCTATGTATTTCCTTATGTACACTCTATGAACTGCCCTATGTATTTCCTTATGTACTGCCCTATGTATTTCCTTATGTACTGCCCTATGTATTTCCTTATGTACACTCTATGTACTGCCCTATGTATTTCCTTATGTTCAGTCTATGTACACTCTATGAAGTGCCCTATGTATTTCCTTATATACTTTCCTATGTATTTCCTTATGTACTGCCCTATGTATTTCCTTATGTACTGCCCTATGTTTTTCCTTATGTACAGCCCTATGTATTTCCTTATGTTCAGTCTATGTACACTCTATGTACTCACCTATGTACACTCTACGTACTGCCCTATGTATTTCCTTATGTACTGCCGTATGTATTTCCTTATGTACTCCCCTATGTATTTCCTTATGTTCAGTCTATGTGCACTCTATGTACTCACCTGTGTACACTCTACGTACTGCCCTATGTATTTCCTTATGTACTCCCCTATGTATTTTCTTATGTACTGCCCTATGTACTTCCTTATGTACTGCCCTATGTACTGCCCTATGTATTTCCTTTTGTACTGCCTATGTATTTCCTTATGTACACTCTATGAAGTGCCCTATGTATTTCCTTATATACTCCCCTATGTACTTCCTTATGTACTGCCCTATGTATTTCCTTATGTACACTTTATGTACTGCCCTATGTATTTCCTTATGTTCAGTCTATGTACACTCTATGTACTCACCTATGTACACTCTATGTACAGCCCTATGTATTTCCTTATGTACTGCTCTATGTATTTCCTTATGTACTGCCCTATGTGTTTCCTTATGTACTGCCCTATGTATTTCCTTCTGTACACTCTATGTACACTCTATGTACTCACCTATGTACACTCTATGTACTGCCCTATGTATTTCCTTATGTACTCCTCTATGTATTTCCTTATTTACTGCCCTATGGTTTTCCTTATGTACACTCTATGTACAGCCCTATGTATTTTCTTATGTACTGCCCTATGTATTTCCTTATGTACTGCCCTATGTATTTCCTTATGTACTGCCCTATGTTTTTCCTAATGTACACTCTATGTACAGCCCTATGTATTTCCTTATGTACTGCCCTATGTATTTCCTTATGTACTGCCCTATGTATTTCCTTATGTACTGCCCTATGTATTTCCTTATATACACTCTATGTACTGCCCTATGTATTTCCTTATGTACACTCTATGTACTCTATGTATTTCCTTATTTACTGCCCTATGTTTTTCCTTATGCACACTCTATGTACTGCGCTATGAATTTCCTCATGTACTGCCCTATGTATTTCCTTATGTACAGTCTATGAACTGCCCTATGTATTTCCTTATGTACTGCCCTATGTATTTCCTTATGTACTGCCCTATGTATTTCCTTATGTACACTCTATGTACTGCCCTATGTATTTCCTTATGTTCAGTCTATGTACACTCTATGAAGTGCCCTATGTATTTCCTTATATACTTTCCTATGTATTTCCTTATGTACTGCCCTATGTATTTCCTTATGTACTGCCCTATGTTTTTCCTTATGTACTGCCCTATGTGTTTCCTTATGTACTGCCCTGTATTTCCTTATGTACACTCTATGTACTCACCTATGTACACTCTATGTACTGCCCTATGTATTTCCTTATGTACACTCTATGAAGTGCCCTATCTATTTCCTTATGTACACTCTATATACTCACCTATGTATTCTCTATGTATATATATAATTCCTTATATACACTCTATATACTCACCTATGTATTCTCTATGTATATATATATTTCCTTATATACACTCTATATACTCACCTATGTATTCTCTATGTATATATATATTTACTTATGTACACTCTATATACTCACCTATGTATTCTCTATGTATATATATATTTACTTATGTACACTCTATATACTCACCTATGTATTCTCTATGTATATATATATTTCCTTATGTACACTCTATATACTCACCTATGTATTCTCTATGTATATATGTATTTCCTTATGTACACTCTATGTTCTCCTCTATGTATTTCCTGACCTACCTTCCTTAGGTATCTCCGCTATCTTTCCTTCCTCCGCTACCCCGCGACGCACCCTAAAAAAATAACTAAACAAAACGTTCTCCATAAGCCTTGGTTTAATCCAGTTTAAATAAATGAGCGTGCGTTTAATCTGCACAAACTTGCGGCGAGTACAAACGATACAAAAACGTTCTGTATGAATACAAGTGTTACAATTATTTATGTTACTGCCTAAAAGCAAATTAATTTTGGTTCGGGAGCTTTGGTGAGGCTTGAGTTTCGAGCGATTGGCGTTTATTTTACCTACAGTTTATTTAATACTAGCTGGTCCACGCAGTAGCGGACTCAAAAAATATTCATCACACCCTGAATATAGACTGAAAACGAATCTTACCAAAGAGAATCGGGTTACCTGTATTGAGAATGTCAGATAGGCAGTCGTTTTATTCCTATTACACTGCAACTGCCTCGTTAATCTAGCTGTCGCAAGCGCGACTGCTATGGAGGTCTCGGGTTAGATTTCCAGGTGAGGCCAAAATCGCTCAGTGGGTTTTAGAAACTTTCATAAAACAGCCCGCAGTCTGGAAGTTGGTGATTGATACACCCGTGCATCGGAGAGCACGTAAATGTCGGTCCTGTGTCTAATTCTCTCCGGTCGTGTCGGATTGCCGTCCCATCGGGCGCAGAGAGTGAAGGAATAGTGAGTGCCCCTGTGTCTGCGCAAATGCTTGTGCACTATAATATGTCTTGTTGGCTCATGTCCTTACAAGGACCGTGGCAACAATTGGCTAAAACGGCACTATTATTGTGTGATGCATTATCGATGCCAATTGTTAATATTATTTGGTTTTCGTGCGAAATCTGTAGGAATGTGTTTCATATTGAGCACCGCTTAAGTTTATGCCTTCAAACCTATAAAATTCGGACTTTAATCAAACCCATACGAATTTACAAATGGCGCCCTTTATGTTTACGGTTTTACTAGGTAGGTATATTTTTACTGTTTTTGTTTGATTCGTACTAACGTATTCCTTTGTGAGGGCTTAATTAAATGATTTTCTTTCAAGTTTATAGTGATTTTAAAAGTAGTTCAGTTGTTTCAAATTAAGATACATTAATGAATTGGACTAATTTACGTATTTTTTATATAAATCACATCTTTATGAGACTGTAAATTTCACTTCATTATTTGCCTAGACTTTTCCCAACTGTTGGGGTCGGCTTCCAGTCTAACCAGATGCAGCTGTGTACCAGTATTCTACAAGGAGCGACTGCCTATCTGACCTCCTCAACCCAGCTATTCGGATACATTAAATCATTATAGATCACAGTTGCGTTAATAATTAATTAATTATGACATTAATTGAGTACTCGACGATCATTTGTATAATCTTATTGACTGAATTAATGGGTTTATTTAAATTAATTATCTGCCTTTAGGTAATTAAATTAAGGATAAAGAACACGTTTTCCTAGCCACTTATCTATTAACTGACTCTTTGGGAGCGAAATTCATCATTTGCCTTGCTGTTACCCAACTTTTAGTATAGTTATCGGCACGGATATTGAGCGCTGACCTTCACCTGCGCAGAAGCGATTTATTGGTTTATTGCCTTATGTGTACAGTGCGCAAAGCGATCCCCACTCCTCCGCCGAGAGCTCAATATCCGTGCCGGTAACTATATCGGGGTTCACTCCCAGTCTAATCGGATGCATTTGAGTATCAATGTGCTATACAGAGCGACTGCCTATCTGACCTCCTCAACCCAGTTACTAAAGCAACCCAATAAATAATATGATTTAAAATGACTGACGCTGACCCGGTTTATTTGCATGCAAGTGTACATATTTTACACTGTTCAGAGCTGGTTACACTTGTTGGAAGCAATATGGGTCAGTAACAAATTCATCAGATGTTGGCTGCACAATATACTGGGATAGAATGTTAACCGGACACCCGGGTGTAGTGAAACATTCAGTTAAACTTCAACTGACCCCGAGGGGAGTAACGTATTAACTATTTATTGATAAAACACTAGCTTTTTTCTACGGTATTGCTTATAGATGAGCTAGGTGGAAGCGAATTATGGATTTCAGTTTTTATTATGAAAAATTGCTTATTAGAAACAGCACTTTTTGAACGTCAGAATTACACGAGACTTAGAATTATTGCAATAGTAGAGTGGTCTTTCTCTCATATAAGTCATCCAGCACATATTGCACAAATAGGATAGAATATTGTGAAAGTCCGTAAGTAAAACTAATGCTTGATATTCAACGACTCTAATTTAACTTACCTAAGAGATGTTACAAGTATTACGTAGAGAACTAGGGTGCATCCGATATTATGTATGTGGGTGCCTCCAATGCCGGTGGAATCGGAACTGATACCAGTTCCGTTAATAACCGTTCCGACCGTTCCGTTTCGATACCGGTAAATGTAGCCGTGACGTTCATGCTTATACCAAAATGTAACCTGATTTAGAAGTCAGTATCATTAGTGCTCTAACTGCAAACTTTTAGTCGGCCGATAGTTTGTTTGGGCTCATAAATCAGTATGGAGATGAATTGTAGTACAGTTACAACGATCGGATATTTAGTCGGCAACAAACCAACTTTGATGGTATGAATGGTATGAAATATAATTTAAAGCTGAAGAGTTTGTTTGCTCGAACGCACTAATCTCAGGAACGAATGGCTGGTTTTAAAAAATATTTCAATGCTAGATAGCCCATTTATCGTAGAGAAAGTTTCTACGGGACGCGAGTGAAACCGCAGGCAGAAGCTAGTGAGAAATAAAGTTTTTTAATCCTAATGATCAGATTGTTTTTAATTTTTCGGTTATATTACAATCATTGAACATTACGAAGTCAAGCTGTCAAATACATAATATGCACTAATATAATATTCAGGATTTTTTGTTTATTTGTAAACCTCCGAAACTACTGACCCGAATTGAAAAATTCTTTCACTGTTGGAAAACTATAGGTACTCTTCCCGAGTAACATAGGCTATATTTTATCCCGGTACGGGCAGTAGTTCCGACGGGACGCGAGTGAAACCGCGGGAAAAGGGCTAGTACAAGATAATATATAATATAGTGCCCTTCCCTTTACAACATTACTATCAACTTCTTAGTTCAATATCTCTTCGTTACACGAACTATTACAATCCGAAACAAACATTAATTTTCACTTCTATCGGGCGTGTCATCAAAACTTGATATATTACTTGCTTGGGTTGACAAAACCTATAAATCGGCTTATTGTCTTACAAAATATGACAGGGCTATAAATAACTCCTTATCTAACGAATGTTTCATCCAGTTTACAGTTTCTCTATGCTACAGGTCTCTTTCATGCATTGTAGGTAGGTACTAGGTTCCACCGGCGCGGCGGTTATAAATGGACTTAGATAGTCCATTTATAACCGCCGCGCAGACACTGAAAGGCTTTTTCAAATAGGTTTACTAGTTCCTGAGAATAAAGGGTTTAAGAAAAAAAAACAAACACACATACTTATATGTATATATTTTGTTTTATTTATAACATAAAACTTTACACAATAATATACAGATAAAAAAAACATAAAAGAGTAATGTATAAAATGACTTTTTTGTATAGATAGGTAACTCTGATGCTTTGATGTCCTGCCATTTTCAGAACTAAGACAAATCTAATGTCAACTCTAATATTAAAATCTTCAAACCTTTTAAGTTCCACATCTAATCATACTTACACTTAAAATAACATACCCCCTCTAACGCAGTTGGCTAAAAAGAGAAATTACCCTTGATAAAAAAGACACAGTTGCCTATATGACGGAGATATGCGCAAATATAGCTATGAAGTGGTAATAAAAGCTGGGTTGTATGGAGACCTTCATAAACCATATCGTGGACCCTTTTGCAGGCAACGCCGGTAGTCAGGACATTATCGTGACACTGGGATACTGATAGGATAACCCGGGGTTTTTAACTTCTGGTGAAAAATAGGGGTGTTAAGTCTACCTCTATATTCCATTTAAAAGGCAGATAACTATAAATTGGTAACATACTTTATAGGGTGACTGGTAATTAGTGGCTGATACATACTTCAATTTCTCATTATAAACTGTATACATACTTACTAAGTTCCTACATTTTTTCCAATATAATGCCACCAAGAAGATTTAAATCGAATTGATTGAAACCGAAGATTTATCTCTCAAACACCTAAGTACAAATCAATTAAAATAATATAGAGTATTTTTTAAGATATATTTAGGTAGTTGTTAATGTTAATGGTTTTTAATAAATGAAATAAAAGTCAGTATTCTATGATCATATTTATTTGTTACTACTCATTTTCAGTGCACACTTGGAAGCAATTAAACAATATACAAAGGCAATGATCATTAATTGACCCTATATGGTAAAATTGTATAAACACCACCAGCTGTTATTTTGAACATCTATGGTAGTCGTTACGGGTAGTAAGGTCAGATACTTTGACAACCAATCTTACCAAGGGGTATTGGGCCCGGCTAATTGAGTTGAGAAGGTCAGATAATCAGTTGCTCCTTGTTAAATACTGGTACTCAACTGCATCCGGTTAGACTGGAAGCCGACCCCAACATAGTTGGGAAAAGGCTCAGCAGATGGTGATGTGTGAGCACCACCATTGCAAAGTTTTATGACTAGAAATTTTCAAGTGTTTGACGTAGAACGACTGTGTATGACCTTAAACGGAGAGAAATTTCGTTTACAGTCAAAGTAAAGTATATTCTGATCATCAGAGATTCGTCAATTAATCACCATTGCCTATTAAACAATAACAAGGAATATGAACTCTTAACCAAATGAATATGTTTTGCAGAATTTAATGGAAGACTTAATTTAAATTATCGATTTTTTTTAAATAAAGTCTTAAATGATGAAGCGCGTGATTTAAAACAAATACTCAATTTTTTACATCATTTTAAATTACTTTATACAAAAAAAAAAACTGAAAAACAATCAAAAACTTTCTTTGTAATTATTTATTAAATATGTATTAATATGTATAACAACTATAAATAACTCAATATACATGTATTAAATATTTAAATAAATATAACATACAATAACACATCAATCACGGGCTTTAAAAATATTTCATACCGGAAGAATAATAATTAAAACTATTTCCGAGAATTAATTTGACATAAAAAAGAATTAAATATACATATTCACATAACATACAAGCATGAAATAAAACATTTTCAGCCGATATTATCTATAATATTTATAATTTATTTTCAAAAAACGTGAATTTTACTAACTACCTATTATATCACAAAACACAGACGAGATTTATAAGCGATTAAACATTATAAGTACATATTTACATTTATTTATATTAATACTTCATTGTTATTTTATTATTTATGCTTAGAATTTAATCTTAGATACGTTAAGTTTAAAATTATTTGACACTCATTTAAATATTAATTTTACTTACAAATATTTGAAAATGGCTTGTGTATTTTTTTCTGTCAAAATTATATAATTCTATTCGAATTATAAAATAAGATACAAGTGTGAATAAATCTTATATAATTTCAAAATTACATGTTGTTTGGTAATTTCATTTTGTTTTGTCCGCCATTTTCAAATATTTAATTTAGCAACTTATTTTTATCGTAACGATTTGAACTGCACGTAGACGTCGCCTTTATCGATCGTTATTTAATTTTACTATAATTATTCATATAATTTAGTATTATATTCTACAATTTAAAATTATTTTTTAAAACCCACTACATGTCTTTTGAAGTTATGATGACATGAAACGTTAAATTTTAAAACATTAATTTTCAATGATTTTTTATTAAAATTTCGAAGTTTCTATTGGTAAAAATGTGTGCTTAATAATCTGTGTGCCAGATATATTTTTATTTTTAATACTGTAATTCGATAAATTAGAATATTCAAATGATGTGCAGTGTGCTATGAATCAGTTTTTGTCTATTACCATACTGTGATATTAATTATCAAACTATTAATATAAAATTATGATTATTCAACGGTTTTATTTTATATTACAATCTGCCTAATTCGAACTAATCAAAAACAATCGAATATTTCTCATTCTGACAATTTTAATTATAATTTAAAAATATAAAAAAAAAAACATAATTTGGAATGCAAATTGTCATTTCAATAAATTATTCTCCTTTACAATTATTATGGAAACAGATAATTGATCGCACGTTTGAGTGGTTCATTCGTTCATTTATTTTTAATTACGGCCTTAAAATTAAGTGAAAATTCCAACTTTTGATGTATTGGTTGTGTTATTTTAATTTTCGTAAAAATAAAATGAGTGCATGCACGTATGAAGATATGTGTGCGTAATAAATAACATAATATATTGAACTGTTAACTGTGTGTGTAGGTAATAATAAAATGTATTCAATTGTTTTAAATGGAAAAATTACATAAATTATACCTATTAATGGATAACGAATTGACAGATTGTAATAGAAATTAAAACCGTGACGTATATATTTTTTTCAAGTTTTATATATCTGAAATATAATTAAATCGTCGTCTGCTAGAATTTAGCTTAAACCTACATAGTATAGTGATATATTCTCTATGTACAATACTCCCCTACAAGGCATAGGATTTAAATACACAGTGGTCCGTTAATTAATATCTAAAAGCCCTACTTTATGGGGTTTTTAAAAAATAGAATATAATGATCAGAAAACGCTGGTTTACTTATTCAGTTTTTTTCTGTAATAAACGGTCGACGTGGTCATAATATTCCAAAAAGGTATACTGCGCCGCTAAAGATTTGTTTTTAATACTAACTGCCGACTGCAACTGCCGACCGCACGAGCCGCGACTGCATGAAATCGGCCCAGCTGCACTACTGGTTTGTATGTATTTTTTGCATTAAACCGTTTGGATCGAAGCAACATCAGCACGTGCAGTCGCCCTCAGATATCGACCGATATCATGCAGTTGCTGCAAGTGCGGTTGGCAGTTGCAGTTGGCAGGTAGCTTTGAAAATGCACCTTTATGACTCTGTGACATAAGTCATAGCGTAATGGAAAGGATTTGACCGACTGCGACTGAAAGAGAGGTACAGTGTAAGATTTTCAATAACTCATCGGGAATGGAAACATTGCGTGTATTTTTTTTTAAGAATACAAAATACTGCCTCATATATTGAAGAATTTTTGATTTTGGAAATCATGCCAAAATTCTGTTATTGTAACCCTTATTGGCTGATTTATTTTGCTGAACCCATATTTTTTCTTGCGATTCCATTGTTATTAAAGACTTATATTAATTATCCTTCTTCTCTTAGAACACCATATTTTTCTAAAATAATATTTATAATATCTTTATTTTATAACTATAATTATTACATATTTAAAACAAACCCTAACATTGCATATAATATTCATGACGAACAGTCATTAGTCAGAATTCTTGTGTTCTAAATGAGTTTGATTTTCGTCATCAAAGTTCGTCATCGCTCCTTAGGTAACGAAATCAGTACTTATTCCGACTTCGACTGCAGTTTTTTATTTTATTTTAATTATAATCTAGGAAAATAATCACACCCTTTTATCTTGCACAGTGAGCGAAAAATATGTAAGTCGAGTGTCAAAATTTTAAATACATAAATAGAATACTTTTTTTTTCTGCCAAGATTTTTTACCAATGAAGGCGGCAAAATAAAATATGGATCTCAGAAGCAGTAGTCCTTTCAGAAGTGCTTTATGCTTACGTTCTCCGTGTCAATAATTTTATTTTCAGAAGCCTCGTTGAAGTCTCGGCTTACTGTTTACCAAAGTGCTTAGTAGTAATTCCACAGTAATATACAGTTGACATATTTATATTAGGCCCAAACGACAGCAAAAAGTAAATTTTCAAACAAATCAGTACAAAATTTGACACTCGACAGGAATCATCTTAATACCTTAACACATTTAATCTGTAAGAACACTTTATACAAAAAACATATATTTATAAACAAAACAATATACATATTTGTCACAAAGCAGGTACGAATAAATTATTCATCTTAAAATTAATTCGATTTATTGATTCGACTAGAGTAGAGCCTAGGTTATCATTTGACTAGGTACAATTATGCTAGGTTGATATTGAGACCAACGCCTGTAACGAACTCGTCCCTTATAATTGGTAGTAGGGTTGTGTGCCTGAAACAAACAAAAATAGATTTTAAAACACATATTTTGACCTATGTAAATATAATGGTCCTTCTTGAGAATTGTATCTTATAGATTTATGGTTTCCTAAGTCGTTAAAAATACAATAACTTTTAATATTTTACTTGGCGATTATATACCTAAATATGTATTATTAATACTAAGATGTTTTTAATTATGAAAGCTGGACTCCAAAAATGTTTGATAAAGACAATAAATGTTACTACATCATGTTTCGTTGGCATGTATACCAACCCGAATGTTATGAATCCATTAATCTTCATTCCATTAAATTTCTATATATTTTACTAGCTTCCGCCAGCGGCTTCGCCCGCGTGGTGTGTTGATAAAAAGTAGCCTATGTGTTAATCTAGGGTATCACCTATCTACATAACAAATTTCAATCAAATCGGTCCAGCCGTTTTTGCGTGATTGAATAACAAACATACATCCATACATTCTCACAAACTTTCACATTTATAATATAGGTAGGATTGTCGATTATGTGTTTTATAAAAAAAAATACTTTTCCATTATTAATCAGTCATTGAAGCTTAAAAATTCGTCATCCGTCCAAAAACAGATATCTTTGTTCTCGAACATTCTATTGCGTTGCCACAAACCAGTTTGCACCAGAATTTGAATTTCAGCACAGCCTTTGCAGCTGGCCAGTCAAAATCGTCAACTTTGTGACAAATCCGTACTAGCCTTTCTAGCTAGAATGTGTAAAAAAGAGGTCTGTGGTATTTTTTGGGACTGAAACAAGACTAAAGTAGTAAAGGAATAAAAAGAGATAGAACATATTAATCTAACTTCTGCCAAAGGATTCATTCGCGTCTCGTGGGAACTCCTTGACGCACCTGGATAGTAAGTAGCCTATCTCAAGAAATAGGCTGTCTAACAATGAAAGATTTTTTAAATAAAACTAATTATGTTATTTCGCGCTTTATATAGAAAGGTGCTGTAGGTGTTTTTCGGATCGGAACCCGAGTTTTATACTTTTACTGACTTCTTTAACTATAGCTAGGTGAGTATTCCTTGCATATAATAGTGTAGTATTTTTCTAACGATCCCAATTTCCACTAACATTTATTTTATACAATAGGATATATTTAGGTTATAAGGTGCTGTAACGCCATGTTGAAATGAAAACGATGTTTGTAATTTGACTCGTCCGGGACTCGAACTGCAAACTGTGAGTATGTCACGTTCAGTCTTGTCGATTATTCCGTTGAGCCGACAGTCGCTTGCTGGGGCACGTATGTGTTTGTTGACAACCCTATCCTGATGCAGGGTTGCCACATCAACTAGTTTCATAGTCCTTGAGATGCAATTTTTTTGGCACCTTCACACACGGTCGGTTTTCCCTCTAAGCTGTTTATTAGCTTGTGTTATGGGTGCTAACACAACTGATGAACTATATATACTTATAATGACACCTAGACAACAACCAACACGCATGCTCATCGCACAAATGTTGACCATACAGGGAATCGAAACCTGGAGCATCAGTTCGGCAGTCCGGCATGGTGACCATTGCGCCAACTCAATGTATAACTGTTACTAGACGTCGTCAACTTTGTTCTTAGGAAAAGTTTTCCCAATGCCTAGATAAAAAAAAAGGCTGACTTCTACTCCTACATAGGTACCACATATCTCTGTCTAAAATTTTATCCAAAATGCAATAAAATCGATTGAGCGGTTTTTGAGTAAAAGCGTAATAAACAAACTCTAGTGTCTTTTTTAGAATGCTCTATATGAATTGTCAAATCAAATGGTTGAATTAAGAAAGACACAGTTGGGCGGTGAGTACCTAATCGTTAGTAGGTACCTACCTACTGTTAATGTTTTTTTTTTCTTCGATGAACTTGGGAAACTCACAGTGCTAAACAGTTTTCTGGTAGCAGCCCTAACTAGCTACGTAAACAGTTGAAGACAAAACGAGTTTACCAATACACTAGAATCAGCTGTACTTGGTTGGTGCCACTGTATTTTCTATCTAAAATACCGTGACAGGATAATTAAGGTAGTATGCAGTCATATTCGGTACTTAAAATTAACTTTCAAAAATCGATCATTTATATGCAATTTGTGTAAAAATACGAATTATGACGTCACAGATTTTTCACATTAAGGGGTCATGTGATTACTTCCATATTAAGTGTTCTTTTTGATCCAAGTTTTCATTTCCCATGGGTGTTGTCAGATTTTCCCTAATTAAAACACATATATTCCTTCTGGAACCCTTTTATAGGGGCCGGGGTCTCACCGACTGCAGCTGAGTACCAGTGTTTTACATGGAGCGACTGCCTATCTGTCCACCTCAACCCAGTTACCCGGGCAGCCCGAAGACGGGCCGTTTAAAAAAATTAAAACTACTCACTTTATATCCCTTTTTGGAAGAGGCTCATGTCCACCAGTGGACTGGGATACGCTGAGTAGTATGTCAGCTGCGGTCTACATGGAAAGGGTTAAGTCAATGATATCATATCGAAACACACGTAGATAGGTTACCAATTATGACATTTTGCACCTAACTTTTGACAGGAACAAGGTCTGTATGAAATAATAGCTTCGAACTTTGACAAATTAGCAATACACAAAACTGGAGATCAGAATGGACAATGTAGGATTAAAACGTTTTAGGGGTCAATCAATTTAATTACTTTAAACGACTTTGCAGGGCACCTGTAACCTGACCACATCCTTTTCAATAATATAATTTATTAGTTAAATTGTTAATCTGAGTGCTAATGACGCTATACTGGAGTTTGATACATAATATGAGTATTATGTCAAAAGGTCAAGATTTTCACATCTTTAAACTGTCATTGTGTAAGATTCTTAATCCAGTGCCGGATTAAGCAGATCCGGGCCCCGTGGTAAATGGCGCCAGAAAAAGTTATGTCTTTAAAGCCTGAAAGGTGTTGAAAACGACTAGTGAAGGCAGCGAAAAAAGCCTAAATTGGGCTGCGAGGGGCCTCTCTTGCTGTATGGTTAATCCGGCACTGATTGGTCCCACTGCAGCACCTATGGCTCGTATCAAAATTAATAGCGGCTTGGAACATCAAGCGGATCACTGCGCAGAAAGCGTTTTTAGACGTCAGCGAATCGTGGAGGTTAAAAGGAGAATGTTCGATGGTTAGAACCGCCATTAAGTTTGGCGGGATTGAGATACTCACTCATGAGGCGCGGGCCACGCAGGCGCATGTTTGTGTGTGGCGGCCCTAGCGCGCGCTAACAGGGTCATCACGGCGCGTTTAGTCGGCGACATTGCGGCCCGGGTGCCGCCCAGCAGGGGCCGCTTGCGGGCCGTACTCGCAGCCCCCGGCCCAGCCGCACCTGGCAACACGACTACAGTTGGACAAGGACCTTTTGGCACTATACGGGCGTTGTATAATCAACCTTATCCTCATTGAAACGGACTCGAAAATCAATTGATAGTTGATTTGTGAGCATTAGGAGATGGTTTAATGTCAAGTGCTAATTGAGTTTAGATTCTATTTCAATGGGAACAATGTTGATAATAGTTTAACGTAGCCCATATTGTGAACGCACTCTTTTTCAGATGGAAAACAATCAGTCAACTCCTGCTGTGGGTATGTCAAAACTTCTGGTAAATTAAAGGCTCCGAAAGAGATGTGAAAGGTTGACCCACAGTAGAAGGAGGAAAATGATTTTCCATCCAAAAAATGACGTTATTTCAAATATTTTTATTTTAATGCCAAAGGTCCTTGTAACACTGTACTTTTGAAGGTTTCTGGGTGTCACTTAGATGGCACCCAGGAGTTAAAAGTGTTGGGCGTTTAGGCCTAGACAATGTCACTTTTCAGAATCCTCAATTAAATTGTTAAAAAAAATCTTGAACAAAAACCTTGTCATCAGTGATTTCCAATCAATAGCATGATAAAAAAAATGACTGAAATAAAGCTCTCTCTGAAAGGATCTTAAAAAGTGATATTATCTTCGGGGGCTGAGAGTATAAGTATTGAACAAGATATACTGACAAAATAGGTAGTTTAATACACTCTAGTAACTATATCACTATTTTCCTATACCACTCAAAAGTATCTTATTATATCTGTCGAAAATTAAAATATGTGATATCTATTTTTGATTTAAAAAACAGCGATAAGATTTTTTACACTTCATTATAGAAATAAATTAAATCAATCATTATTTTTCACAAAGTACTCTAGAACTAACAGTTTTTGTTTAACAAAAAGTGTTTTTATTCAATGACCAAGTCTTCAAAAGTTCTTTAAAATTTCAACTCTGATACGGATTTCAATTAAGGGTCTGTGGTCCCTAGACGTTTCAATTAAAACGCTGTCACTGTACAAAATGGTCTGAAACAATTAACCCAGTTGTTAGGCACAAAATAAAAACAAGAACCAAGCCTGGTTGCGGCTATCTTTGTAGTTCCCAAAGTAAGCTTAATTGCTTTTCGGTAACGATACTTTTGAGCTTAGTTTTTAAGCTTCCGAAAAAGGTTCTCAATTTGAACTGAATTCTGGCATTTGCTGTTGTGTGGTTTAAAAAAAAGTCTCAATTGCACTTTGACATCGTTATTCGCTCATTTATCATACTGTTCCTCGTTTATTTTCTCTAGCTGTAGGTTTCCCATGTAAATAAATAAATTTGAGTAACTAAAGAGTTTTTTTGAACATGCTGATGGCTGGAAAAATTCTTTCAGTGTTAGCTCTTTATCGAGTAAGGTTGGACTTTGTATCTGGGTTCGCGGAGTAGTTTCCATAGGATGAGTGTGAAAGCGTTGGCAGAAGTTAGTCAACAATATATGGCAGACTACCTAAATAAACTTAAGTACTGTTAATAATACTGAAGAGCCTGTCAAAAAAAGCCTAGGGGTAGGTTTTTTTTTTATTAAAAAAGGGTGATTATGCCCTTGAAATGGAATGCTGATGAAAGCAAGCGATTTGGTTCTTCATAATTTAATATGCTGTAGTTCTATTTTTAAATTAGTAGCATTGTTATGTAATTTAAATTATTAGAAACGAAGACTAAAGCTTTAAGGAATTCATATTTGTGTTTTACAGCGTAAATTCTGCAATAATATTTTGATATAAAAAATTACTCTGAATCTTTAACAAGTTGTTTGTTGATTTATTAAAATACTTCAAAGTAGTATTTACTGTGCACAATAAATTGAACTTTGTGATTTAGTATTTTCCTTTTATTTTTGTATAATAAATATATGTTTATATTTTAATTTTTAACTTATCTACCGACACTCGACTTCAGATAAACACAAATTAATTAGGTAACTCAGTTGTAATTTCCCATATTTTTTTTTGTAAACGTGCTTAGTCTGGGAACTTAATAAAGTGCGACGTACCGACCTTGCGTGGCGAGAGCGTGGACTGCAGCAGGCTTCACCCCCCTCAGAGCCGGGTGAGCATGGAGCACACCGCCCAGCACTGGGCTGCTCAGCCCCAAGATATCCCCGCCACCTGGTTAGTGAGTTAGTGAGCTTGGTTTAGTAAGTTTAGAAACTAAGCTTGGTGAATAGGTTGTTAGCGTTGTTATAAAAATGTGGGTGTTATTGTTTAGATGGCCAGCTGTTTGTATACTGGGTTCGGGAATATGGATTCTTAGGCCCAGATTATACGAAAATAGAGTGGACAAGTTTTAAACAACCTGAAGAGTGTCTCCGTTGAAAGGTACACCGTATTAAGTGATAAAACTTCTCCGCTTTGCTCTGGTGAAATCTGGGTTTTATTCTTGTGATTGAATCTAAAGGTTTGCTAACTGGTTGAGAAAAACTATTAAGTCAACCTGACGGCAATTGGTATGCAATTATATAAATGAATATTTATATTGCCCAACTAAATCATTGTCAGCTTATTGAATGGTAAGACATGCCTAACATAAGACTCGTGTCAAATAGGCTATTACATAGTAACATTACAAACACAAGCCAGTTCTCACTAATAAATGTATCATTAGTCCCTAAAGCATACCAAATTCAGCCAGTTGTTATTGAATTCCAGGTATTGGCTCTATTGATAATTACCAACCGTGTATAAATTCCGACACACATTGTTCACTCAGGTTCGAAACTGAATATATTTACTGAACACCCGCTCTAGTAAGCTCAATAAATATGTTTTTCAGTTACAGCATTATATACTCAATCCCCACCAAGACACGACGCAACGGTCAATTTTAAAAATTTGTAGTGGTGGATAAAAAAGCTCTTTATTTACTTTACTGCCAAAATAAGTAACAGAGATAATTTTATATTTATGGCCTTTGCAAGCATTGTCACGTTTACTTCCATTTAAACGAACCCTCATCCGTCAAAATTCATCAGAAACTAAGCTCAGTTAGCTACAAAAGCCGCATGTTGCTAACAAAACCACGACGTATAATATGTCAAACAGAATTTCAAACTGAACAGTACACGGTATTGGAAACTACTTATTTAAGCTCGCTTTTAAAATACACACGATATTTTCCGAGCTTAGTTTTGGAAGTACTTTGTGCTTAGTTTTTCAAGTGTGCTTAAGTTTGGAAAGTATCGCTGCAACTAATGATCGGCAGTTGAAAGTTTGTACCAAATTGTTTGAAAGTTAATGGCCCGTTGTTTAAAATACTGCCAAGTTTCTTTAAGTACAGAAATTGAAGTTCAAACTGTGAATTTTGTTCGGGATTTGGAAAATTCTTAAGTGATTATTTTTGTTTAGATTTTTGGTAAGTTATCGAGATTTTACAATATTTCTAACTGACTTTCTAAGTAAATAATATCGATATTAAATAGTTGTTACAATTGATTTTAAGTCTTTTCAACCCGACTGTGAAGTACCAGACCCAAATCTCTTGAACCTGAGACCAACAACGCTTTAACACTAGCGGGTTTTATGCTCGGTTTTTCTACATTCCACGCGGCAAAATACATGTTACGCACAAATAGCAGACATTGATTACACCTGTAGATGTCATTTTGTTATGCCCTAAAAGCTACGCGTGTTAACGATAGTTGGAAAACATCTTGCCTAACCCCGCTGTTCGGAAAATTTGCCAGTGTGAAAGTGCTGTTTTTAATAGAAACTTACCGAGTATAGAGTTCTGTGTGAGCAGGTGGTGAGTTGGGGGTTGTTGCAGCACCCCCCCTCCGACCAGGACTCCGTGACCTGTGTGACCGGCTGCCAGCTGAGGACAAATCAACACCATGAAGTATTTAATAAATATTATGTTCTTTGTTCCGCTTTCATGGCATTATGAGTGAACAGCTTGCGGTAAAACTTGCAATGCTCAATAAAATTAACTATGCTAAGTAAGTTAGTCTTACCAAAGGGTATCGAGTTGCCCACGTAACTCGGTTTAGGGGATCAGATAGGCAGTTGCTCCATATAAAATAACACTATAAATACACTCAATAATCAGCTGAATCGGGTAAGATTGGAAGCCGAATCCAACATAGTTGGAAAAAGTAGTAGTTGTTTAAATAAAGGTTAGTTGAGTAAAGGCTAGGCAGATTATTGTTTGTACAATAATCCTCCAATTTCGAAAAACTATGGCATACAAACAAAACTCTGATCCTTGTAGTTTACAAGGATTAACCAACCACATTCCACATTTGAAAAGTGAACGAAAAAACTAGTCACGAAAATCCGATTTCATTCATTCACAGAGCAGTCGTTCAATGTAGTTCCCTCTGTGACGAATATCCGAACAAAAATACTTTGGTACGGAGTTTCTACGTGACAATCTTCTGTGGAAAAAACCTTCGAAAAAAGTCCAGGTGGATTTTTAGCTCAATTTTTTAGACTTCAAAGAACCTGTGGTATTCATTCAGGCGAAAATCCTGGCTGTTTTATCTGTTTTCAATGGAAGCTGCATGGTAATTTGGTCAAAAAAGATGGTCTACATTTTTTTAACTACTATCTATTAAAGCCACTAACTTTGTCGTGTGTTTTGTAGATTTGGGGAATATTTCCGGTATGGTTTGGATGTAATTTTTCCTGGATGATCTTCTTAAAATAAACTGAAGACAGTTTATGGTGTCTTCGAACCGTCGTGTAGGGTACGAGATGTAAAAGTTAATGCAATAATGTTAACCTACGTTTAAACTTTTAATGAAGGTAACTTTTAATTACTGCATTTTTGGCGGTTTTGAAGTTACCTTTATGCGGAAAAGAGCTGGCTTTGTTGGGAATTTCCTAGATTGGTGGCTGAATTTATTTTTTATAACTTTGTAAATGCTGTAACTAGCTCCCGACAGTAATAGCAAAAAAAATCTGTGTTAGATGAACATTTTATAGAAGAAGGCTATTCGACTTCCCTTCTTCTTCTTCTATCTAAGGTGACTTATTCGAGTGCATTCCCTAGGGATGAGATCATGAGAACGAAGCCGCGGGCGCCAGCTAGTAGACACTTCTGAGAAATGCAGTACATAGAACAATATTACCTAGTTCGATATTATACTTGAAGGTGCAACTTTACAGGTAATGCAAGGCTTCAAAGTTAACCGATATACTGTGGAGTATTAAATACTAGGTATACCACGTGTTCAAACTTTGCCTACTGGACTAATTGATCTTATATCTACAGTCTGTATTAGAGATATATAATTAAAACTTAAGGTTTACACACATGTGTATGCAGCCCACCAGACCAGACTTGTCATTTCAATTTGACTCTCAAATCGTCACTTCTGAGTTTTGCTCCAGTAATTAGCTTATGCAAGTAACTTACGATAAAATCAAGTCATTTGTATTAATTTCTTGAACTTCTTACAACTTACAAAAGTTACTTACCTACGTAAATTTTACAGAAGCAACTTACAAGTTTAAAGTGGAGGTAAGAGGTAGTTGAAGATAAGTAAAAACACAACAATTAAAATATTTACGTAAAAGTCTACTCTGTCAAAATACTATAGACATCTTTACCTGATGATGGGCAGCAGAAAGATGATCAGGAGCCGGAGTGGGCGCGGGTGGGGAGAAGTCTCGAGCATTCGCGCCGTGGTTGATGGCGATACCACCCGGCAGGGAGGCGGGCGCTGGTGATGGTGGTACTCCTGACAACTGGTACAAAGAGAAGAACATTTAAATATTTTTTTTACCCCATTCAGCTTACGATTATGATATCAAGTAAAAATAATTTATTAGTTTGGGAATTTTGTTATGACAAATAATAAAAGATTTTTCAGGAATAAAAAAGCAGCTTAATTGTTATTTTTGTTTGTTGGAATAAAATGAAAATATTTATCTGTCCGTTGGCGATAAACTCAAAAACCGTATGCCGATCTAACCTAATGTTTGCTAGGTTTATATGTTTTTTATTAATACATAGATTCATCAGGAAGGTTTATTCATATATACATAACCCCAATAAGATTGGGGAAGTAATTCTACCGTGAATAATAATAACAAAAAAAAATTACAGAATCACTTTCAACAGGTATAAGTACACCATAGCTCAAAGTTATTCATTACTATCAAAAAAACTTCCTGAAATATTATTCCTAAACTCAGCGTAATGTCCAATGTAGTTTTTTATTCGCCATCTTTGATTGCCCAAAACGGATCACAGGACTCTTATTCGTCAATAGAAGGGTCCCAATCTACCTCCTATTGTGTACCGGGGCACAGTTACAATTTTGATTTTGTATGGGTGTCCGTATAGTCACGTTTTGGCCCATAGAATAGATTGAGATTAGAACCGGGTGTTTCGCAATTTACTTTTCTGGGACTAAAGATTTTCACGGACTTCTGTTTGGGAAATTTTGTATAGGATCTGTTTAAATTAGGTGGACTGATATAAGTGTAGTTTTTGAGTGTATTCACGCTAATAGGTACTTATTATTCTATTTGATAACATTTCATTTACTTCTTGTTTATTTGATAAAATTTGATGTACTTTTTCGAAAGTATCTTCTTTTGAACATAGTGTAACTCTATGCTAATTTAGGCAGGATCAAAACTTTCAAGACGCCTTCTACTTATCTTCTAGCACATAAAGCCGTCAGTCTTTCAACTAATATGGTTATATTTTCCTAGTCAATTCGATTTTGAAGTAAGAACAAGTGTCTAAGATAAGTAGAACCTTTTGTTAATACTTATTCATGACTTTAAGGTATTTATGTAAATGTAGGTAGCCTGTAATGAAAGGGGCCAAAATTGATATGGAATGAAAATGCTAAAACCTGTGTTATTTAGTTAAATAAGTGATCAACGTCAAGAGTACTCACTCTCTGTTTATGCGTAGTATCTCTAAGAGGGAGAGCCTCCTCACTGCCGCTCCGGGAGGACTCCGGAGGAGTGAGTCGACGCTGCTCGCTCTGAGAGGACAGGATCTGCATCTCCAGCATCTGTTCCTGTCTGATGTCATCGTTGTAGTCCTGGGCAAGAGAGAAGAAAGTCAATAATGATGTACCGCATGTAGCCTTTTCCCAATGATGTATGTTGAAGTCAGCTTCTAAACTACTCGGATGCAGCTGAGAACTAGTGTTTTACAAGTAGCAACTACCTATCTGACCTCTAGAAGCCATAGATTGGGACACGATGATACCCCATGGTAAAACCGTCTGAGTTTTGACCCTTACGACCTGGCAAAAATATTAAAATTAGCAAAAAAAAAATAAGCTAACAAATCAAATCAAATCGAATCATGTATGTATTTCATTTAGGCCTTTACAAGCACTTATGAATGTCAAAAATATAACTAAGTTTGATTCTAGTTGCCCATTCTAAAAGTAGCTTCCTATGGAGAAGAACGGGCAAAAAACTCTATATAACGTCTAAATGTACATGAGGTATGCTTTCAGACATAAATGATTCCAATGAGAAGAAAAATATCAAAAAGTTTTCTTAGCATTAAGTTTGGAACCCCAAATTCTTTTCAACTGGACTTTTCAAAAGTCTATCACATAAATTATCATGAAAATATCACATAATTGTATTCATTTTGAGTAACATTAACAAACAAAGCGGTTATAAATTTTCTCGTAATCGCCTCTTGTCAGAGTTTTTGGAAGTCACAAATGTACTTCAAATGTTGGCGGCACTTGATAAGAAATACTGCAAAGTTATTTATTAAGGTACATTTTTAGAATAATACGGGCAACAATATTATTTTAAATATGTATTCAAAATAAAGTTTATTTATCACGTTTTCCCATTGAAATAGTAAGTTGAATTGATTGGGATGAAAGTATGTAAAAAAACTTGCTATGTTTGTTATATTTTAAGTAAACATCAAATTGATCTATTATAAGTAGGTAAAAGTACCTACTATTTCCCTTTATTTCACTAATATATGTTTTTAATGTTATATCGATACCGGTACCTTTTTTTTTTTGATTCCGACGTCAGAAATCATCAAATGACCCCTCCCGCTGTGGGTTAGCAGCGGTGAGGGAGTGTCAGACTCTTACTGACTAAAAACCGTCGTGTTCCGTCATAGGCCTTTTATGTACCAGGGCCGCGGTATCTCTTTCGAACAACCCGCAGCATCGATACCGGTAACTTACGTGTTAACGTAAGGGACCAAAACCAAGGTTTACAGGAGCATAAAAATAATCTTGTATCATTATACTATACTCGTCTTGAACTATTAACTTTATTTTTATATCTATATAGCTCAGATCAAAGAAATAGGACAAAAATATCGAGATTTTTAAATATACCAATCGATAGCAAGAAATTCGGAATCCAACTAATTTTAGAAAAATGTCCCTCAAGTTACGCCCCGGAATAAATATTTTAATAGTCTTCCAATACTATTTCGAGCATCTTCAGAAACTCACCCCGCGATATGAAGAAGGACTATAAAACTTCACGAACGTGCTCGGATATGATATAGAATTTTATGAGGCGAAACACCATAAACGTACGAACCAATCAAACGAGAATAGCATTGAAAACTATCTTAGAAGTTCGGTTATTTCATTTTGACGGAAAATAATTTTATTTTGATCGCTATACTTCGCGATTTCGTTTTTTTTTTTCAATTTTGTGATTAGGTCCAGATACCAGCAGATCAATCTATCCGATTCTGTAAAATTTTACAGATTGGAGGTAGGTTGACGTGCTGTCATCTGTACATGGTTTTTGCACCACATGTAATTTTCGTTAAGAAGGGCCTGGGTTCAATCTAACCACAGCTATAGAATTCTTGGGTTTATTGAAACCAAACTATACCTAACCTACTTACTATGGCTTGGTTGAAAATTTCAGTAAAATAAAAAAAAAAAAATGTATTCAGCAATAAGCTTCAAAAAATATGTGGATTCACATAAATAAGCATGCTAAATAAAACAATTTGTTCTTCAAAAAACAAAGGCCAAAAAATCACATCAATTTTTAATATCCTTCAAAAATTCCTCGCTCTGTCCCGATTCCCGAAAAACTCAAATAACAAACAACTCCGGCTGTCACACTTGTGTTAAATATTAAATATACAGTACGCGCTCTACGCAGAATATTAATATTCAAGGGTTAATATATCAAAGCTCTTTGCCTATGACAAAAGCATTCCCGTCGTCAATAATACAGGAGAGGAGCCCGTATACCCGACAAGGTAAAAATATCAATGTGAAAATTGGTAGGAGAATGCCATGTTTTTTGTCGGAAAACATACTGATATTTTTTGTATGTTAAGTTGATTTTTTATGTTTATTTTTGCTTTTTATGTTTTGGATACTGACAGAAAAAAAAATCATGTCTTTCTACTTCCATGATATAGAGTCGCTTCTAATAAAATACTGATGCTGGGCTTCTTTCGGTTAGAACGGAAGCCACCCCCGACATATTTGAACAAAATATAACCTACATGAGATGGGCAGACGATTTATATTGCTATATCAATAGTTTTCGCCAAACTTAAACCCGGTTCACCATGGACTCACAACTAGTTTCCTAGCAAAAGTAAGCCTGGGGTCCGTTCATACAGACCGGCTCGGAGAGAAGAGCAAATTCTTAACACCTTAAAAACCGAGTTTTTAGTATTTGTAGTACCTAAGGCTTATTTTTGCATGTGCACTGCTTTTGTCATTAAAATGCTCGAAGGCGCTTGGTGTGAAAATATAAGAGGAGCTGACCGGCTCCGATCGCGTACTTTGGTTTGGCTCCGATTGCATGCTCTCGCTCACGAAGTCGATCGGTTCCGGTCTGTCTGAAAAGAAAACTGCGCGCCGATGCTCTCCGAGTCTGTGTGAATGGACCCTGATACTGATACCACAAAATGTTTTCTGCTACCCGCATAATTTTCCGAGCCGCCATTAAGTTTAGATAGATAGATAATAAAACATTTTATTCAGACCAACAACAAGATACCACAAAGATACACAATAAGAAATAAAACAAAACAAGAAGTAGGCAGAAAGAGAAACATAAAATACAAATAGTTAGCGGCGTGGTGCAGGGTCTTACGTTTGCACCGAATGGGAGTCCAGCTCTGTAGAATAACTGACGCTGGTATTCTGCTAGGTCCCTAAAATGGCGCACGGACGTCGAGTAGACACAGACTAGACGTAGAGTTTGGCACTATATCCCGTCCCACCACTTACCGGTACTAGAAACCGCCTGAGTTCAGCAAGCGCGTACGCGATCCTCGCGTGCGCCTCAGCGGGCGTCGCGAACGCGCTGATCTCCACGTGCAGTTCATCTGACAGATGCGCGAACTTCGGGTCTCCGGATACACGGAGCTCTTCCTCCTGTCAAGAAAAAAAAAATAGTTTAAAAAACACGCTAGTCATGTATTGTCATCGGAACTCAGTGCGTGTGCAAAATTTCATGCTAATCGAAGACCGGGTAGTGGGTCAAATTAAGATTCCAACATTTTCTTACATACACAGTTAGACGTGAAGCTATTATAACAGTGTTAAAAATATATAAGAAATCATCACACTCCACACTAATATTATAAAAGCGAATGTTTGTTAATGCATTTGTGTGTTTGTTACTTCTTCAAGCGCAAAAGACTGAATGGATTTAGATGGATCTTGGCTGCAATATAGCTGATATATCTGAATAACATATGTGCTAATTTTTAGTAAGTTAGTAAATTAAATTGGTTAAAATAAAACATGTCCTATAACGACATCCAAGTATAACCGGATAAAAAATTGAACTTTCTCGAAATAAATAACAATATTTAGTACTGAAACTATTTTTAATATCAGTAGCTTTTGAGATTAGCATGTTTAACTAAACGATATAATATCATCAGTTTATCATTGCGTTGTAATGTGAAAACGTATTTCACCCTTTTAGTAACACTATCCGTCTTACCACAAAAACTTTTTAACGTCAGTTTAAGACTTGTCTAAAAAAATGTCAAATTATGACGTTGACATATGGTTCATTTTGGAGCCACATTTTTTTAGACAAGTGTAAAACAGTTGTTAAAGTTTTTGTAGTAAGGCCATATTAGTCCTTAATTTAAACATCAAACAAAAACATTGTCAATTCGACAAACATTTGTCCAAATAGGAGTATTTGCTCAGTATAAAATATACCCTATTTGTATGCACATAATGTTTATTTTAGCAGTATGTTTGTACACATACGACAAGTGCTTTTATTACACGGATGCAGCTTTCGGTTATTTCAAGAACATTTTGGACTTTCATGAGTATTTCAAAATAAATAAGTATGTATTTTGATATATTTATTTTTATAGATTCATGCTAATAGTATAATGGCTGTACCCGTCGAGATACAAAACTTTGAAGGTAAAGAAAAAAATCATGAGGAAAGTCTGATCCACCTTGAGCACGCGAAGTGATTAAACCCTCTTGGTTTATTCCTTATCTGTACGAGAAGAGGACAGTACCCTGCAGTAGGACAGTAACAACTTATTTTACAGACAAAATAAACCCTTTAATTATAATTTTACCTAAACCATTCTCCCAATTCTAAAACGAAAACCAAAATCAGTGCAGCCAAACGTGAGATAGTCGCACAAACCGGTCAATAGATACAGACAGGTCAAACTTAGGACCTCCTATTTTGAAGTCGGTTAAAAGGTTGATGATGATGATGATTCATTATCTTCCGAGCCTCTGTCCAATTATGTTGGGGGCTTCTAGTATAACAGGATGTAGCTGAGTAGGTACCAGTATTTTACAAGGGGCTCCGCCCTATCTGACCTCAACCCAGTTACCCGGGCAACCCATTACCCCTTGGTTATACTGGAATCAGACTTACTGGCTTCTGACTACCCGTAACGACTACCAAGGAAGGACCTACAGTTTAACGTGCCTTCCGAAACACAGTCATTGGTGTCCTCGATGAGCGTAATATGAATATAGCTTACCTTCTGTCGATCTTTCATGGACCCTCGTCCTAAGACGGCCATCTTGCACATGGTGTCTTCTTGTAACCTCTTCAAGGAGTTGCCTTTTGGTCCTAGCAGTTTGCCCACGAAATTGAACTGCAACAAGGACATTTTAAAATTAATTACTGAGCACGTGTTGGTAAACGGTGGCTTTTTTATGAAATAGGGGCCAAATGAGGAGTAGGTGTGGTAACCAATATGGACGTGAACATATGTAACACCAGAGTAAATGCAGTAGTATTATGATTTTTTAACCAATCAAGAAAACTATAGTTATAGTTATCGGCACGAATCTTGAGCTCTGACCTACATCTGCGCAGAAGTGATTTATTAGCGATGCACTGCGGGCCAATCACCGCTTTAGCCCGCCCCCGCGCCTCGCTTCATACCACAAAGGGGACCCTAAATTACTTCTGCGCAGTTGAAGGTCAGAGCTCAAGATTCCTGCCACATCCCATTAATAGCGCCGAGAAGAGTAACCATGGAGTATTTTTGGCCGTTCTTCTCCATAGAAAGCTAGTTTCCGAATGGGCTAAATAAAACTTATTTACTATTGACATTCATAAGTATTTGTACGGTCCTACGTGAAATAAAATAATTTAAAAAGATTTTGACTTTGAAGGCATGATTATTTGCACGCACGACGAAAATTTAATGCAAAGAGGCGTTTTTAGACTTCATAAAGACTGGATTTTCGGAAAGAAGTCAGCATTTTATGTTGACATTCTTTTATACCAGAATATTTTCATCCGGGTCATTGCATCTGGATCATAAAATTGCTTTAACTATGCTTAGATTGTATAATAGTGTATTTTATAAGGTTATTCTCATTTATTCTAGCCAGTTCTAGTTCAAATGATAATTAACTGAACTTCGAGTCTTGAGACTTGTTTAAAGAAACAAAACATCTCAGTGAACCTTTCTTGAAATAACACAAAGTTATCAGAACTTTTTGTTATTTTTTCTCAGTCGCTATGAATAGATAAATGGTACCTATCTGTACTTACAATCATTCAAACGTTTAAAAATGAAATAAAATTGCTAAATCAGTAGTCTTTTTGTACCAACATCTATTTCACAACACACTTCATTACACGTACTTACAGTATATAGACGCGTTTTTTTTCAGACAGAAAGAAATCGTATTCAATATACTAGCCTCACTCACGTCTCGTAGGAAATATTTTGCGTATCCGAATAAAACTCTATTGCCTTTCCTCAATAAAAAGGCTCTATCTTACATTATAATAATTTCTCAAATCGCAGCAGTTAGTTGTTCCTAAGATTTGCGCGTTCAAACAAAGCATCGCTTAACTTTACATTATCTATTTATCAACTGAAACATATTTACAGTCAAGCACAAATGGATGACCATCATACATATTTTTGACATCATACACAGAGAATTTCACGGATTTTCGAACTCTAGAGTTCATGCATGAAACGAAAAATAAAATACTAACATAGTTCCAAAGTTCTGCATAGTTCCTGAACTGCATTGTCAAGGGACTGCCCGTACATTTTGCCATATTTTTGCCTAAATTCCAATGGTCATTGGTGTGACTTGTTAGATTTTGACTGTTCCCAAAATCAAGTGCAAACAATTGGGGAGAATTGTTTAGAATAGAGAAATGAAGTGACTCGTCATTGTGCTTGATTTTGCAGGAATTAAATATATATTTTTTATGTAAAACAGATACCTAAGCCCTTAAATTAAAATGGGTCACCAAGAAGGGTTATTGGCATCAAAACATTAAAAAAAAATAATAATAATTGTACTCTTACGTGTTACAGAAAAATTACATGGAAATCTGTGAAGGCCAAAATTTCATGATTTAAATGGGTTATCCAACTTAAATGAATGAATGGCAGTTGTATAATATATTGTTTTTATAGTGGTGGAGTTAATTTTATATTTTTTTTTATTAGCTTCCATTTTTTAAGTTCCTAAACTTTCGAATTTATAATGATAACAACTACTAGTAGGAAGTAGAACAGAAGAAAATAAGATAGAACATACAATAAATTTGTAGTTCCATTACGCGGTAAATCCTCACCATTTCGTATTCTACAAGACAGGATTACTTCATTAAGTATCGGAGCAATACAAACGATGTTCATTTATTTCCAATTCCTTGCAACCAGGAATCTGGAGTAAGCTGTGCAGTATAATTACTTGAAGAACGTGGAGTACTGGCTGAAAATGTATATTGATGGGCACTTGAATATGCTCTGGGTTAAACGCTGTGGAAGCTTCTAGAATTATTTGCAGCGTCCGGAATTTTGAATACGATTTAAATGACAAAGTTCTCTATTACAGGAGATTATTAACATACATTTATTACATAAATAAATAAAAATAAATAAATAAAATAAATTAAACTGTGGCATTGATTGTACCTCTAAACCTAGCAAGTGTAAAATTATATAAATAAAGATCTATGCTTATTCCAAATTGACGAATTAAAAACAATTTTTAAATATTCAATTCTATAACTTAGGTTTTCATGGAGAAGACTGGGCAAGAAATACCCTGGTATACATCTTAAAAGACATTATATAAATATGTGCTTTTAGAAAAATTTGTCACAATTACAGTGTCTGAAAAATAAAATCTTATATCAGAGCTAATAAATTAGTTCCCTCGAGTAAAACTGCAGAAGACAACTAATCCAATAAAATACTTTAAAGCAAAAATAAAATTAAATCGGCTCCATTGCACCGCTGTCCCCAGACTCGAAGTGGAACGCTACTAATTGTCGGTCAGGCCACAGTGTCCACATACCCAGCGTCGTAGTTTGCACAACTGGTGGATCGATCAATTAGTTGTTCACAAGTTTTCTTGTCTGTGACCTTAATTGGATAGGCGAAGCGTCCTTGTAATTGCTTTCTGAAATTCCGATCGAGAGCCTGATTGGTTGATGTGGCGTCAAATATTATTGTAGTGCTGTGATTGGTTGGGTTTTATAACAATAGCTGATTTACAGAATTCCATTTTTAAATGTACCTACTTTTTTAATGGTTTGTAAAATAATGGGGAGGGAGAAAGGGTGTTCTTATTTGTACTATCACCGTATTTGAGTATCTAAAAGCTAGTCTATCATAAAATTGGTTCACGCCTCATAGCAATAATAACAGGTATCATTTGAGCAATTAAAAGAACAATGTTTTAATTTTTACGACCATCAATTTGTTATGTTGGTCGTCCGAATTCGGGTTACGTTCGATTTAGCACTGGAATAACAATAAGGGAGAAAAAACATTTCGAAAATCGATTATTTTGATGGATAGTATGGATTTACCGAACAACCTATTCCGAAATAAACTACCTACCCCTGTAAATGGAAGTATATATTATAAGCAATCAGAAAAAAATCGAATCATTCTATGTCCGTACATTTGGAACGTTCATATCGGTTATAGATCTGTTTTTTGGCGAAAGTGTAACCGACAGACCAACATACTTTCACATCTAAATTATTATAGTCAAAATACTGCTGCCTTTCGTAACAAATTAACAAACCTCCAAATACCTATCACACAGAAATAGAACGAAAGTCAATTCTGAAATGGGAATTGAAACGATTGGGAATTTTATAACTAGGCCACAAATAATTCCCATTGGATTTCAATTAGTTCTGAAATCCAGCGATTTATTGTTGTTTAACCACTTAGAAAGATTTAATTGGCTATCTCAACTGTTCTGTTGTGTCTCCGTAATGGGTCGTTTAAAGGATTTGTTTAAGCAATGTCTTGGTATCTTATGTGATCCTGGTACTTTTCTGTCTTGATCTCTATTTTGTTAACCGACTTCAAATAAAAGGAGGTTCATATCATATCATATCATGTATGTTTTTAGCTCACAATTTATTTGATTTTTGTGTTTTCTTGTCTTATTGAAGGAATCAAAATTGCAATTTTTATTTGAATCCGCTACTAAATGATAAATTCCGTGTGCGTCGCCAAACACTGGGCAATGGGCATCCAAAATTTGAAGTTGTTTGCCACCGACTCGCGAAGAAGAAGAAGATTTAAGTCTAAAATTGTCAATCATGAACGTTTTAGTCATCATCTGCTTAACCTTTCTCACATTAAGATTTTTCAGTTTAATCAAACGCAGCTGAGTACCAGTATTTTACAGTGACTCCCTCCTCAACCCAGATACAAGAGAACCCTTTGGGAATTTTAGTAAATATCTGGGAATCAGTTGATTACTAGTTAGATAATACTCGGCTGGATGGCAGACAAGTGGGATCGCATGAAAGCGGAGCGAGCGTTGAGAGATGAACAAACATGGCCGCTGATGCTATCGACAGATGACAGCTTGGGCTAAGGTGTGAGCGAATAGCGATTAATACCCCCTTCATACTTTTAATTCTTTAATTTGGCTTATCTCCTTACATAAGAACAGCTGCCGTAGCCTATAATCGGCTAGGAGGACATCATACTTTTAAGCCCATTTTTATTGACAACGCCAATTTTTCTTAAACCAACCTTTTTTATAATTTAACATTTATTGAATTGAATAAATAATACAAACTATATTTACAAACCTAAAATTACTTTATATGTTCAGTACATGTAGCTACAAATTAGAATAAAATGAATACCTAATAAATAACCAATAGTTTACTTTAAAAACTGAAAAGAAAAATTAACAGTAAACGGTTGTTTTAAGAAAACTGATGTTTATGTTGTCGATGAACTTGGGACTTAGTAAGTCGTTTTTAATTTGTCAAAAACGGTTAGATATAGGAAAAAAGTTATTTGTCCATTACAAAGGATAGCTCCGTATGGAGAATAACGGGCAAGAAACGTCACTTTTACTTGTTCAGTTTATATTATTCCTTGTTCAGTTTATATTTATTTCAGTAAACATAAATAAATTAACTGTAGGTATATTTTAAGAGTATTTTAACTGAAAAATCTAAAATTTTAGCCAATAAAAACACCGGAGTAAAAAGAATAAAAAGAGTGGTCAAAAAAATTGAGTCAAAATGTGATAAAAATAAAGATTATTACAAACCAATACTCGTGTCATCATTAAATGCTAACAAACTCTTTTCGCTAACAACTTGGACCAAATCCGATAGTAACTATGGAGTATAAAGTGGTCTCCTAATTGTCATTTACGACGCCTTATATCAAGCCATTATAGTTACAATAAAGTACGTAATGTGATTGGTTAGAAGCTGTGTGCTCAACGACTAGTGATGGCCAACCCTTTTGCCAAAACCCGGGATTCAGGGGTCAATGTTATCCGGGATTGAAGCTGTTGGATTTTGGTGACAGAGGTTTACCTACTTTATATATATAATTTGTTAACGTGATCATCATTTACTTAGTCATTTACCGACTATGGTCAGGTTGGCTTCCAGTCTAACCGGATGCAGAGTGTTTTACAAGAGGCGACTGCCTATCTGACCTCCTCAACCCTGTTACCCGGGCAACCCAATACTCCTTGCTAAGATTGATTGTCAGACTTACTGGTTTCTGACTACTCAAAACAACTGCC